>VWZF01004274.1:2258355-2791608 GCA_013396755.1 Sclerurus mexicanus
AAGCCATTCAATAAATGGCAGCACTCCAGGCACTGTTACTTATTTTCATACAAAAGAAAAAAAATATCAGCAGTGATGATTTTGTCAAAGATTAAGACAGAAGAAATATAGATACATATATTTTGAAGCTTTTGTTTTTTTCTGATGCACTGAAAACTCTTTTTGAAATATATTCTGAATGACCCATTAAATCATTGTATATCCTGTGTAGTTTGGCTTACAAGTTAGCTGAAGATGAATAAGTTAATAAGTTTGTAGACCTATATTAAATACAAGGTATAAGGGATAAAGAAGGATGTACATGACTTTTTTATTACTTGATGGACTATCCTGTTAGATGAAGGGGGGTGTGTGGGGAATTAGCACCACTTCCCTTTCCTTAAAAGTTTAAGCAGTCTTTTGGCATGAAGAAAACAGGTTTGGTTGTTGTATTTCAAATGCCCTGCACTAAAAAAATCCCAAAAAACAACAACAACAACAACAAAAAAAAACTAAAAAAAACCCCAACCAACCAAAAAAAAAAACACACAAACCACAAAAACACACACACCAAAGAACATCACAATTCAGTTAGAAACACTACATTTTGCTAGGAACGAAAGATATAAGAAATTTAATATATCTGAAAGCCTAGGTAAAATGGTTTTGGGAAACTGGCTTTATGAATTTTTCTTAAGTGGCCTTTTGTGTTTTAGCAGTCTTTGAAACTTTTGACATATTTTCTCAAAAAGCAGTGTCAAAGGTACCAACAAAACAGTCTCTTAAGAAGGGTATCTTCATAAATCAGCATTCCCCAAGAGCAGGACATTAACAGCTGGGTAATATTCATCACTGTAACTTAGAGGCACTATTTGGAACGTATGTCAACAAAATCAGCTTTTATTCAGATAAAGGTTTTGGAACTAGTTTCAAAACTCGATTTAAGTTCTTTTTTTTTTTTTCTTAAGCTGGAAAATCATGGTTTGACAGCTTGTGCCTGTGCAGAACTGTAGAAATTGTTTCCTTTAAATGAGTATCTAAGTTGCTAGCTGTTTAATCAAAATGAAATAAATGCAGTCAAATGATCTCCTGGTCCGTAATGGTGTGTTCCAAATGCTGGAAAGCTAAATTAAACTTTCAGAAAAATATATGCTTGCCATAGTATAAAATCTGTGCTTCTGTTAGAAGCTTTGTCTTGAGACTTGTTTAAAAATAGTGGTTACTATAGACGGGAAGACAGATGGTTATCCTGGGTTGGTTTAAGTGTACTTGAATGTAAGTCCAAGCTGAATAAGTCATTCAAAATTTAAATGTGAATCTATATAGGAATTTAAGTTAAACCATTGCCAATTTTGAAAGCAGTACTTAGAAACTTTGTCTTCTCCCTTTTGGTTCCCACACTCCCTGCATGTGCAACCTTTTTAGCCATTTTCTGACTGTGATCCGTGTCTTTAATTTTTATTTAAAGTGCAGTTGATGTTTGTACTTTCTTGTAAGCTATGATGACATTACATAATAGGCAGCAAAATCTTCAGATCTATATATTGAATTACAGATCTCTACTCACATCATTACTTTTTGTGTACACAGCATTACACTTGCTGCAATCATGTAGGCAAACTCCTGGTACTAGAAGGACATAGACAGAGTTAAATAGAGGCTTATAAGTTATATGCTTATTCTTTCAGACAGCAGTTTGAGAATGATCCTCATCTCATACACAAGTGCCACAAATTGCTCTTCTCCCAAGCGAATCTTGCCTTAGTAGAGGTGTTACTGTGATGTTGTTATGCAAACTTAATACTCTTGCTGTCCATTCTTACAGCCATGGGCAGATGCATAAGGGAATGAGCACATATTTCCCGGTGCACACCATGTATACTGTAGTATATGTAAGAGGATGCTCTTCATTTACTATCAATTATAGGCCCCAGTCAGACATAAGCATTTCATTGGGCTTAGATTGAGACAATTTCTACCCTAGAGTTTGTAGAGCATAAAGCTGTAAAACAGAGCTGCTCTACAAAGCAGATTGTGGATCTTACACATGCAGAAAACACTTATGACTTTAATTGTGTAATTAAATTTCACAGAAAGAGCCCTTCACAAGAGTTAAAACCAAACATTTCTGACATCCAGGCTCTCACTGCTGTTAGCAGCTTTTTTGCTTTGCATGTTGGTGACGGCTTCTGAGTGTTGATCCTTGTATTCTCTGACTTATCCCTGTTTGCTTATTTTGCCACCTTTCTCATCTTTCATATATCAAATATTTCACTTTCTAGTTAAAAGGACATGAAATGATTGCAATACAGAAGTAAGATCTTTGCCAAGTTTTTTTTTTTTTTTTTGTATTTATTTTGTGAATTACATGGATGGTTACTGTGTAGAGGCTCATTGTTGATTCTCTGTCTCCCTCCTTGTTACTTTTCCTACGATTAGTAGCCATGTCTTGCAGTTTTCTCAGATTTATAGTCATGTCTCCATGCCACTTGGAGCAAACTGCTTTGAGAAGAAAGGAGGTGCAAAATGACTTTTTTTCACTTGGGAGTTGCCAGTGCACTGTTTTGACAGACAAAATTGCCATAACCTGAGGACTGTCACTTGGCTGTCTCTGCAATCCTAGTTTCAACCATTTGCAGTTAACATTATTTCACGACTTCCAAGACACACTGTGACTGACTGTCAAGCTTAACCTGAGGTGTTTTGGAAGGGGAATTGCAAACCATGCTGCACAAATCTGACACAGAGGAAGAAACACAAGGCCATTTTTGAAATCTGGGATCCTCATACGTGGGCAAGGAAACAAAGTTCCATAATTTAATTTAATCCAATTTTTGTATATGAAAAACTGTGTATAAGCTGACAATGTGCACTCACATCCCAAAAAGCCAACTGTATTCTGGGTTGTACCAAAAAAGCATGATCAGCAGGTCAAGGGAGGTGATTTTGCTCTTCTATTGTGTTCTTGTGGGACTCCACCCAGATTATTGCATCCAGCTCTGTTGTAGCATGACCAGAGGAGAACCACAAAGATGATCAGAGGGATGGAACACCTCTCCTATGAGGAAAAGTTGAGATGTGGGGTTGTTCAGCCTGGAGAAGAGAAGGCTATAGGCAGACCTATTGTGGTTTACTGGTACTTAAAGGGGGCGATTAGAAAGTTGGGGACAAAGTTTTTAATACGCCCTGTTTCTGTAATACAAGGGGTAATACTTTAATGAGGGTAAATTCAAACTAGATACAAGGAAGAATTACTTTAAAAACCAAAATAAATGCTGAGACAGGAGCTATACTATTTATATCAGTACTATTGGAAGATATTTTAAGACTTACAAAACTCTGATGAGGACATTATGTTGAAAGCTAAATTAAATCCTGACATTGCTATAGCCTCAATAGATGATAATTTCCCTATCATCAGTGACTTGGTGTGAGTATTGAATTTAACCAATATCTTAAAAATACTGATGCCTCTTCTCAAAGCGTCTATAACTTCTGTTCAGCATACTGAAATCTTTTTTTCTTGCGTAGTTATTTAATTTTTCATGTATGTGGAAATAGCTTCCTCCTGTGTATCTCTATCAGCTGAAACACGAATTTTATTGGCACCACTGGGCTTAATTAATCTTCTTTTTTCTCCCTTTTAAAGAAGATGAAGAGCTGTAATATAGGAAATAAATATTGTAGGAACAGATTTATTTCCCAAGTGAGAGAAAACAGACTATCTCTCTAAGGGAGGAGTTAGTTTGGTCTGCGGTCTGTAAAACCTGCAAGCAAGGTAATGGTCATGGCCAAAATAAAAAAAATAAGGGAGAGGGGATATAATAGAAGAACCAGGCTGAGTATATAATTACCTAATTATATTTCTTTACTTCTGGCTAGTCAGTGCCTCTTTTTATATTCATCTTCAGTTTATACAGGATGGAGAAGTGACAGTTATGCAAAGCAGTAGAAAAAAAAAAGCAGAAGGGAGTGAAATCTTAACAAAAGTTAATGAACATTTTTTTTACCTTTTTATCGTGAAATATATATTTTCACATATTTTGAAGGTTATATAGTGGCTTAGATGAAGCCAACAATTATTTAAAAAAAATGGAAACATTTAAATTTATTGCGCATGTGCAGGAATGGTTAACTGTGCTGGTGATATGCGAAAAGAATCAAATTCACGTCATATCATCTAATAGATTCTGATGACAACAGAAAATACAATTGTTGTGGGTTACACCCAGTGGGGAGTCAAGCCTCTTCCAGGTGCTCACTCACGCCCCCTCAGCAGCATGGGGGTGTGAATTGGAACTGTGAAAGTGTGAATACTTGTAGGTAGAGAAAAAAACAGTTTAATAGGGAAAGGAAAATCTGTATGCAAAAGCAAAGTAAAATAAGGACTTTATTCACTACTTGCCATTGGCAGACAGGTGCATGGCCATTTCCATGAAAACTGGTCTCCATCACATGTAGATTTTACTTGTGAACACCATAACTTCTTACGTTCTCCCTTTCTTCTTTCCTGTAGCTTTTATTGTGAAGTATGATGCCTTCTGGTGTGGAATATATCTCTGGTCAGTTGGGGTCAGCTGTCCTAGCCGTGTCCCCTGCCAACTCCTTGTGCGACCCCAACTCCCTCACTAATGGAATGGTGTGAGCAGTAGAAAAGGCTGTGAAATATGTGAAATACTGTGAAAACACTGCTCAGCAACAGTGAGAACATCCCCGCATTGTCAACACTGTTTTGGTTGCAAATCCAAAACAAAGCACCAGGCTAGCTATTATGAAAAAAACCTAACTCTATTCCCAGTACAACACTTCTGTGTATTGTTCTCTTCACGGTTCTGGCAAATGTTGTGCAATCAGCTCTTTAAGTTACAAACCCTTTGCTTTGATAGCAGACTGCAAATGGATCCTGAACGAGACCTTTAGGCCTCAGCTAATGAGTATTAATTAGAGTGGTAAAATATAAAATTGAGGGAATTCACTTTGATTTGCAGGGAGCTATTATCAATATTTTTATGCAAATGGAAGAACAAAAATCTGGGGAATAAAACTTCTGTTGCCTGAAGAATCTGATGTGCCTGAGTGATCTCCATCAGTGTGGCTTATTGAGTAGCCACTGGCATATAGAAAGGTGAAAATTACAACCACAAGGAAAGAACTTGGTTTAAACTCAGTTTATGTAAAATATGTGGGTGGATTCTGTCATCAATTATACTGTGCAAACTGGACGCAGTAGGCTGGCCTGAGGGCACATTGCTCTGGGTTTGTTCAGCTCAGTACCCAGGATGATATGATTCAGACCTGTGTACCTCAATGAGCAGAGTCTAAATCTGAAGATGAATCAACATCATTTATTGTGCAGAATTACAACTTTTCTTTACTTTCAATAATAAGCTGACTTGGAAGTGTGTACCCACATGACTAGAAGTGTTACTGAAACTTAGGTTCAGACCTGGATTTTATAGTTACTGTTACCTGTGGTGCATATGTCGCGAGGGTCTCAGGGTCCAATAAGTCCATGTCTTCATGAATCTTGAGAACAATTCAGAACTGGTCACTTTTACTAGCTGGCTTTGCTTTAATGAATCCCTAGGCTGTGAATTTCATCTAAAATACCAGAAAAAAAAGTTTAAAAAACTCTGAGTGTTTCTTCCCAGCACACAATATCTGAGTAAAGTTTTTTAAAAGATCTCCAAGAATCATCTCTAAGGAGCACATAGAAGGAATAAAAAAGTTACCATAGGTAAGCTAAGCACACACTTTACCAAAGAAGTGTTTTAGTGCCTGAAAACATAAAAAATGGATATACTGTTCTCTAAGAACCATTTCCAGGTTGCCTGAGAGGTGGGCTGCTCTGGTACAGAAAATGATTGAGGTCTTTTTATGCAGGGTGCCTGGAGGGATATCTTGAAATTAGAGATGTTGGAGCCCTGAATAGCAAAGGATCTGTGAGGTCCACTGTGAAGCAACCCATGTGATCCAAATATAGCTTAAAGCCAAATCTTTTCTTTTCCCACACAGTGTCAATAGGAAAAAAACCAACCAAAAAACCACAGTGAAAATAATTGTAGTTATATAAAAATTAAAACAGATGTATCATTTTGTTGCAGTGGATGGAGGAGAATACCAATGAGGCAAACTCTGAATAAGAATCACTAATAAAATCCTTTTTATAAGGTAGTTGATTTAATCTGCCAGAAGAATTTATCTAGTAAGCACATTATTAACACTTTAAATTCAAATTGTTGAACATAATTTTTAAGCCCATACATGAGCTGTATTACATTTTAAGGGACAAAGCCTGCCTCTAACCTGCTTCTGGAACAGAAAAAGGTGAAATAACTTTGAGCAAAAGTTAGACAGTTTTGTTCCACTGTTGTACACACAAGAGAGAACCTTTATTTCTATTCCAACTTCCTGGCTTCCTAAAGAGATTAGAATTCTTGCCAAAATGCAGATATCCCTTTTTAAGTATACATCTCTTTCTTTCACTAATGATATTTTCCTCTTTTTTTAATAGCCTTAAAATTACTTATACACTTTAAATAGTTGCAGAGGACTTTTAGTGGCCTAAAGTGTGTACAGCTGTGTTTTTTCAGGTGCAGGAGGCACACTTCTAAATCTGCCTGGGCACCAAAACTGTCTGGTCAATGAGTAGATGTAAATTTATGGTATAGGTACTTACCTTAAGATCAGAGATGTTCAAAAGCTAAGTTTGAATCTCTTTAGGAAAAGGGCCAAATAGACATTTTAATAAGAATATTTGAGAAACTGTAGGTGTTATGATCAAAATTAACTTATGCCATTGATACTGAAGAGAGAAAAAAATTTTAAATGGATTTAAGGGGAAGTTCCAAACAAAAGAAAACTCTACAAGTAAAGTGTGGAACATGATCTAAAACCTTCATCAACAGGCCACAGTGTTTTCCTTTTTAACAGTCCTTCCTCTTGCCCCTATTGTGCCTTTAGGCTGCAAATTGCTTAGCAAGAGGTATCTTGGGCTCATACCTAGCAGTACAGTACATACTGTGTTATGGTCATGGGGGAAATTGTGTTAGTGGCTGTGTGTGCATTGTGAATGGAATTTGGAATTTGGAATATCAACTGATTTAATAATTGTAGATTTGACATGGCAATTGATGAGGAGAGCAAAGTAAAAGGCAGAGTGCTTTGTTTTCTTGTAAATTCAACACAGCTATGAGAGTCCTGTGGGTTACACAGGATTGTCTAAGCTCAGAAGCTGGACTTCATAACTTTGTCACTAAAAATAATTAGTATAACCTCACAATCATTTTATAAGTGGTTAGAAAGGTGTTTTGTGTTTATACAGCTTTAGTTAAACAAGTCATTTTCAGGACTTATAATGATTCTGTTGGAAACAAAAGCAAATGGGATCAAAGATGCCTTTTAGCTGCTTCCTCTTAATATTTCTGTAACTCTACTGAAGGTTTCTATCCCCATACATCAGACGACATAAGTATTGCATTGCTTATTCAAATGAACATACAAAAGATCTGTGTAGAAGGCAGCAAGTATTTATTTAGTTTTTGGGGGTTTTAAACAGTGTTCATTTCCCTTAACCTAGATAATTTCACAGATCTGGCATAGGGAAGGGTTAAACAGTTGTGTCAATATAGCTGGTAGGAGAGAAGTGTGGGAACAAACAGCTGCCAGTGGGTGAGAGATGGTAATGATATAAACCTCTCTGCTGTTGAAAAGTAAGTAAGTAATGTAAGTAAAGTAACCTAATGTAAGTCCTTGATATAACCAGACTGTTATATTCTGAAAAAGGGAAAATGGAAATTTTTGGTGATTATGCCAGTGTTCAATAAGACCAGAATTTCATATTTATAACAAGTTCAGTAGCAAACTACCATTGAGTTCAGTTAGAATGAAATCGACTGAAGTGGACAGCATGGAGTAGTCAACAGATACTTTCTGCCTTTTAGTACCACATATTACATTACCACTAATGAGGTATGAATGTAAGCTATGTTAAAAGAAACTCCCTTCCTTCTTCCACTCCTGCTTTTGGCTGCATGTGTCCAGTATTTCCCTTGAGTCAGCTCCAATGACAGAAATTTAGCCCACCACTAAAAGCATAAACCCAAAGCAAACAAAAATTAGTTTTCCATTAGATTAGGTTGCTAAAGTGACTCATCCTGCAGCTGTGGATTAGTTACATCTGATGCAAGGAAATGAAACAACAGCTGGGACTGGGGAAGAGACCACCCCAGTCAGTGACAGCTCACAGTTTCTCCAAACATGCTATCATGTTCTGGAAGAAGCAATCTCACCCTCAGCCCACTTCCCTTCCCTCCTGTCAGCATGAGCATCTGTGCAGCAATTATGTGGAGGTAAAGAGCTGACCAGTGGTATTGCTAGTCTGGATTAAGTTTACCAAATAGTAAACTCATACATTGCCATATGGGAAAGGATAGAGCAGACCTGGGTTTAATGGCCCCAACTAAAGTGAGACTGCTTTTCACGACAGAGTTGTTTGCTTAAAGTTAATGCAAAGCTCTGGATTTAGGATATAGCTATAAGGCATCTTAGTCTAATCTACAATACAATTTCTTCACTCATGCTGCATCTTCTAATTCCCTTCTTTACATCTGAGCCAGTATTCTTGTGATAACATGGTGGCAACCACATTCAGAGAAGTAATATGGTAAAAGAAATTAAAAATTACTATTTTTTGACCATATGAATTCTCAAATCATCTCATTGCTTTATCAGGTGACTTACAATGGAAACAAAAGAAACTCTGATTGTGGTAGGTCTGATTTTAGATCTATTCTGTCAGTCACTGAATCTCATCCTTAATGGTATCTACTGTGGGTTGACAAACAAGAAACAGCACTAATCTGGAGCTTCCTTGGTGTTCCAAGTGCAAACAGCCTTATGATGTTAGGAGTTTCATTGTGGAGAGAAAGAAAAGTTTGGCTAGTTGTTTCTCTTTTAGTAGTTCTCTTTTCAGACACCTAGGATTTTAACCCTGTGTTGAGAATAGGTGATAATAAAACTGGGACAATGTTAATAATCCATCTGTTGTTTCCAAGTCTTAACATAGTGGGAGAATCTACGTTGGTGGAAGAAATAATTTTTCTGGTATGATTTCTTTGTGCAGCCAAAGACAGAGTATAGAAATGGTTTTCCTGATAATGAAGGTGATCAAAAGAATGGTTCTATAACATTTGTGGCTGTGGAAAGCTATTTGTCTGTTACAAAAAGGAGGCTTTGTTTTCCTTGATTGTTTCCATTATTTCTGTGTAAATTTCTGTAACTCATTTTGGAGGAGAGATGAACTCACAGATTGGTTGTGAAAATATTCAGTTTGAGCTTTCAGCATACTATGAGGTTATAAATTCTATTGCCTTTTCAATATGCCAGGAAATTTCAGACCCTTTGAGAGGAAACAGGAAAAAAAAATCCCTTTTACTCCCACCAGTTTAAGTCTTTCAGTATGAGGACGATGGTTCTAAAGATCATTATCTTTCTGTAGCATGATGATACAGGCCATTTCAAGGAAGCCTTCCAAAGAATAAATCCCAGGAATATCCTAAGTTGGGAGTTCAGATTCTGGTCATGATGGCTGCAGAAAGTAGGATTGGTGGGTCACACTGGTTCAGAAATTCTTGGTGGCCGGGGACGATGATAATGTGACTTTGGTGGTGTATGTGACTGTGGCTGGTAGATGCTGCTGACAGTCCCAGGGGACTGAGGAAGGCTTCCCCTTAGCCAGCAGATCATTATTTTGCTGTCTGTACACTGATGAATCTTACTCCTTTTCTTTTATCTTGCAAAGCTTTTCCTGAGATTTTTCCTGTCCTATTTATGCGGAGTTTGGCAAGGATGGACCACATGCATGTGTAACTTGAAGGCTGAGCCAATGTTGCAGACTAGGTTCAAGTTCAAATGCAAGTTAAGGACAGGAAAGGACTCCCTATTTAAGAAAATTCTGTTTATCCCTGGAACTGCAAGGCAAGACTGTTTTCATGATGCTAGGAAACCCTGACATGAATCAGTTTCTCCAGTACATGTACCTTGACATATCCTGTGCGGGTCCAGCGGCACACTGACTGGTACGCCTGGGGAATTTATTTAAATCTGGTGTTAGAAAAGTTTGGATATTTTTTCAGAGATAAAAATAAAAAGCTCTATTTAAGAAATGTTACTTGAAATGCTTCCTTTGACCCACAGTTAGACATTTTTTGATTAAAAGATATAATTTTAACTTCTATTTTAAATTTCTTTTCTGTTTTAAACAAAAATGTAACTTTCAAGCAAAACATGCAAGAAAATGCTTTTATTTGAAATTCGTCCTCACTCAGAAAGTTTTGATGGTAATAACATAATACCGGTATTTCATTTTTTCCCTCACTGAAACTGTTACCTAAATTAAATCCAAATTAATGATTAATTTGTTGTCTTTGAAACTCCTTTTTTTTTTTTCCCCAGAAAATTTAATATTTTCTTCAATACTCTGTACTGTTCCCAGAAGAAATGTTTGTGTAGGCATTTGTGGGAATGTAACCTCTATCCCAATTTTTTTTCCTAGTGATCTTGCCCCAGGTTACTCTCTATGGAATGATAAAAACAGGTTTTGTATTTGCAGTCTTTAAAATAACAAAACAATTTTTTTTCCACAATTGATTTACAATCAGTATAATCTGCAACTAAAAATTAATTATTCTGATAAATCTTACAAGTTCATATGGTTCTCTCGCTGAGAGCTCTGGTCTTTGTGTTTTATTCTCTTCTGTTAAAATCTAAATGAAACAAAAACTGAAAACTCTTCAGTGTCTTTTTGGTGCTGTTCTAGTTACAGTAAGGGATTGCTTGCTAATTTTACTGTGGGATCTTGGACATTTTCTCACCCAACTTTGCTTGGCAGTCCTGACTATAGCATGTGAAAAAGATCTATTGCAGTTAATGGTAAGGAACTTTTAAGAGTTCTTCACTGCTGACCTGCCTCTGCTCCTTTACTAATTTAAGCTGAAGCAACAAAAAATTATGTTAACTGCTTCTGGAAATCCTTCCTCTCAAATGAATCAAATGGATAATTTGAGACAGTAATGTTTTTATAAAATTGCACTCAGTATTTGCAAAAAAAAATATTTTGTCATCTGCAAATTCTGCTCAACATGTAGTTTTTTGCCTTTCCTGAATGGAAAGATGAATAACAACATCAGGATTTCTCCCTGTGTACTTTATTCTTTGATCTTACAGTATTACTTTCTGGTGATATTTATCCTTCTTTCTTCTGGTTTCCTTTGGTAAATGAATACGTGCGGAGCTTTTAAAAATTGCTTCAGTGGAGCTAGTAGAAAGGGAATTACACAAACCCATTCTCTGCCGCTAAACCCAATCCCCTTGAAACAGCTAATTATTTTCATGTTTGTGGGCATCTTCTACACTGAGACTCTTTGAACTCCCACAATCCTAGACTGTCTTGGTTTCTGACCTCCCAAGTAAAACTTTTAGTGGAAATGCAATGTCAAAAGACTTCTCCTTGATCTCTCTGAAAAGGTCTTTTCTTTTTATAGTTTCAAGGTCCTCAGCTGCAAATCTATTAATTACACAACAGATAATTATATAAAAGCCACAAAAAATCCCAAACTTAGAAATCACCTCAAAATAGAGGCTAGATCTCTTTGTAAATTAGCTAATTCTAGTGAAGGATTAAATAATGGAATATTCAAGCATATTCCTCATTATTATCTGGAAAGAAAAAAAAATATTTCTAGATATTGTTCTTTGAGTATTTCCATAGTGACAGGAAGATTTCCTTTTCTGCCTCTTTTTTATTTTCTTCTAAAATTGTAAGAACAGAATTTAAAATTTGCTAAAATGACTGAAAATACCACTGAACATAGTCTGCTGCTGTCTCCTGCACACCATCCCTTCAGGTATTTGTACATATTGATGAGAGCTTTCTCATCAGGCTGAACAGGTTCAGTTCTCTCAGCCTTTTCTCACAGGACAGATGCTCCAGATCATCGACATTTCTGTGGCCCTTTGTGAGACTCCTTCCAGCATCTCCATGTCTCTCTCATATTGGGGAGCCCAGAACTGAACACAATACTCCAGATGTAGCCTCACCAGTGCTGAGCTGAGGGGCAGGATCACCTCTCCGTTGGCAATTTTTTCTCTGATGCAGCTCTGGACATCATTCACTTTCTCTGGCACAAAGGCAAATTGCTGTCTCATGTTCATCTTGGTGCCCACCAGGAGCCTCAGGCCCTTTTCTGCCAGGCTGCTTTCCAGCTGGGCTTCCCTCAGCATATATTTTTATTTGGAGCTGTTCCTCCCATGAGCAGGACTTTGCACTTCATTGAATTTCATGAGGTTCCTGTCAGCCCGTTTCTCCAGAAGTTGAGGACATCTTTCTTTGCATGGCTGGTATGATCACTTGGCTGTTCTTGTGAAAAGGCATTTCCTCATCTAATGCAGTATAAGTTGAGATTGTTTTTTGCTTCTCTTGAAGCCTGTCTCCAAAACATACTACACTTGTGCAGTCAACATCAGTTTCTTAGTCTGTAACCAAGCTGCTTTTCCATATGTCGGTTGGGGATAATTAAAGTAAAAAGTAAATTTTGGGCTTATTTCCTGCTAATTCTATATTATTTTGTGTATTTTTTGAAGTTATGTATATATAACAGTTTGCTAAGGTAAATTGCCACATTTTATGTCTAATATCTTTCTGTCTAATACATTCAGTCTTCTATACATGCAAAATCCCATAAGACCAAGCAATAATGATTTAAAAGAATCTTTTTGTGGGATAAATTTTATGCTGTTATCTAAATGAATGCATTCTAGATTACCATAAGGTCATGTGTGCCAGAACAAAGATAAAACCTTATTCTCTTTTATAATGGGTCGAGTTTATCTGTGTTATGCAATAATTATTATGAGCTTCATTTATTTTATTTCCATGGTTCAATTAAATTATATTATTTTTCTTAACATCTATTTTAATAACATTCTTTTTGGAAATAGGTGCGGCCATTTGCAAAACTAATGTGGGAATTAATTTTTCTGAAGGCTTTAGAAAGATTATTGCTTTCAAAACCTTTTATGGAACTGTTTTTAAAGATGTTTGTTCAATATTTTATTCTGAAGTGATGTCCTAGTCCTCTAAATTCACCTTTCCAATCGTGATAAAAAAGTACTGAGTTAATGAAAAGTGTGATTTTTCTAGAGTACTTTTATTTTTTGACTAAACTTTTCTGCCCATATGATTATATTTCCAAGGTTTTACACCCACGAATCTGTGTGTATAGTCCCTGAATCATTAATATTTAGTTTTTTAAATATTAGAAAACGTAGCTTTTTCTTCTAAAACAACCAAGCCACACAAACATGCACTCCCTGGGAAAAAACCCTCAACAAATAATCAAAGCAAAAGCTGTGGAAGGAATGGGGACAGAGATCAGATGCTTTATGAGCAGAGGTAAGAAAGATATTTCATACATTTTTGAATTGTTTTTCTGGATGAGCTTAATAGCTTGAGACACCAGAATGTTCAGTGTGGAGTCATTCTGAAGAGTGCCATCCAAAAATCATAGCCGTTCCCACAACCCAGGGAGTAGTCAGCTGTTCCCACAGGGTGTATTAGCAAAACCTTTCCATGTCAGCAGAGTCCTTAGATCAAATTTCACTTTTCCAGAAGTTATCTGACACCATTGCTGGAAAACAGCTTACATTACTGAGAGTGAATTTGCACTTATAGGGCTGTAATTCGAGTCTTTGCAAAAGTATGTAAAACCTCAATCCACAAAATTAAAAGCATAATGAAGAAATAGAAGTATATGAAAGGGAAACAGCTTTTTGTGGCTTTCCTCTATAAAAAAAAAACCTAAGTCTTGACCAACCATAAAAAGATTTGTAGTACAGGTGAGGATCCAGGACATTACTTGGTGCAGTTCTCATGAGTGTGTGCTGGTTCACGTGAGCTGGGGGGAGGATGAAGCCTTTTGGGTTACCTCAGAAAAAAGGTTCTGGAAAGAGACTATGGCATGCTAGTTTCTGAAAGGAGTTGAATGGTGGGCATTTGTTACTTTTGTAATCTATTTCAACTGCTTAGATATCTTTCATTCAAAGTCTGTTTCTTGCCCCTACTAACTGGACGTGTCCCAATCAAAGTTATTTTCCTACAACACAATTTAAGTTTGCCATGTTCCTTTATCCCTTAAAACTGTTTCCTATTTGCTGAAGTAAAAGCTTATATTTTATATTCATAATAATAATAATCATTGACACCACAAATCCTTCAAATCTAGTCAATCCTACTGTTTGAAATTATATTAGAAGCTTCATAGTCTTATTATAGTTATGTCACTGGAGCTGTGGCTTTGAAATGCTGGATAACCTTGTCTGTTAAATTGTTGCCATATAGATTGATCCTAAAAACCAGTTTAAACAGTAAATGAAAAAAAAATATCATAGCTGTATACTGACTTAGATATATGTCCTTTTAATGTAAATCAGGTTTTCTTAGAAAAATCCTGTGCAACTGAGTTGGTTAAGCATGTGGTAGAGAGGAAGAAAAATGTTTATGAAGTTTGTGAATTTACCAATTTAAGGCACTCTTCCCCCTAATATTAATGTTTTGCATTCCATAATAATAACTATTACTCTTTGGATAGTGGAGTCAAATGAGAGCAGAAACTGCCTTGAGTAGCCAAACCCAGCTACTGGTGAGAGAATCACTAAAAAAGCAACAGCTCACAGTAGAACTAGAATTATTATTTCCTTATCACCATTACTCCTTTTTTTTTTTTTTAACCCAATAGAAAATATGACATTCTGCCAAAATTCTTCTACAAATCTTTATTTATCTCCTTTTTATTTTCCTGATGCTGTGTTTGTACTGTTAGGCAGGATTCTTACTGTGGCAAATTAGATGCTGGTGTATGAGATACCTTAGCTCATGAAATTATGGAGAAAACAGTGGTTTTGGATGATCTTTACAATTTAGAAAACTTACACTGACTTATGTCTTATCTCACTTTCTTTTGAAAGTTAATGTTGGCCCTTCAGCTTTTGAATCCCTTCATTACTCTATGAGTTACAAGTTTTTATTAACAATGCTGCTCTAGAAATAGTCATCATAGCAAAGCATGTATCAAATCTGCTGTTGGACTTTCTCATAAACTATCTTCAGCTGAGAAAATTGCATGAAGTAGTTATTAAATTTATTCATTTTTCAGAATTTATACACAAATGAGTTATGCTGCTTGTTACTTTTTTATCTAAAGTATGCCAAAATAAGTCTATCAAATTAAATGGAACTATAGTCAAGATGATGAGTTACTAATTTACCTTTGCAGTCCTGTACAAAATGTATATTGTCTCCTGGATGCTCAGATAATAATAAAAAAAAAAATTCTACAAGTATTAACTAACAGTTATAACACACTACTAGACAAATTCTGGTGGATATCTAATATACTGCAGAACACAATATGAATTTGTCTTTCTTGTAAATGAATTTCCATTCTGATATCATGAGTTGTGGGGAAAATTTTGACACTTTCTAACTTGACATGCCTCATTTCACATTGTATTTATTACAGTTGCTAGTTTTTAATTTTCAATTTAAAAATCACTTAATGTAGGAAATTGAGCATTCAACAGACTTTGGGTCTAGATGTGTTAAGTTTGAAACAAGCCTAAAGCTTTATGTATTCCATAGTATGTGCAATGAACTGCCTTTATTTTAACTGCCTCTGTTCCTGAACAACTGCTAAAGAATAATAATTTCAGACTATAATTACTCTTTTGAAAATATCAAGCAGTGAAGATGAAATCCGAACCATCATTACCAGAGCAATAATGACTTCTTGAATTTGAAAAAAAAAAAACAACAACCCAACCATGAAACATTAAATGTGTGAGTGGTGTCTATTTCTATACTGTGTTGCTCTTCTGAAACTTTGTGATGGCAAGAGAAATGTCACTCTTGCTTACAGTTTCTATTCCAAATGTTTGAGCAGAATAATTCCACCAGCATTCTTATCTCTCAGTTGCAAGCTGCTTTCCTTGCTTTTCCAGGTGCCAAAAATTCCAGCTGCCCAATATCCTACTGTGAAAATCTTCAATTTCCCTTAGGCACTTTTATGAAACAACAAACATTTTCAATTATAAAAACCTTATAGCAAGTCTAAAGTTGAAAATGTTGGGAACAGTATAAAACCAACTAAAATAAAGGCTTGAGGTTTGGCTGTTTGTTTGATTATTCATGCTCAAATTCATACAAGGAGAATCCTCTTTTTCTTAACAGATTTGAGATTCCTTTGAAGTTGTTCCAGAGTTGGTAGAATTTAGAAGTCACAATATTACTGAGGATACTTCACTTTGGTGGCCACAGGCTTGACTGTAAAGGATTCTCTTTAGGAAAACCAACAACAGAGACTAATGCAGGCTTGTTTGCTTCATTTACCAAATTTCTCAGCTCTAATAATAACAGAGAGAACACCTGCGAAAAGAAATATACAAACTATGTAGGGAGGGATTGTTTGTTTCTTGGTTGGTTGCTTGCTGTTATTTCTAGGCTGCTTGCATAGGCAATTTTTCTCCAGTGACTGTGCTCATCAGGTTTCTGTGCACACAGAACTTCGATTCTGAGTCTCTTATAAGCTTTTTTAACTAAATAGAAACTGGTTTTTATTACTGACCCAGCAGTACTGTTTCCATCATCAGATGTGCAACATGTGATTGCACAAAAGCTTTTTGTACTACAGATGTCATGTACTTAAAACACAAGATTTTATTTTATTTTCTGTTACTCTGTCTCACTTTGATTCTCAAATGGCATATTGAAATTCATGAACTTTAGACATATGATGGCACTGTTGTGTAATCACTAAACTCTCCTTAGTGATTACATGCCCCTTGCATTGTATAGTTTTGTGTTTCAGAAAAAAAAAACACACCCACAAAGCCCCAAGAAAAGTAGTTTTTACAGTTTTGTAAAAAAAAAAAAAATTCTCAACAGGTCATCTATTTTCAACTGATCAATAAATTTCAACCTGATTTATTGACCAATGTCTTGGTCTCTTTTAATTTATTACCAGTCAGTGATTTCAAGCTTTTTGATTCTGTGTTTTCAAAACCATAGAATGAATTATTTGTGGGGCTTTTTTGTTTGTTTTGATTATTTACTATCAGCATACTTCTGGCAACTCATAGAAGCTGATTCCAAAGCCAACATTTCTAAACGATTTTCCCAGTGGAACTCTGGGCCTGCAAGGATGTTGTGCCCAACCCAGTGAGACTTCTGTAGACCCTGAGGCCCAGTAAAACCAACTTTCATTCTGTTTGCTCAAGACTGATAATAGAGGTATACTCTGCAGGAAGCCAGATAGAGGGCTGCCTGCGTGGTATACATGGACAACAAATGGGACACCAAAGTTCAGGGAATCTGGGAAGGTCAAGTGAAAAGAAGCTGTGTCCTTTCATTTTCCAGCTAGTTGAAGCTGATAAAGTCAGAGTGGATTGTTTTTGCTTCAGAATTCTTGTAAGGGAATAAAATCCAGCCTAAAAAACAAAGTTCTGGGATTCATAGTTCTCTGAAACTTTTGTTCTGTTCTTCAAGTCAGTTCACATGATTTCATACTGCTGTGTCAACAGCAGTAGCAGACAGAGATGACTCAGTTTGCACCACTTTGTGTTTGTTTCCCTTCAGGGAAACAAGAGGTAAGTATAAATACTGCCCCTTTCCCCTTTAATTGACTCATTAATAGCATACAAAACTTCTTCTTCTTCTTTCTTCTTCTTCTTCTCCCTCTCCCTCTCCTTCTCCTTCTCTTTCTCCTTCTCCTCCTTCCTCCTCCCCCCTCCTCCCTCCTCCTCCCTCCTCTTCTGGAATATCTGTCTAGAAGTTTAGCCTAGTGTTTATATCTATAACCTATAATCTATAACCTATGTCATTTTCTGGCCAATAGGTGTTTTATCTGCTGTTTAATTGCTTGCCTGGAAGATGACAAAAACAATTACTCTTATTAAACTGTTATGAAATTACAGAATGAGACAAGTATGAGTAACAACATGTCAGGAAGTGGTTAAAGTTATACAGGACTACAAAGTGAACAAGAGTCAGCATTCTTATGATTTTAAAGGATTCCAGAGAACAGGAAGCATAAGTAGAAAAGTGGTTCACAAGTGAAGTGATCTTTCTACTCTTCTAAGCTGAGATACTGTGTCCATTTTTGGTGGGTCCATTTGTCATTGAAGAAAGGGAGATTTGCAACAGGAAATCTGGGCAAAAGTCATAAAAGTGATCATAGAGGTAGAAAATTTGATTTTTGAGTATAATACAAACATTTTTGTAGTTGTTTGGTGAAGACCTACAGAAAAATAGAAATAAATGGATTCTGATGAATGGAAAAGCTCTGCATATTTTGATTTCTGTTTCTGTGGTGGGTAATAAACCAGCTGGAAGTATAGTAGGCACACCCTCATTCTCACTTGCATTTTTTGGTATATGTCTCTATGCAGTCAGCACCACCTGTTTGACCCTTCAGTTCTGGTTGCAACCAGGAGTGAGAGAAATAGCTGTAGGTGTATGATTCTCTGAGAAAGTTACATCAAATGGAGGGAAAATTGCACAACATCATTTTAAACAGCTGTGTCAGAAGTTCTCAAAGAAGAATGAGGACTGATGATTTTCAGAATCTTTTGTGATGGGAGAAAAACAGTCCTCAGTGCTCAGTCCATTCAAGCAGAAGCTTGGCCTGGTCACTTTTATCCTACACCTGAATGGAATACAGCAAAGACAGCACATCTCAAGTTCTGCTCCATCAAGGATAGTAATTAATTCTGTGTGTAAATCCATTTTCCATTTTCTTCCATTTTCAGTTTTATGGGTCTTTTAGGTTATCACAACCTTTATTAATGTAGTGTAGCCTCTGTAATTTTTGCTTTAATCTGTACTCCATCTAATATTTTCATTACAACAATGATTTCTACTTAGAATAGGAAATTCCCACCCTACAAAAAAAATAAATAAAACAACAAAACCCCCAAACAAACAAACAACAACCACACAAACTCCTCCCCGACAACAATAACAAAAAAGAACAAAAAACACCCAAGCTCAAACATTTGTTGTTCTATGACACTGCTTCTGTGCTTGAGAATTTTATTTTGTCATTTGTGTTGGATTGTTTTTCCCATGTTTCAGTGTGGCATTATATTTGTGTATGTGCATTGTGGCCTTTATTTCAAGACCTTGTCTAAGCAGGATGAACTAGATTTGTTTCTCAGATATGTTCTGGCTACATTCATAAATGCAATTCATTTGGCATTTAATGTCCTGCAGCTCCTATGAAGTGGAATGAAGATTTTTGCTGTCTTTAGGTTTTTTTCTGACTGGGTACCTTTTTTCCCAATATGCTTCAAACTTTGAAATTTCCCTATGTGGATTTTAGTTTTCTCTTTAGCATCCTCTTTGCAGTATATATTCTTATTACTCAGATGATGTAGTTCTTGCTCTTCAATAGAAGTCATCTGGGTTTTAAGAGTTGCTTTCCGTACTTCTCTGGTTCTTGTTCAATAAAAAAGCAACTCAATTGTGCCAAAATTGAAGAGTTAAATCTTCATTAAGAGTTAACATTTGATTAGTTATCTCTTGGTTAAGACAGTTAACTCATTCATGTGTGAAGAGTTAACACTCAACAAGTGAACTTCTTTTCCAAGGTTTCCCAGCCATGTCATGTCAAGAGATCCACTATAGAATATGTAGAACTTACACTTGTTTCCTTGTATTGTGTCTGGTCTCTAAATAAGGCTTCAAAGTCACGTTTGCAGTATTTCTTTCCATTCAGGTTGCGCTCTTTGATTCTTAAATGCATGGAAATGTAACTTTATCTCTCCGTCATGTTTTTCTACTTACATGGTACAATAAGAACACTAATGAGTTTCCTGTAGCTTTTGGAGATTAGTTAGTATCACAAATCTTATCACTGGATACAAAAGGCACAAATAATCTTGACAAAGTAATCTCTATCTCTACTTTTTTTTAACAGCTCTGCGTTTCAAAAAAATATACTGCAGTGAAAATTATGTTTTGGCCAGGCAGTTTGAACAAAAGGCCTTTGTTATTTCTTCCTAAACAAGATGGGTTACCATACCAGTAAAGAGGTAGTCAGTTAATTAAAAAATCAGAGGAGAAATACACCTGTAAGTATCAAATTATTAAATCTCCTTCTAACTAAATATTACTTTTTCATTTTGAACTATCACATTGTGCTATAACTGAAATGTATGCTTTTATTTTCAGCCTGGCTTCCCAAGAAAAAGTAATGCTTATGGGAATGAGCTCTGTGCCTTTGGTTCCTCATGATAAGTTTTAAATCTGTTGGCCAATCTCGGTTCAATATATTACACATGTAGTCAGAGAGACATGACATTTCTGCATTGCTGTTTCTCTTTGCTTGTATTCCCTTTGGTTGTCATACTACAAGTCAGAAAATGTAAGCTTTTTTCAGCAAGAAAAGAATTTGTTCTTTACATTACATTTTATATCATCTTTAGACAGAGAAATAATGACCACAATACTCTATAATGACCATAACGTACCAAATCTGAGATTTTTATTAAATAGGTGGTTATTTTAGGGCATCTGCAGTAAAACAAAATTTTGAAAATTATGTTGTTCAGAGAGAACTATCAGTCTTCTAGTAGCTAGTCTTCAATACATGTAAAATTTAGAATCAGTAGAAACAATCTCAACTTGTTAGCCAACATTTGTAGCAATATGTCCCTATAGAAATGTATGGAATTGATTCTTTCAACCTTTCCCAAAGCCTTTCCTTAAAGCAAGTCTTCAATTTTTCCAGCATCAGAGCTGTTACCAGGCACGAGTTCTCTCAGATTCATGCTTTACCTTTGCTGTCTGCACTGTTAAATTTCTGATCCCATTGATAGGAATGATTGCAAAAGTCTAGGGTGGGTTTTGATTTTCAAGTTTAGGGGCTCATTCTGTCATTACTATATTCCCTGACTATTTTAGGAAGTGCAAATAAGAGAATAGGAATAACATTTACTTGGTTCTTACTGCTCGGAGGCAGAATTAGTCACAGCAGAATTAGGTCCTTAGTACTCCTTATTATAGTCTTTTGAGTAAATTTGTCAGTTTGTTCATATCTGATCAGTAGCCATAATACTGTCTATTTGTGAAGTTAGTTCTAAGACATGCCTTTAAAACACTTCTCTCCTTGTCCTAGATACTTCTTTGTTAGAAGTCCTAAAAAGACTTTTCTTGTTAAAGGTTGGATTTTTTTTTATTTTTTATTTTCATATCTGTCGTATTTACACATTTTTTTCTTAAATACTACTTTTTTAGTTTAATATTATGTAAAGAATTGAGGAGAAATCTCACGCATATTGCAGTTTGCAATTTCAAAAACATCTTTGAAAAAATTTTGTAATCAAAAAGATAAAAGAAGCAAAAAACCCCAACATGCCATATTAATGTACTGCTCAGTAGTAGTCTGGTCTGTTGCAGTGAAAGAATAAACATACTGCTTAATTTATGAGCAATTAATGCTCATTAACTAAATATTAGAAGAATAGCTTAAATAATGGACAAAATTAATAATTTTTATTGTAGTAGATGGTGCTTGGGTTGCAGCAGAGGACAACTGACTAACATATTGCCTTTGTATCTGATGCTTTCACAAAATGATCTGGTAGCTGAATAATGTCACTTCACTGAATGAAATTCATAAAAAGCAGAACAGATCTAGGTCTATGATCTGACAAGTTCATGGTGGTGTGGGGATTTAGTCTGTAAAACAAAAGATTAGGGAAACAGCAATGAGACAAAGTGAAAGAAACAATGTTTTCTTAGAGATCCAGTCTGATAAATCTCACAGCTCTGTAGGTATAACTACTTCGTTTTGAGAGCTAGGGAAGACTGCATTTGGCCATTTAAAATGTATGTTTCATTAAAGCTTACTTAAAGAAATAAAACTTTCCTTCCTATGCAGAGGTTTGGACTTTTCTTAAGTTTATACTCTTCCCTACCCCAGGATCTCTAGTTCAGCAGAATTCTGTGTCTGCCTACTCTTATGGGTAATGACAATTCATATGTCCTCATTTATACATTTTCTTATGCACCTACCTAGATTAAGGACTATCTGAGGTCTTGCTCCAGAGTGTTCTCTAGTCTGTTAAAGACAACTAAAAGGAATGCTGTATAGTGTCAATTCAGTAATTTCTTGAGAAGCAAAAATACAATTACCTGCTGGGTTCCCCTGCAATGTTGGCCAGCTCACAAGGTTATGTGCTGGGAAGAAGAGTCCTGCTCAGCTTTCTGTGGGAGTAGGCTTAACAGTAGAAGCTTTCTCTGTATTGTAACATGGATTCCCTGTCTTTTTTCCCTTCTCCTTCCCAAAAACCCCTTGGGAGAGTCCTTATCCCCCTACTTAGTATGCAGGAATTCTTTCCTGTAGGGCCAGGTGAAGTCCTCTCATTGGACCTTAGTTAACCCCGACCTTTACTCAATAAACTCTCTCTCTCTCTCTCTCTCTCTCTCTTCACCCTCCCTTGTGGTCTCTGTGTGTCTATCTCCCGCGAGACATGTCGGGGACCACGTGGGCGGAGGGGGGGGCGAGGGGGAGCGCTCCCCTCAGCTGTCACAGCTTTCTACTTTGCATGATTTGATAAATACGCATTTTTAAATAAGCTGATAATAATAATTTTGTGACTAATGTTTTGTGACTGAATATTTTTATTTTCACTTCGGTTAAGTCAATTTTTCAGTTGACCTTCATATGTCAGGATAGTGAATGAATTTGATGAATTCACAAATTTTTGTCCTTAAAACCTCTTGTAGCTATTAATGCAAATATCTTAATAAAAAAGTAAATTTTGTAGTCAAATTTTAATCCAATAATTACATTAGCATTTTAACCATTATTTGTTACAGTCATGAATAACAAGTAGTTTTAGTCACACAGTAAGCTGGAATACTTAACTACTGTCTTAATCAGTGATCACATTTTGTTAGAGTTACTGGGTATCTGTTACTCCTCAAAAAAAAAAAAATAACCTGTTTGATTTTATTCTGCTTTAGTTTGGCCTTCTGCTCCAAGCTAGTTAGCTCTATTCTTATACTCAATTAAAATAATTACTGTAAAAAAAATTTACACCACAAGGAATCAATATGTTTTGTTGTGTATTTGTGGTCACTCTCAAAACAATTTCTTGTAAAGACATAGCCATAATGAAATCTCAGGCAACTGTGTAATAATGACTCCTCAGCAAAAATTTCTGGGTAGATCTAAGTATAAAAGTATAAAAGTTCCTTCCAGCAAACATTTATTTATTTGAAGTTAAGAGACAATATTTCTAGTTTCCATGTTTTTGGTTTGTTTGGTTGGTTTTTGTTTTGTTTGTTTTTGTTTTTGTTTTTGGTTTTTTTTTGTAGGTTTTGCTTATTTGTTTGTTTGGATTTGTTATGTTCTCTGGCCAAGAAAGAAAGCTATAATTTTACAGACTGGAGGAAATTTATTTTAGTGTAGAAGAGCCAGGAGGCCTACTGCACATGTTCTATGTTCCACTTTCGTCTTCCTCTGAGTGCTTAATGAGACAGCAGGAGGTAGACTTTCTGACGATATTTCCAATTGACAGTGTATTCAATGCTAGCAGGAGATTCTGTTTTTACTCATAAGCAAAATCAGTGTTTGTTTGTTGTGGTACTTGTTTAGTCCTGTCCCAAAGCACTTGAAAAGTGGGGGTGATTATGTAGTTTCTGTTTGTTTTCTGTGTTGACCTTTTTCAGAATGATAGAGAACTAAGCTAGGGAAAAAATCTTAAGAGGTGATATAGTTAATTGCAAATGGTAGGATTAAATGTACTTACATCATACCACAGTGTGTATAACCTCTTCCTAAAATCCTCAAAGTGAGATTTCACAGTGCCTCTTGAACATGTGTCAGGGAAGGAACAGATGTTAACGCTATCTAACATAATCGTTTTTATGACAAGTTATGCTGATTCCTTCTCATTCTTCTTCCAGACACTTGGAAAACAATTCATTGTCCCTCTTTTAATGGCAGCACTTAATTGTTAGAAGATTGTTATCAATGTCCTTCCTTCCTCAGGGTTCTCTGTTCTAGACTAAGCAAAGTCCTTGAACATCCTTAAGAGGTTATTTTTCTAAACCCCTAATTATTCTTGTAACCTTCACCACAGAATCTTTCCAATTTCCTTTTTTTCTGTTTTAACATCCCAAAGTTGGATTAAACACCTCAGTTGTTCTTTATAGCCTTAATATTTTGCTATCAAGTCTCCAATTTATTTTTGTCCTTTTTATTTCTTCTTCAGTTTTACATAAATGAAATTACTATTAGTGATTTTTTTTCCTATGTGTAGAATTTTTAGAAAAACATAGTGGTAGCTTAAGCTTGACAAAGACAGCTTTTTGCTCACTGGGTGCATTCTGTAGTGAACTCCAGGAAGAAAAAGTCCCGCTGGATTTCCCAGACGTTGAGAATGCCCTGTAACTCTCGGGGTTATGTTTTGAAATATGTGACATCAGAAGATCTTTTGAATACATAGCATGTAGGAATTCTTCCACAGATAATATTTTTTTTTTAAAAAAAAAGATATTTCAAAGATATCACACCTACTGTGATCTTTTTGTACATCTTTAGTGGGGGAAAAAAACAGCATATGCACATTGTAGAAAAAAATCTTTTTGCATATGTCTTCTATTTTACCAATAAAATCAATATCAGAACAAATGAGATCCTGGAATTGATAAATTAATCAAACATAATAACAGTATGACAAGTATTCCAGTCATAATTTGAAAAAATCACTGGAATTCCTGTGGAATGATTCATTTTTTTCTCAAACTTGTGCAATTTAGAAAATTTCTAATGATATTTTACCCTTTCGGGAAAGTTTCTAGAGGAAGGAATTCAAATTATTAACTTGCAAACAATAGGGCATGTAAACATTCACTGTAATTTCCAAAAGAAATAGGATTCCAGGAAGTCAATTTTAGCAACAGTTAAATCAGCCTTATTGGTACATTAAGCAAGTGTTCAGCTTTTGCTAGTCAAACCAAAACTGCCCAGATTTGTCAACTATAAAATGAAATTGTATAAACTTCTTTTGATTTTGTTTCAGAAATTTAAGAAAATATGTATTTGTATTTTTTTAAACTACAAAAAGCAGCACAACAATGTATTAAATTTTACATATAATATTACTTTTACATGTAGACCCTCAGAATAAAGACTTACAATGCTGAACAAAGAAGAAATTTGTCTGGAATACTTCAGCAGTCCCACTTTATAATACGGCGAATTTGCTACTCAAGTTGTACCTAAGAGAAAAGTTTCCAAACAAATATGTAAAATACTTGGTGGATTACCTACCAGTTACCTCTCTGTGGTCAGTAGTGGTTCCCTGTGACACAAGTCCGTTATGTGGAAGATGTTCAGTTCTTATTTATTTCTGTGGAGATTCAGACAATTTTTCTCATAAGAGAGATAAAGCCATCAAACTAAAACTTTTTGAGGGCCATGAGGATAGAAGAGGTATGGAAGTGATATGAAAAAGCCTCTTGGTTTCTGCAGCCTGCTGATGGTCCATTTTTATGTGAGTAATGAAACTCTCAAGAGCAGAAAACAGAATTCCGCCTGCCCAGGAAACATTTTAACAATAAAACTGAAGATATACTTTGTCTTAGTTTCACAATATTTAAGAAATCTCTCTTGCAAAATAGAACTCAAAGGAATGGAATAAAAGGAGACTTGTTTTCAGTCAAAGGCATATACCTGGTAAATGAATGAAAATCCAAATGTTAGGTCTGAGTCAGCAGAGGACGCTTTTGCAATAGTACCTGATACTGTTTCAAATTTCCCTGGCAGTAGAATATACTTTATTCAGTTTGACCTTTTCACTTGCTGTGGATGTTTTTGCATTTCACCAAGCTAGATATCAAACAAATAAAAATTACTTTTACTTTGTATGGGAAGCCCTGAAGTCTGGTCCTGCTCCACTGGCTGCTTGGTGCTTTACTCAAGAGAAAACAGAATCATGCAGGAAAACTTGTCTCCTAACAACAGTCTGAATGTCTCATGACATGATGACCAGGGAACTCTCCTGACACATTGAAAATGTAGGTTCAGATATAATTGAAAATGTAGGTTCAAGGACAACTGGCATGAATACAGATAACCAAACCTGTTCATTGGTGAGCTTCTTCTAAAGGGTGCAGAGGATCACAATGCTCTGTCTGTCTCATATCAAACAATTCAGCTGGAACTGTCAAAATGCCACATTCAAAACCAAAAAAAATTCAGAGGTAGGAAATCGAATAGAGAAATATTCAGGTGTCATTACCCTTGTTACAAGTCAGCACAGATTGACTCAACGTGCATTTTGTTTTTCCATAAGATTCTCAGAATAGTAGTAGACTGAGTTGTAGTCTGTCTGACTCAATCAGCTCTATTGTATTATATCTCTGCCATGCATGAACATATGTCAAGAAGGAAAGCAAGTGAATATTAAATACAGATTTGGCCTTTTTTTTTTTTAATAATGCTATATGCTGTTTTTCTAGAACTTTTTGTTTTGCTTCTCTGACTATGAAACTTCCTTTTCTCTTGTCCACTGACACACCTCTCTACCCAGAGTGAAAACTGTTGGTCTTTTAACAAGCAGGAAATAATATATTTAAATGCTTTCAGCTGTACACGACAGAGGCCAGCAGCCAGAAGTGATGTAGTGTTGCCGTAATATACATGGCTTTTCATTGACATCTTAAGAAAAAAGAATTAGAAAGGTTTATTATAGATATACTCTTCCACTCTAATAAAAGCAGGCCCTTATGAGTTCATAAAATAATGAAAAGGAAATTTTCCCCTTCCCTATTATTTGAAATATTTGTTACTCTTAGTTCATTACTTAGATAATTCCACAGTTTCATGGAAACCTGTTCTCTTTCTCATCAGTTGTTTGTGACCAGCACTTAAATCATCTGATTTCTACTAATAGTTTTGCAAATAAAAATGGAAATGCTGTCAGTGTATCTTTTCTTCTACTGAATTGAAAGAATCAATGTACAAATAGAGTCATAGAATGGTTTGGGTTGG
This sequence comes from Sclerurus mexicanus, assembly GCA_013396755.1. Taxonomy (NCBI): domain Eukaryota; kingdom Metazoa; phylum Chordata; class Aves; order Passeriformes; family Furnariidae; genus Sclerurus; species Sclerurus mexicanus. Next base: position 2,285,454 of record VWZF01004274.1, read on the forward strand.
AAGGAACCTTAAAGATCACCTAGTCCGATGCCCTGCTATGGGCAGGATCATCTTTCACCTGATCAGGTGATCAAAGCCCCATCCAAGCTGACCTTGAACACTTTGAGGAATGAGGCACCCACAGCTTTTCTGGGTCACCTGTGCCAGTGCCTCACCACCCTCACAGTAAAAAATTGCTTCCTCATAGCTAATCTAAACCAATTTTTAATCTATCTATCTATCTATCTATCTATCTATCTATCTATCTATCTATCTATCTATCTATCTATCTATCTATCTATCTAGTTAAATTTGTTGGAAATCACAGAGTTTTCCTGGTGATAGGCAGATGGAAAAAAAGCAAAAAAAAGGATAAATTGATAACTTCAATTTATTGTTTTAGTGTCTGTCCTCTAAAAGAGTCACATTCAAGACTACAGAATATGAAATAGTGAGTGATGAGGTAGAATGAAGAATTACTGGGAACTGATGAAGGCCACATCATCAAAAGTTGCAGCTAAACAGCTAAACAAAGAATATGATAAACAGCTGCAGAGATAAAAATTTGTGAAACTAGGTTTCAGAAGTCAATTATATTTAATATTTGTAAAATGTAGATGTAATATATATATTATGGCAATCTTTAAAAAACCCCAAACATATTTCTGTACTCTTTTCAGAATGTGGATGGCATGTGTTACAAGCAACACATGGGCCATCACTGAACAGTCATAAAACAATGTATTTTAAGCAGCATGCCTACTAGGTACTGAATGAAACAAAAGATCCTGTGAAAACAATGTTATACCACAATTAAAAGTCTTCAGTTCTGTGATATTACTTACCCTTAAACTAGATTTTGCATAGAAGACCTTGAAACAAGGTTGCCTAATTTTTTGTTTTCTAGTATCTTGATGTTTGAATTGCCTTGAATATGTTGCAAGGACGTGAATATGTTTTATTGCACTCACTGGAAAGTTTAATCTGTACGTATGCTAAGACCAGAGTTAAGGCTGCCAACTTGGAAAAATGGTACCTCAAATTTATAAATGGGTTATTCAATGTAGAATGTATAAAAATGAAAGTAATTTTAAAATTATTCTTAACTCAGTGTTTTTAAGTGTGGCTGTAACAGCTATATAACCATCTGTATAAGTGTTCTGATTACATATTAATTTTAAATAATACTTTGGGCTAAAACTTTATATGAAAACAAGAAGCCATTACTTATAGTATGTTCTAGAATATTTACTGCTTGTATATGAAAAGGGATAGGAACAGAAGCAAAGCAGCTGCAATTGGCAGTCATTTTAATCTGTAGTCATTGTCTCCCGTGGCTGGTTTACAGCAGAGGAAGTGGAATAAGCAACAGTATTCAGTGCTTTTTCTTTCTTTTTCTTTTTTTTTTTTTTTCTTTTTAGACTGATGGTTGTGCTAAGGTTGTGATTTGTTCACTGGAGAGAGATAAAAAGATTACAGCAGCAAGTGGGTTTGGGGATTTATATTAATGCAGAATCAATACTGAACTGTAAAATCAAAATTCATTGGACTGAGAATTGAGCATTTTTTCAAATTTTTAGCAATTCCCTCTTGTAAACAGTTTTCCTATTAAGTATCTTGATTATATATAATGCTGTTGGTCTACTGATCCATGCCACCATATAAAATTAGTTTGACATACTGTGTAGCATCACTATAATAGTCTAATGCAGCTCAGATTTATCTTTGATAAAATGTTACGATGATACTCCTGCTCAGCAGCACAAATGGTTGGGGTGGGTAATATGAGAGCAAAACTGGATCACAAGCGTGGATCTTAGAGCAAATTGCTACCCTGCTGGGTTTTAAAGCTTCGCCAGAGCAAATCTCACTGCATATTTGAGGCTACAGCATACAAAGGACTTGCAAATCCCTTTGTGTGTAGGCAGAATTTTAGTAAACTAAATATTTCTTTATTGTCATTTATTATTAAGCTTTTTATATTTCTGCTTTATTATAAAAGTCCATTTGTTTGAATCACTACCCACAGAAGCCTAAAATCTCTTCAGTATATCTTCTTTCAAGAGATTTAGCATCTCTTCTAATCTAGCATGGGTTTGGCACAGCCAGATTCCTATACTGCTTACAACTGAGTGTACTTGTCGATAAAGCATTTTCACAGCTTCCTATTCTTTTATAATAAAGCTATTAGATGAAGTCATTTGCTTCGTGCTGGAATATTAAATATTTCTACATCTGTTGTTCATATGTGCACATGAAACCTCTTTTTTCATTATGGAATGTAGCCATGATCTCTCCCTTTCTCTTACCCCCCTCTCCTCTCTCTCATCACTTTACATATATTGTACATGTGACTATTTGGCAGAAAGTATCTAAAAACATTTCAGTGGATAAAAGTAGCAGTGTTCCACTCTAAATATATGCCAAATAAGTTTATTATTTTACAGAGAAGAAAACTTAGGGCTTCCTTCAGGAAGGGACTGAGTGTCTTACAGAGCAGGAAGAATTATCTTTCCCATTGCTCTGCAGATACACATAAGCAACAGGTAAAACCTGTCTCTCACAATTGTAATATTCTTCCAGTTCTACATTCATTGCAAGGAGTTTTGTTAATTTATATTATATATAGACACATGGTTTTATTCTTCTTCTCCTATCCATATATTGTGTATTTTGCTGGATTCTGGACATTAATTCTGCAGATAGCTCTCATTGTTTTCACTGTTCCTGATGACAGAGGGGCAATTTGACAATATCAGGACTTTAAAACAACAACAGTAACAACAAACCTCAACAAACCAAAAGAGTTTTAGAATGAGTGGTGGCTCTCTTAGGTGAGTTGTAGAACATAATCTGTTTATCAAACTATGAAATGAAACATGAATGTGGTCTAGATACCACTTAGACTGTTCCTTACATACTTTTGTCTAGGGAATGAACAATAGAATCAGTACAGTATCTTGTAAAATTTTTGCTTTTATATTACATTTTGTTTAAAAAAGGAAATATCTATATTCCTAGTTTTTAGCATGTTTTTTTAGTTTTGAAACAATTGAGTTGCGCTGATGGGAAAGAACATTTTAATGCATGAAAGGAGGTGCTTACATCAAACTAAGGTATTTGACTGCTATGCATGTATTACTGGTTTGATGACAATGATTGACAATACTTTCTTTTTAAGTGATAAGAGCAAAAGGCTTTATATTTTACAGTTAGCAGCCCAGTTAGATGACAAGGATGCTTTTCATCTGTCAGGTCTCTAGATACAAATGTTCTGTCACCCAAAGTTTTAAGCAGGTGAGCGCTGGAGGGTATAGATGGTCTACAGTCTTTGATACACAAGGACTTGCTAATGTGACTAGTTAGAAGCCTTAAAAAATTAGCAGCAAGATACTCTATAGTAAAGTGTACCAGAGTTTTCTGTTCCATCTGTGGCTCAGGCTCTCAACCTAAAAGTGCACTTGCAAATATGGCTCAAGGTATCATATTACTTTTTTGCGCTTGTAGGATTATGGTCTGACACAAAAAAGGAGAGTGAGCTGTAGCTGGTGATAATGGACAGTATGTAGGGTAAGCAGTGTAAAAGGAGTGAGCTCAGCTCTGAATGACCTACATTGTGCAAGGAACTGCCTTCGCCAGTAGCTGAGGAATCTGGTCTTATTCATCACTGCTCATAACTGCTTTTCATTCTGTGCACACATCAAATAACAAAATATTCCCCCTTACGTGGTAATTTATAATACACAGAGAACCCATTAATGTCTCAGTGACTGACTGAGACACTCTTGGAAATGCTGGCTTTGATGTACTGTGTTTCACAAATGTATTCTGGAGTGGAATGCATGGCAGACTATTTGAATAATAGGGGTAGATTTTAGTGCCATTTTTGTGTCTTCTAATGCTTATCATTGTAGTACTAATATACTTTATGACCAGGAAAATGAGCTACAATCAGTGGCCCTTCAGCCTGTATGCACTCAGAGTATGTACTGCTGCTCAGAACTGTAACTGGCCTTCTGTGGAAGACCCTGGGTATATCTGTACCTTTAAATAAAAAAGAGGATCATGAGGTAATCTCTGCCTCTGATTAGCTTTTACCCTGCAAACTGGTAGCTGTAGCAAGGTTTTATTGGACATTGTTGCCTGCAGTAGTCCAGAACAGAGTCAGGAGTGCATTAATTTCAGAGCCACATGGGTGGTAAGGGCCTCAGTGCCTGAACTTGTTCCCTGACCTTTGATGTAGAAGAGTAGGTATGAACTTGGACACTGTCAGGATTGACAAGAATATCTGAACCTGACTTGACTTGTAGATATATACACATGCTTTTTTGTTGATTTTGTTAATTTTCTTATTTTTTTAACATTTTCATGTTTTTCACTATTAATAACTAAAGCCAAATTGAGTTAGCCAGGAAGCTATTACATATTCTCTCCACTCATTTGCTTTTAGATAGAAATGTGTTTCCCATCTAATCTAATACATTTAAAATTTTGTATTTTTAAAAAGAGTATATTTTCAATTATAAATTTGGAAAATATAATCCAAAAAGTACATTTTTTAAAAAGGTGTGTACTGCTATACTGTGAATTCAAGAAGATGAGTAACTACTATATTTAGTGGCAGGAACAGCCTTGTTTTTGATTGATTTTCACATGGCAAATATTTGTCAAGAATGATGCTTCTGGATACAAATTCAATTTGAAATAAACACTTAGTAGCTGTATGGTCTGAGCATGTACCTATGACCATTTCTAAGAGAATTTTCTGGATGTTGACAACAGATAATCAACAGTTTCTGTTAGCCCTAAATATTAATGGGAATACGCTACACTACAAGAAACTTAATGATGTAATTAGAATATTGAATTAGATGATAAGCTCAAGAGTATTAAAAGATCAAAATTTCATACAAGAAAAAGCAAAAAGACAAAGGACTGAGAAATCTTTGCACAAATGACTTCATGGTTTTTCTGTCCAAGAACATATGGAAAAGATAAAATTTAGAAAATGTGATTATTCAGATAAGAGAACTTCTCTCCCTCAGCTCTAAAGGTGGGATTACTGCTTCAAGTCTAGATATAAACCATACTCATAATAATGTAACTCTGATCAATTTATAACAGTTTTCCACTGAAGCTGTAAAAACAAAACCAAAAACACAAGGAATTTTGGAGTGCTCTGCTTTGTCAGTCCCAAAATTTTAAAATTCTCATTGTTGACTTTAAATTAGTGAGTCAAAAAGATAATTTTGACTTGTCTTTTTATAAATTTTTATTTTACTCCTATCATAGTACATTTTGTCATTTTTATTGCATTTGTAAGCTTTACATTGAAACTGATGAACTAGGGTTTTTGTGTATCTTTCTTGACTAAAAGAAAAAACTCATTCACTGGCCTTCCATGAGCTGAACTTTTACCTGTTTGTAGTACATAGTGTTAGACTATTGATGAAAGAGTAAGAGTTAATAACATTTGTAATTTGAGTGATAGTAATGCTATTTATGAATGTACAAAGTGGACCAAACTGGAAATTTAGAAGTCTACTTGTAGAAGTATAGAATTCCTAGTATAAAACCTAAGTAAATGACTTGCAGCTTGCTTCAGAAAAAAGTCTGTATGCATGTTTGGTGTTCTGGCAAGTGCTACAGTACTAGGTGGCATTGAACACTGTGTGTTACAGGCATATGTGCATATAGCTGTGTCCACGCCAGCTTGAAAAATGCTGGTGTGTACACTTTTTGTTGTTAAATATTTCACTAAAATAACTAATCTATTTCAGATTCTGAAACTCAGAGTACAGATTTGATTCAAAACGTATTGTGGTCAATGGACCTGTCAATGTGGTCACTTTCTCAAGTGTGCTTTATGGCTTGAAATGGGTTTCAATATAAATGTCTAGCTGAAGGATTTTTTTACCAATGTCAAGATAACACACCAATAATGTTTACTATTTCTTTCCAAAACACTTTTGTAATAAAAGGCTTGTTGGTATTCTTTAGACATGACTTTTGCGAAATTAAGGAAATAGTTGAAACTTCACCCATTGCCTTTCTAGTTCTTCAAGGATATGTTGCCTTCTGTGAAGTTACTCCAGAAATGCTAAGGTATTTCACAATCAAGAAATAGTGGAAGCCAGACTAATAGGAATGTTCTGTCTCATGAGATTTACTTGAAATCATGTTTCCCACCTACTGCAGTACAAAGTTAATCTGAGATTCATTTGTTTTTAAATAAATGTACCTAGTTCAAGTCAGACAAAAAAGACAAGTCCTCCCACAGCTTCTAGGCTACCTCTGAACTTTCCCTTCTGGGGTGCTGAACACAAACCTTCCAGATTCAGTCTGATAGTCACAGTTTACAACCAGCAGACTCTCTTCTCCCATTCAAATTCAGTGTGATTTTATGGGTATGGCACTTGACCATTCATGATCAGGGGAATCACTTTCTGTCACCAGCTCTAATGATGGCTTACTTGTCACTACGAGAAACTGTGTTCTGCTGTTCCCACCCATAAAAAAGAAGCAAGAATACTTCCTTCCAAAGTGAAATCTTTTCCTGCTACGCTGCTTTTAGTTAAAAACAAAGAGAATAGTCTTTATTTTGGAAGCTTTCTTCCATAATTACAGGTGATAATTTTCAGTGGCAGACGTAGCTGTGCCACTTCAGTTATTGAACATCTGTTCAAAACCTACAGGATATTAGTAGTTACTGAAGAGAAGGGAAAATAAATGTAGATGCTTGTGTGTTAATCATGCTTAGTTCGGTGGAAAAATAGATATAAATGTTTTTTAGTTAAGTTTTCAATGATTTTGATATGTTCTGCATGCACGATTGGAAATTCAGGGTGATATTTTTGGAAGTACTGAATACTCTATAGAAAAACAGATAATTTGCTGAATAGTAATTTATTATATTCCAAATCCCTTTTTATTTCAAAAAGAAAATAGAAACTTTTTCAAAATTCTTTTGATAAAATCAAATATGCCTTTTAAACCAGGTTTTGCACAAGTTAGAGTAAAGTAGGCTACCTATTACAAAAATATAAAAGCTTCCTCTCCCTATCCATTCTCATTTTCCTCATGATTCCTTCTCTGCCCACTGCTTCCAAGAAGGTTCAATTTTAGACCACAGTAAAAATTACAGAATATATAGGCAAAATATATATTTGTTTAACTGCCTTATTTTTACTAAGATTAAGATTTTATCCACTGAGCTGTTGACTGTGATATATGATTTAAAATACAAGAATGCTACTTCTTAATACTTTTTGGTTTTCCTCCACAAGGGAAATACAAAGCAACTTTAGGAACAGTAAAAACAGATGCAACACAGAGGGGAAAATTTTATTTGTTTAAAGACAAATTTAAATATGATTTTAATTAAGGTTTTATATGAAGCTTTATAAGTACAAGAAAGTACATTCATATAACAGGAGGCAAGTTGATATGCCCATACCTATTCTTATAAATGACTAGGTCGTTCCCTTATTCTTTAAATAATAATGAAACTTGTATATATGGCATATTTTAATTAGTGTGTCACTAGATGCTTCAGTAGGACAAATATTTCAATTAATTTAATTTCCCTAAAACCAAAATGTTTTGCAAGAGACTGTCACCATGTCTCAGAGTAGAGCCTAGCAGAGATAGTTGAATGAGACCTGCTTTACTCAAGCTTTGACAAAAGCTGTCACCATACCAAATAATTATAGTTCATCACAGACATATCTAGAAATTCTCTATTTGCCCCTGCTAAGATCCAGTCCTCAGTGCACTCTGGTCTGAGATCACATACAACCCTCTATGATTCAAGACAAAGATTTTCTGCAGAAAACCTGTAAGAAAATTCATCCAAGTTGAAAATTTTGAAAAAAGGTGCTAGAGGAAAAAAAAACAGCATTGAACAAAGCAACTTATCTTGAGACTGCAGGAACTAGGAAAAAACCACATTACTAGGACCTCAAAATGAATACCCTGTGAGGTATTTCTGTTTAACTGAGTGAACATACGAACTGCTTCTTCAGGGACTTTGAAAAATTTTCCTCTTTTCCTGGACTGAAATCTTGCAGTAGGAGAAAACTATAATGACAACAAGGGGACAAAACCCACATCTTCCTACTTCCTACTCTATTGGCCTTTTCCAGTACCATCATCCGTTACGAGGCTTAACACTAATAATGTTTTAGTATTCTGGACAAATGTCTTATTTAGGTATATCCATGTTTGTTTAGTACAGTAATGATCTAATTAGTGGATAAAATTCTCTGAGACCTGGTTGTCACTATATTTGCTAGAGAACACCATTGAGAACTAGTATGTCTGCTAAATAGAATGAAAAGTAGATTTTAACAATCTTGTGGAGGTATGAAAACAGTCCATCTTTTTGTTTTTTTATTTTTCCACAAAGGTCACCTCAAGCTAGTACCAACAACTTTTTTTGGGGTCTAATTTGTCATTTACAGCTACGTAGAGCATCCATACACTATAGCACGCACACCTACCCTTAACTAATGTCTATGTATAATATGCTTTGTTAACACATATTGTGATGTGTGTCACAGTCAGAGCAATTCCATTTCATAGAAACTATAACATTTGTTTTCATTCCATGTTGGAACAAGACCAAAAACTTTTGGAACAGTACAGCAGAAATAGAATTATCAAAATCAATGTTTCTGTATCAAAACATGTGGATGTGATTAGGGAACTGGCTTGTTGTGGGGGAAATCCAGGTTGAATTACATTGTTCTATGTGAACCAAAACAGTATTTTTTCTTGCTAGAACATGTTGGATCCAACAGGCTAAGGATTTGAACCTCTACTTCCTTTAATAAGCAATCTGCTCTCATCAAGCCTGCTATTTTTTTTTTTTTTTTGCAAACCACCTTCTCTTGACTAAAGTTTTTGAAATGTCATACAGTGAAAGGTTGTTCCTGCCAAAATTAGTCACAGTGCTCATAGCTTAGCATGTAAATATAGCAGCTTCCACCTAATAAGTATAAAAATTCAGTCTCAGGTGAGAAGTGATATGCTCAAGATCTTGATGAAACAGTGAAAAAAGCTGTTTTGGGACTGACATTTTTTTACGCTTTATATAATAGATCATGGTGTTATACAGATTAGCTATATACTCATTCAGATCTTTTGTTTTTCCATTTTGTAAAATATATCAACAATGGAATACATGAAATATGAAAACCAAATCAATTTAGATTAATTGTTACTTTAACTTCTCAAATCCAATGTATGACCATGAACACGTGAAGTGGAGTTGCTCACATCAGCCAACAAGGAACACACAAGCACCTTTCCTAAGTCCTGACCTACATTTGGCAATAAAAGTTTCTTGAAGGTAAGATTCTTGATGCAAATGTCTCTCCTATATTCGAGTGCCTAAGTCACCTCTCTTGTGTATGGACTCTGTTCATTTTCATTTGGAAAGGGAGAAGAGACAGAGCACGGATTAGGAGTTTAGTTACCTCATGACTTAAACACTCAGCTGAGGAAATGAGAAGTACACATTTATTGCATTGAGGCTAAGAAGTCTGGACCACAGTTTTCAGATCCCCATCATACTTAGAAACCACTAAACTGGAAGAGATGCTAGGGGAAATCTTTCTCCATTTTCTCTGTTAGTTGATACTGGGCCACTAGAGAAAGGAAATGTTATTCAAAGACTAAAAACTGAAAGAAAGTCTTGCTTAAGTGAGAAAGCAGTGTGAAAAACTCTGGGTTCTGTCCAAGTTTCTATTAGTGTTTTTGCAATTATTTTTTTATAGTGCCTGTTGCTTCAATAGGCTGTTAACCAGCATGATTAACTCTTCTTCAGGAAGGAGAAGTAAAGAAAAGTATAGTTAATTAAATATGTTTTCTCAATTATTGTGAAGAACAACCTTTTTGTTTTCCAATACACTTTCTTGAAAACAATTCATCTTGCAGTGGAATATGTCAGGGAGATGATCTGTTTATTGTGCTTGGTTGCCCTACAGGAGCCTCCAGGTCTTTTCAGCTGCTGTGAAAATATACAGCAAATGCTGGTCTCCCCTTGTTGGTATCCTCAGTCACACATGGGACCCAACTTTTGGAGGAATTCTAAAATTGAATGTTGGTTGATTTGCATCTGAGAAGACTGACCTGCTGGTGGAGGAAAAAACAAAAAGAAAAGGGGTGTAATGAATGTTGAAAACCACCTGCATAACAAAGGAGTGAAATTTGCTTTGCTACCCCTGATCAGCTGGGGTCAGATGTGTCATATATTTGGTAGCTTTGGTCAGGACTTGAGATCTCATTTGACTTTCAGGGACACATTTTTTTATCTAAAGCTAATGTCTCTGATCTTTCTTAAACTGACCAACAGGGATTTCATGTATAGGTGCAAGTTTGGAAATGCTTTTACTGCTCTTGGTGCTTGCTTTTATGATTTCAAAAGCAGGAATGGATTTCTTTTGAATGCCATTCTAAGTGCTGCTAAATAACTCACAGCTTCCAAGAGAGCTAATTATAGGCAATTACACCGTAATCTAATTGATCATGGCTTTAAAGATGTGGCTAATTTTTCTGCAGTCCCATCTGCAAATATAAGAAAATCAAGCTTGTTCTTGACCTTGTCTGAGATCTTTTTCTAGGCCTGTGACAGACCACTTATAAAAGGACTACAGCTATGCTGGGTAATGCTGGATAACACTGGTAGTGCTGCTGCAGGGGTAGATGACAAACCTAGGGGCCATTTGTTCAGCTTGCCCAAGCTGGGTTTGTACAGAATACTATATATAATTTTCAGTTCAAAAGTTCATGCCAGTGTTGCTGCAGATATTGAGTGATAAGGTGGCAGATACCAACTGACCAAAATACTAATGTTGGGTGAAGGGAATTATGTGCAAGACAAAATAGGGATCTACAAGTCAGAAGCCAAAAAATTAAGATAACCCATAAATGCAATGCATTTTAAATGGGGTTTTGCACATTGCTTATCAAAGTCATATGCAATTTCATAGCTACTATGATCATGAGAGAGCTTACAACCCATGACTGAAGTGGACATAAGCTTGGAAAAGGGTGTTTCCTTTCTTGATGTGAATGAATATACTTATAAATAATGTTTAATGGCAGTTTTCCTCATTTACCTGTGAATAGTCAGGCTTAATAATGTGCTTCTTTGGTTTTTAGGCTTATTTATTCCAGCCCTGTTTGCAATTGCTTTTGGATACATACAAAAAGCTCTTTTTTGCTCTAGTAAAGGATGGATAAAATATTGGGAGTCACACCATCCTAGACAAAAAACCTGAAGTCTCAAATGCTGAACTCTAGTTACTCCATTGTTGCTGCATTAACTATTTCACTTCAGGTGAAAATCTGCTTGTGGACCTTTTCAAGACAGCTTTAATTGAAAACATTCTTTTAGATTATGGTCTCCAAATTTTTTTCAATATTCTCTTCTAATTTCGCTTTGCTTTTCTGTTTGAGATTTCTCTTTTTACTGTGTGTCTTTCATCAATAGAATTGATTTTGTGGGTCAGTCAGGAAAGTCCTAGATAACATAATTTCTTCATATTGGTATCACATGTTAAATTGTATATACTGTCACAAATGCCTTTTCTTTTTATATACATGACTTTTCTTGCTTGGTAGAAATTTCAGCATTTCACAGAATAACTGAAAAATATATGTTTTTCTGGTAGGCTGTTTTCTGAGACGAATCTATGAGCATTGTTGAATTTTTTATTTAAATTGCCTGTTAATAAATCATTTTTAATAAATCATGGGAAATCTCCATACAGACTCTCACAGGATCCTTCTGGACAAACTGTTCAGCACACAGCTGGATAAACATATCATGGGCTGGTTGAAAAATTGGCTCATGAATTGAGCACAGAGGGTAACAGTGAATGGGGTAACATCAGACTGGTGACCTGTCACTAGTGGGGTTCCACAGGGCTCCATCTGGGGCCCTGTGCTCTTCACCATCTTCATAAATGACTTGGACACAGAACTGGAAGGGATACTCAGCAAGTTTGCAGATGGCACAAAACTGGAAGGAGCTTTTGACTCCCTCAGAGGCAGGGAGGCCCTGCAGAGAGACCTGGACAAATCAGAGGACTGGGCAATCACCTACCATATGAAGTTCAACAAGGGGAAGTGCTGGATTCTGCACCTGGGATGGGGCAACCTAGAGAGTGGGGAATTAGATAGTGAAAGGCAATGCTATGGAAAGGGGTCTGGGGTCTGGGAGTCCTGGCAAGTTGAATATGAGTCAGCAGTGCCCTCACAGCCGGGACGACCAACTGTGTCCTGGTGGACATCAGGCAAAGCACCAACAGGCAGGCGAGGGAGGGGATTGTCCCACTCTGCTCTGCACTGGGGCAACCTCACCTTGAATATCATGTGCAGTTTTGGGCACCACAATTTAAGAAAGATATTAAGCTATTGGAGAGCGTTCAAAGGAGGGCAACAAAAATGATGAAAGGCCTTGAGGGGAAGCTGTATGAGGAGTGGCTGAGGGCACTTGGTCTGTTCAGCTGGAGAAGATGAGACTGAGGGGAGACCTCATTGCAGTCTTCAACTTCCTTGTGAGGGGAAGAGGAGGGGCAGGCACTGATCTCTTCTCTGTGGTGATCAGTGACAGGATGCCAGGGAATGGCCTGAGGTTGTGTCAGGATATTAGGATAAGGTTGTTCACCCAGAGGGTGGCTGGGCACAGGAACAGGCTCCCCAGGGCAGTGGTCACAGCAGCAGGCCTACCTGAGTTCAAGCAACATTTGGATCATACCCTCGGGTACATGGTGTGGCTCTTGGGGATGGTCCTGTGTGGGGCTAAGGGTTGGACTCGATGTTCCTTGTGGGTCCCTTCCAACTAGGCATATTCTGTGATTTTGTGAAATTTTCATGAACTATGTGATGAGCAGAAAACAAAAATATTACACACATCTGCAATGTAATGCGCAAATTGCACTCAGATTTTTTCCATCTAAACTTAGAGAGTACACCTTGATGATCAAGTGGAAGAAAAAAAAATTCAGTACTTAACGAAGTTTTAACTGTATTTTTTTAATCAAAATAGTTAGATTTTTTCAAGCAGTAATTCAAGATGACTAAGACTTTTGATACTATGTCCCATAACCTCGTTGACAAACTGATGAAATATGGGCTAGAGAAATCAACAGTGAGGTGAAATGAAAACTGCCTGAACTGCTGGGGTCAAAATGATGTGATCAGCAGAGTGAAATCCAGCTAGAAGTGAGTTGGTAATGGTGTACTCAAGGGATTAATACTGGCTCAACACATTTTAAGATCTTCATTAATGACCTGGATGGTGGAGCAGAATAGGTCCTCAGCAGGTTTGCAGATGACACAAAACCAGGAGGAATGGCAGACCAGGAGTGACTGTGCTGCTGTTAGAGGAATTTTGATGGGCTGGAGAAATGGGAACTGCATGAGGTTCAATACAGGAAAGAAACAACCCCATGCACTAATACAGGCAAACATTTTTTTCTAATTTATTCTTGTTCAAAGCTTTTAAAATTCAGATGCCCCATTAAATTGGGACAGAGTAGCTGTATTAAATTTTCACAGATGAGGATGTGAGCTGGTTGATCATTAAAAATTCAGATGATCATCCAACTTCCATTAATTTTCATGGTTGGGTACCTGATGAGTCTGAGTATCCTTCTGCACTATGAATTTGTGTTCACATTGAGTCCAGTTTTGAAATATTTATCTTGGAGATGAACCTGACATTTACTATTAGGGAAATGCGGTTGGATAAGTTAAAAACTTCTGTATGTTGTTCTCTGTTTAATGTCCTCTCTCTCCATAGAGTTCCTTTAAAGGTAGCAACACAAATTTGGGATTTCAAGGTCCTGAAGTGAATGAGAAATTCAATTAGCAGAGTATGGACTCTGGACTTCTGGAAAATAGATTTTAAAAGACTTAAGAGAACTACCAGAGGTAGAGAACTACTAGAGGTATCCTGTACCAAGGAAAAGAAGAAGGTATCGTGAAAACACCTGCCTAAGCAGACAGGTCTCAAGTGAGATCAAATTCAGATAGGTTATATTTATATAAAACCTTTCTAATGCTAATGAGTCTGGGCCATGAATGAGGAAAATGGAAACATTGCTGTATAGGAATAGTACTGGAAAAGTCAAAGACCAACTAGAGATAAAACTAGGAAAGAAAATCAAGGGCAACAAGAAAAAATTCTGAAGATACATTAGCAATATAAAAGATAAACAAGGAAAATGGATGGGGGCTGTTACTGGATGAAGCAGGTGCATTAGTCAGACCAATCACTACAGAGACTGAAGTAGTGGATGTCCTTTAACCTGAGTCTTCATCAGCAAGGAGTTTTATGCCTTTGTGGCCAGAAACAAGGTGGTGAATTACCATTGGTGGAAGAAGAATGGGTCAGGATGTCTTCAGAGAAATTAGCTCCTGATGGAGTTAATCTTTTTATTATTATGTTCCTGAAGAAGGAATGCATGCCTGTCAAAATGCGGGTGACGCCACACTGGGGCAAAGCAGTCAATACATTTGAGGACAGGGCCACTATCCAAAAGACCTTGACAAACTAGGAGAAAGGGACCACAGTAATCTGATTAAACTCTACAGTGACAGATGAAGTCTTGTATCTAAGAAAGACAACTTCAGAACCAGTCAATTTCAGAATACAGTTTTACCCTCTGAAATATATAAAAAAGGTGTTGATGAACTGAATGTATAATTAATGGAAGTATTCTTTAGTGGGTCTTCTATGGATAGAGTTGTAGGCAAATATTAAAAGGAAGACATTTAGGTTTATGTATCATTAAAACACATTTTAATAAGAAACTCAGAAGTACAACAAAAGCTTCTTAATTTATCTCAGTAGAATCTGCAGTCAGTAATATTAGAGAATTGATTAAATTCTTATTTATTTCATATACATGGACAATTTCTTCATCCACACACTTCAAAGGTTTAGGTAAAATACCATACCATGTATTAGAGCAACAATATATATCCAGTGACTTTCTACACGTCTGTTAAAGAATCATTATTTCAGGAGTCTTGTCACATAGGAAGTGTTGGATTATTCATGATAATTGAAAAACCTTTTGTAAACAATATTAACCAAAAGTTAACTCAGGTTATAACACAACTTCTCAAATGGTTATATTTGCAAAGTGAAGCAGTGAATTCTGTGACAGGTGCAGTAGCAAGTGATTTGGGAGGATGAACTTCTCCAGATCCATCTGAGCCGAGACTGATGCTAGTTGTGATGAATTGCCTTGGATCAGGCTTTTATGACAGCCTTTCTCATTTCAGCTTCTGTTGAACCTACATTTGTGTTTTAGGATTTGCCTTGTATGAATTCCCTGGGAATGGTATTCTCTCCCTCATGGACTCAGCAAGCCTTCCAGTCCAGACTGTGGGTAAACACATGCATATAATGGAAATGTGCCCTGTCCCAGCACATTTAATTGCAAATAAAGTTACTTCTAATCTAAATATGTATTTAAGTGCATAAGTGCTTTATAATATATAATTTCTGCCCTGTTTTATACCCTACAGAGAGGAACAATAAATGTGGCTCTCCTGTGACTTCAGATAAAGACCAGATATGAAAGCAAATAGATCAACCATAGGGCAGTATTGTTTTACTCAGTGACTCCTAACCGTGATCTATGATTTAACTGTGACACCAACTTAACCTAAGATATTAGAAGAGAGAAGTAGTGGTTTCTTGTGAAAGAAAAGTGAAATTTAATTTAATGGCAGGACATTTAAATTAACATTTTTCATTTAGGTGCCAAACTCCATTGTAATGATTCATTTTCTAGTGCTGGGCAATATCAGTGCTTTTATGTCCTGTACACAATATTCACTGAAGCAAAATATTTGCTCTGATGGGTTTATATGCTCATAATATATCATGTCATGTCCCACTGTTTTTCCAATAAATGGGAAATATCACTATCAGGCAGCAGCCTCAGGAATACACCCACTCTAGAGTGGATATTCTGGACCACCTACATGCTGCTTATACGTAATGTTTCCAGTTTTAGAACCATATTTTACTATAGCATTTGCAGATCATGTTAATGATAAGTATTATCTGGATTTCCTTATATGCTCAGCTTTGAAATACAAATCCAACAGTCTCTAATGTAATTTTTTTTCCTCAGTGAACTTATTTTTCTGTTTTTTCTAAATGCTTTTTATTATAGAATACTTCAAACATTATTTAATGGTAATATTTGCCTTTTCCTACTGAAACTAGTATCCTTGAGATAGCTGTGACCAGGTTGCTCAGGTCAGACTAGTCAGTTATGTGTAAATAACTTATGGGGGAATTTCGTTACTGTTAATGTTACATGCTTCTACAGCAAAGCAGGCTTAAAAAGCTCTGTCCAAGGCAGTTTGTACTCTTGCGACAAAGACTGATCCTCTCCTTTACTGGGTCTGATACATACTTGGTTTGGGTGCCATATAAGCTAGATTCAGAAATGGTCAAATGGAATTGAATTTAAAAAAAAAAAAATCAAGTAAAGAGGTTTTGTTTACACTTCAGAAAAGAAGTGTGCAGTCATCTAACAGATAAAGTTTAGATTTTGGAGAAACAGGCCTTTCACATATTTGGATTAATTATTTTTTCTTTCTTTTTCTTTATGATTCCATGAGGATTCTGACACTGTAGTAAGGATTATTGTCGCACATAGAAATAGCTTTCTTCTTTCTACCCTATAACTGCTTTCCTAACATTTCAGGAAAACTATGTCTACTCAACATATTTACCTTAAAAATAATTGTATATCAATGTAGTCTAAATAAATGGAATTTATTTGGAAATCCCCTGCACTGATATACAGTTATACCAAGGCAAAAGACAGGTATAGTTAAACCTTTACATAGAAGACATGAGATACAACATATAATCTTGACACTCAAAGATCTTATACTCGGTACTTCTCCTTTGTTTTTCATGTGCTCCTTTTTCTCTGTACTAACAATGTCTTATTTGAGTCTTTACTGAAAGCTCAGAATGAAAATTTCTTTGCTTATGTAATTTTGGAAAAAAAAAAAAAAAGAGTTGTGCTGGTTTTCCACTTTTTAACCAGGATGAAATATCATGAAATATAAATTATACTTTACATGATTTATATGAAAAAACCTCCCACATCTCTGAGGTATGATTAATTGCTGTAGGGCTCAACAGTATTGCTAAATAGTAAAATTTGCAAATGAAAGCAAAATGATCTGTAAGATGCTAAATAAACTAAAATAGTTTTAATTAATATCATCCAGTATTAAAAAAGCCCCTAGTAATTTCCTGTATTTTGCACATCTTCTGGAAAAAGAAATTACTTGGCCCACGAAAATAAGAAGTATTTTGTCAGTTTTCCCACAATGCTGTTGTGGTTTGTCAATATCAGAAATACCTCCATTGTGTCTTAGAGACCTCAAAACACTCTGTCATTGGTGACAGTTCAGCCCAGGATTGTTTGTGTCAGGATGATAAATTTACTCGCTATCTTTCAGAAATTATGCTTTGTCTACTACAGCTCTTACATAATATATTCAAACATTTTGTTTGCTCTAATTTAATAATAGTTTATTCAATATCAGATCTTGTCAAATGTCAGAAAAATACTCTTTTCCTTTTCTAAATATTTTCCTACACTTAGCCATGTTAAAAAGCCTGAAGGAACTTTGTTTTTCAAGATTACAAATTATACATTACCACTGCTTGTTTGCTAGAGTACTACAGGGACAACTTCAATTTAAAATAAAACAGACTATTTCCTCCCTCTACTGGGTATAGACCATTCTAAGAGTCAACATTGCTTCATATATCTCCTTCCCTGGTGTAAGAAGGAGTATGATTTAGAGGATTTTTTCCTAGGTATAACAAAAACTGTCCATACAAAATTTTCCAAATAAAGCTGATTTTTCAATTCAATGCACTAAATTTTGTTTTGTGAGAACTGATCAACTGCTCAATATTAACACTGTATTGGAGTCAGCTACTGTCAGTAAGTGTATGGATATTGTTCTCTTGCTTGCTCATTTTTAACAGTTGAAGGTTTATTTGTTTGTTCGTTTACTTGGAGAGGGTTGAGTTTGTTTTATTGTTGTTGTTGTTGGTTTTGTTTTTGTTGTTGTTTGGATTTTTGTTGCTGTTGGTTTGTACACCTCAGCCTGTGTTTCTTTAACTTAACCTACCTGTGTTTGGAGGCAATAGCTACAAAAAAATCTCAAGCTGTTTTAGCATACAGAACATACCTCATTTACAACAAAGACTGATGGGAACATTTACTTTGAGGCTGTGTTGGCTTCCCGCTCACTTCAAAGCAGAGTTCAAAGTCCTTATCCTAATAAAACACTAATGACAAGATTGCAGAAGCATTCAATGCACTCAGCAAAGGCCAGGTTTCTTAACATTCTCTATTTCCACTTGGCTGACAGATAAGTGCTTAAATTCTCAGAGAGCTCACTGTGTTGGTTAGTGAGCTGTTGAAAAACTGGAGAATAATGCCACTGGATGCTAAACAATTCTGAGGATCTACCATTTACTGTAGCGTTTGTTTCCAAGCTGAAGCCTTGTGAAAAGGGAATCCCTTCTTAAAATTTTACCAGATCAACTCTCAAGTCCCTTCCAGTCCCACTTTCTATCATTTCTAGGGAAATCTAGTCTAGAAATTAAAATTTGTCTCTAAACAGATTAGCATCTGCTTGTCTTTATGATTTTTTGGATGATCTATTTTTATATAATAATATTATATCATATAACAATATAATCTATTATTAGAAAAAATTTTTATCCTAAAAAATCAGTGTTTTCTGTTTTGCGTGCATAAATCCTTGGAAGTGTAATCATTTCTTGCAATTCATTGTCTATAACACTGTTTTTATACTGATTATTTTCCCACCTCAATATATCCAAATGTTTTTCACTTTAGTATTACAGAATCACAGAGTCACAGAGTCACAGAATATGTTGAGTTGGCAGGGACCCATAAAGATCATCAAAGTCCAGTTCTCAGCCTGCACAAGACCATCCCCAAGAGTCACACCATGTGCCTGAGAGTATTATCCAAATGCTTCTTAAACTACGTCAGGCTTGGTGCTGTGACCACTGCCCTGGGGAGCCTGTTTCAGTGCCCAAACACCCTCTGGGTGAACAACCTTTTCCTAATATCCAAGCTGAACCTTCCCTGACACAACCTCAGGCCATTCCCTGGCATCCTGTCACTAATCACCACAGAGAAGAGATCAGTGCCTACCCCTCCTCTTGCCCTCACAAGGAAGTTGCAACTGCAATGAGATCTCCCCTCAGCATCCTCTTCACCAGGCTGAACAGACCAGGTTACCTCCCCACTCCTCATACGGCTTCCCCTCAAGGCCTTTCATCATCTTTGTTGCCCTCCTTTGAACGCTCTCTAATAGCTTAATATCTCTCTTATATTGTGGTGCCCAAAACTGCACACAATACCCACGGTGAGGCCGCATATTGGTGTACTGGTGATTATTTAAGTGAGGCCTGACTTTGACCACCATTGTACAAATACAATATAATTTTCTTCCACTATTTTCTATTAAAATTGTCAAATAAATATTACAGTGACGATTAATCAGTGCCCCCCATTCCCCTCTCCAGTTCTGCTACAGAAAGCTTGTGCTTTAGGTGAAAATGGACTTCAGAAGATCCTACGAAAATATAAATGGTAATTTATCTCCTACATTTGCACCTTTTTTTTTGTTTGTTTAGGGGTTTTTTTTGTTTAATTTTGCACATTTCATGTAAGAAACAGCTAAATACCAAGTTTGTGATGGTTATAATTGCCTGCCAGCTTTTGTACCAGTTCTTACATGGATGAGGAATAGATGAGTAGACCAAACCTTTTTTTGTGAACAAGACAATGAGAGTCAGAACAATTCTAAAATGAAAGGATAGGGAGGGCAACACTCCAATAACCACTGTCTGAGCAACAGGGGTGCACAGACAATCCAGGTCACTTGGCTTAAGCGAGGCTCATTGGTTTAGTCACTCTGCCATTGACTGTTCATGTGTTGCTTCTTAAGTAAGCATAGCTCTGGCAAGGGTCTACCAGGGCACTGGCAGACCTGAACTGGCTCCTTGTGCATCCCAAGTATTTGTGTAGCAATAAGCACAAGTCTTGGGTCCTACCAGAAAGAAGCCATAGGACAGCCATGGACTAGAACTAGCTAAAAAAATTTACCTGTACTTCAGTTGTTACATATATTTATATAGTCACTTTCCTTGGGCTTGTTATGTTGTCTAATGGAATGCTAAATTAATCTGATCTAGGCATATAAAAGCATTAATATGATTTCTCAATGTTCAAAATCTTATCCTTGAACTCTGTGGATCGGATCTCAAGAGCAAGAGGCCAAGTCACTTGCAGGGCAGTGGGTCTCATTTCTTTGTCATGTCTTGGCTTAGAGTTAGGCAATTAAAATCTACCTTTTGTAAGTATCTCAAAATTGTCTATCAAAGAGGATCAAGCAATTTAGCCAGCTGCCAGATGTAGTAGTGTTAGTATAAATGTGTCATATAAAAATCAGTGCCACTATAGGAAAAAATGTACATAAAAGTACTATACTGGAGGGAGAAAAATCACTAGAGAGTACTCCTCCACACATCCCCATAAACCTCATGAATTAAAATTTGATATCTCATTTAACAAGAACCAAACTTGTAGTTCGTTTCTCACTATTGTATTAAACAGATACCCCAGTGGTACTCAGGAAGACTTTCAGTCAGTGCTAAATTAAGATGTAATAGAAGAGAACAGAATAATTCCAGTTGGAAGGGACTTACCATGATCATCTAGTCCAACTGTCTGACCAACGCACGGCTGGCCAAAAGTTAAACCATGTTGTTAAGGGCAGTGTCCAAATACCTCCCAAACACTGACAGGCTTGGAATATCCACCACCTTTCTAGGAAGACAGTAATGTATATGATGTAGCATGAAAGTCTATTATAACAGATGTTTATGTACATTGTCTAAATCCATTTCATGAACATGGGTAAGGATTCAATAGTGAATTAGTGTATTTAAGTCTTTCATTAGTTAGAATTTTGTGATGCAAGTTTACTGAAAAACCTAGTTCCAGAAGAACAGCAAAACTAAGAACCTTTGTCAATCACATTAAAGAAAACACAATAATCAATAGTTGAATAGCTCCCTTAATGACAAAAATTTGCCTTAGAAGATATTTGTACATCATTATGCACAAAAAAATTTTGTACTTTTCTGCTACTTGATAATTGTTGTTTACACAGGATATAAGGAACTGTTTTTCCTAATAATTCTCAAAAGAACTTCTTAAAGTTGATGAAATTGAGATCTGAAAGAAAAGAAGAGGTTGGGCAGTGTTCAACAGAATAATTGATACAGGATCTTAGTGGACTAAACATAAAAACAGCTATCAAAGCTAAGCACATAATTACAGCAATAATGAACACAGGGTAAGATTAAAACTTTTCTGATAATAATGTAGTACCTACTTGTAAAATATTTGCAACATAAAAATATGTTTATTGATGAAGAAACTCTTAAAGTCACATAGTGCCATCAAGTCTCTCAGACTATTTAAAGAAAGCGGCTCCCCTAAGAAATATATACTAATCAGATG
Organism: Sclerurus mexicanus; assembly: GCA_013396755.1. NCBI lineage: Eukaryota > Metazoa > Chordata > Aves > Passeriformes > Furnariidae > Sclerurus > Sclerurus mexicanus. Next base: position 2,307,074 of record VWZF01004274.1, read on the forward strand.
TAAAATCTGCATAGCAAATAAGAATACCTGAGCACTGAGCCCAAAAGCAGGTTTCATCTTTTACAAGGTTTACCACAGGCCTGTTGAGTTAGTTTTCAGGCACTTTCTAAGGTTATGGAAATCTCAAGAAGAAAATTGTGCTGAAATCTAATAAGGATCATAAACTCCTCATTCAACAGTTCCCAGACTGCAGAGCATGTACTAGAATAAGTGTCTGCCCTAATGATGATCATTAAAATTTCTAAGGTGATGTGCTGAGCACTTCTGAGTGTCTTAGGGTCTGAAAATCACTTAACTGATTATAAATTTGTCATGCTGTGAAGATTTTTGTGAGTTGCTTTCAATTTTAAATACCTCACATTGGTAAGGTAAAAGGAAAATGTGATGACTACAAGAACAACTTGACTGCAGGGGAAAAAAAGCAAAAAACCCTAAACATCTGGGGTGTGAGGAATGGTACTGTAAACTTCAGGTGTCTATTCTAAATAAAAGACTTCAAGAAGTCAATAGATAGCCTTGTCCTGAATGTTTGATAAACTATGATACCTAGAAATGTATTTCTTTTCTCCTTCTGTAACTGAAGTTTTTTCATAACCTTATGAAAACAATTTTAGTTCTCAGACCCTGTTTTCCCATTTATTAAAAAAAAATGTTTTGGAAGAGATTTTGGACTTATGGAAGAATAAGTTTTAAAAATGAATGAAATTTTATTGTTATTCCTTTGGAAAAGATGACAGATGCAGGAAATAATACAGAAAGCTGCATGAAACATGAGATTTTAATTAATACTTACAGTTTCAAGCAGAAAGAATACTCAGAAATTATGTGGATTTTTGAAAAATTGGTTATATAGATCTTAAAAAGCTTTGTCACCTTTTATTGCTGCCTCTGAACCTTAGTCTATTCATATTTTTTATTGATTTGTAAGACATAAAAATGCAATATAACCTACAAAACTTCAAAGTATAACTATTTCATAAATGTTAATACATACTTCTCCACCCATAAGCGAGGAAACAAACAGAAGGAAATAAGATCTAGCCCAGCCTAGCAACACTTCACAGGAGAAGCTTTAGAATGCTTGAGGAGGGTAAAGTTATCTTCAATTCCTTGTCTTCATCCCCATTTCTTTGTCCATTTTCTCTGTTCCCTTCTCCTGGTCATTTTCCCTTTCCTTCTCCCCAAAAACCAAAAATACCACACAGTTTAATTTTTTTACATAGTGAAATTCTTATGTGTATGTTCCAAGTAGATGCCTTTATAATTAACTTCTATAGGTACTGTGGAAAGTTTGGCTCATGAATAATAGGAATGGTTTCTTTTCTCTTTTTTTTTTTTTTTTAAAGAGGATTTTTTTAGGCATTTGGACTGTGCATAAACAGAAAGTAGAGAATCATGATTATAGGGACAAGCTATAGAAATGTAGCTTATGAGAAGAATAGAAGGATAAAATGTGAAGAGTTTCAAGTAGGTTTGTTCTATCTTATCTTTTGTTTGCACCATAACAGAACTCTGGAGCTTGTATTTACATAAATGTGTTGCAAATTCCTTCTTTAGAAATTTGGCAGAGCCAAAGGGGCAAGTATGTGGCAGCCTGATCTGGTCTCTGAGAACTCCTCCATGGTGGAGGGTACACTCAGCTAATAAAAACCCTGCCAACCCTTGGATTATAGAGCATGATCAGAGGAGAGGGTTTGTGGCCATATTTCAACCATAGTCTTTGGGGGACAGAATTAGCCATTTTCATTTGGACTAGAAGTTTCAGGGCTGCTATAAGTTACATTAGAAGTCAGAGTGAGACAACATAATCAGCAGAACAGCTATTACTTAAAAAAGTTTTTGAAATAGATATGATAACAAAAAGGATGAATACCTGAATATTACTGTCTACCTGATATATAACTTCTGAAAACAAATTGTATGTAGCTGAGATGCTTTGGAGTGCATTAGTATAATACTCAGAAGAGACTGAAGGGAGACCTCATGGTAGTCTGCAATTTCCTCTCATGAGGACAAGCAAAGGGGCAGGCACTGATCTCTTTCTTTTCTGTGGTGACCTGAGTCATGAAGCTGTGTCACAGGAGATTTAGGTTAGATATTAAGAAAAAATTCTTCACCCAAAGGTTGTTTGGGTACTGGAACAGGCTCCCCAGGGAAGTGGTCATGGCATCAGCCCTGATCACTCAGACACATGGTGTGACTCTTAGGGCTGTCCTGCGCAGGGCCAGGAGTGGCCCTTCAATGATCCTTGTGGGTCCCTTTCAACTCAGGGTAGTCTATGACTCTGTAGTTCCCTACTATATGAAGCAGAATTGAACTCTGGACCTGTAGTGTCAACGGACTATTCCCATGGATCCCAGTGGACATTTAGTCAGGCCTTTATTTCTTGTAGATTCAACATTACAACCTGATTTCTTAAATAGGTATTCATGTGTGACTACGTATGTAATTCCTGCTGAAGTGTGGCTATAGTGTATATATATGAAATGTTTCTATGCTTGTTTGCCTTTTGTTTTTCCTTAGCAAAACTAAACTTATTCCATCTCAACTTCAGTCAGGGAAACTCTTTTCTTGTCTTTGCTTACAACTGGATGCAACTTTTCTCTCAGTTATATTGTTTAATGCAGATTGTTCCTCCCTTTGGAATCCAGGAGGTTTCTTGTTATTTCCCAGCCTCCCTTCTCCACTCTGTACCTGTCAAAGGATGGCCTTAAAGTTAATGAATCCAAGACAGCAGAACCCAAAATGTTGCTGATGGTAGCTTTCTGTCTTATTCCCAAACAGTGTTGAAAAATAGTCTTATATTACCAAGTGTAATTTACATTGTTTTGCAATGTGAGCAGGTCACACCTATGTTTCACCAATTAAGAGCAGTGAATCCCTTTTGTACTATATACAAGGAAGGATTAGAGTTAATTTTTATTCCTTTTCAGTATGCACAGGAAAAGCAAAAGAGTTATCTACTGTACCAAATACAGGTTTCAGATAGCATGATTAAGCCATGGAGCATAATCTACTTTCTTCAGTATTTGTGGATTGAATCAAAAGTCTGTAAATTCCTAACCAGCAATGAGATTTATAATGATGAAAATTTGTAGCCAGAAAATAACTAGTATATAGATCCTGACACTGGGCAGTGTTCAAGATGGGCACAGTGTGATAAGACTAAGAGCCTTTTTGGCACCCAAAGAATTCCTCATTTAAGGCTCAGAGGTAGGACACTGCTGAATTGCTCTCACATGTGAGTGTCTGTCTTCAAGGTAGTTATTGCTAAATATTCACAAAAAATCTTCAACTCAAAGAAAGTTCCAGATGTTGAGTAATTTTAGGACTTGATGATATATCCTAACTTCTTTCTACTTCAGAAAGCATGAAAAGGAAAAAAAGGTAGAAAATTTTTTGTACTATTGACTGCATTCCAGATATCATGAAATATTAAAAATTTGTTGTCAATACTTACAAAGGCATCTAGAAATTTCTTTACATTGAACTCATGCTACATCTAATAGCTGTGAAATTGAATTTTCCTTTTTCTTTTTGACTTATTACTAGTGGCTTATATACATCCAAGTCATCCTAGTTTTCATATAATGTTTCTGCATAGTTGGCATATTGCAACTCTGCTCTAATTGAAAGATTTAATTCTATCAAATAGAATACATGTGAACTCAAAATATAATTTCTTTGACTGGTCAAAGGCACTTATATTTTATTCTTTATTATGCACTTTTCTCACATTCTAGTATTCGAATGGAGAAAAGCCTCCAACCTATTTTATTGCTGATTTTTGGTTTTTTTAAATCTCAGTTCTGGCCTCAGCTGTTTTCCATTTTTATATAGTATTTTCCACTTAAAAATTTCTGACTTTTAAAATTTTTATTTTATATATATTTATATATATACACATTGCTGTCTACACATTGTCTTCCAGAGTACTAAAGTAAGATCTCATGGACTTTAATGTCTTTAATCCAGACACTTTGCAGAGAGGGAGGCATTTCCTCATTGCATGATGTAGCCACAGCAAAAGTCCTAATTTAGACTAGAAACAGTGGTTACCCACTTATTAGCTGCTTATTTATACTTTTTAAAGTCCTGAATAGGTATTCCTGAAAACCGCTATTGAGCACAGAGAAAGGCTGGGACAAGGCTCAGTTTGCTACCGAAAATAATTATTAATTAACAGCAGTTATCTATCTGAAGATAGAACTGGATATCTGTGTACACATAAGCAAAGCCATCACCCCTTTGCAGCTTTGTGTCGTTTTCAGTGTTTTGCATCTTTAGAATTCCATATTGAATATTTTCCCCCAAAAGACTGTCTGGAGCTCAGCTGCACTCCTAAAATCAGGACTATACTCCCAGTCCTTCATTTTACCATAAATAGGATCAGACCTACTTGGTAAAGGGCCTAGAGATTAGTTGATAAAATTACATTAACTAAGATAGTATTATTTCAAAATGGTAGTTTCTACTCTGATCTAAAGTGTAAGCTGTCTTCATTTTGTTTTGTTTTCAGCTAACTTGTGTCACAGCAGGAGTTCAGAAATTAATGTAAAATTCAAAGAGTGATTGCACTATACTTCATAAATCAGGCCTCTTCGTGCCGTTCTATTATAATATGTGGTTTTTGAAATCTCAAAAATGGATTGACCTATTTTTATGTTCATTTCACGCTGTAAAACTGTTTTTCAAACATGCCATTAGGCTTTAAGAATTCTTGGATGTGGTCTGACTCTGTATAAATTATATACTTTTTATAGCTTTGCTCAGTGCAGAAATTGTGGCATTTGAAGTTACAGTTCTCTGCTCTACCCCACATTTGCTAAAAATTTTGGGGCAAGAAGCTAATTTCTGTAGTTCACACAGAGATCGACATTTAGTTCATGAGTCTGTGAAAAATGATTTGTGGTTCTAGAGTATTTCTTGCACTATGCAAATGCTGTCATTATATTTTTTCCTTATAAAATTCAGATTTCAGAAACATTCTCAAATTACTATTAACATCTTCCCTCTGTTAAGTGAGGCCACAGCATCTGTGTTCAGTTTTTGTTAAGTATTGCATTGATTTCAGACTTAGTCTGCAAAAGGAGAAGTTCAACAAACCTATAGCTGTTGGCCATGTCTGTAGAATTGAGACAGCTAAGCTCACTCTTCTAGTAGTGGTAGTGGCCTTATGATGCCTCATAATACTTTAAGCCCCACATAAAATAAAATTGACCTTGAATGAACATTAAAATATATGAATTTTTTGATCCTGTGAATGTTTTGTATTTTTAACCTTTCCTCCACTAATATGACAGAGATATTATTCTCAGTTACTAAAGTCACCAAAATGCTTGAGGTTTTGCTTTAATCTGCTCCTTGTGATTTTCAGAGTTTTATCTAGCTTGAGTAGATGTTGTCTGATAAACCATGTGTTCATGTTACTGTGTTACGGCCTCTGATGTTACTGCGGATCCCTGGGACTGGAGCATCTCTGCTATGAGAAAAGGCTGTGAGAGGTGGGACTGTTTAACCTGGAGATGAGGAGGCCTGGAAGTATATCAATATCTAAAGACAGGGTGCAGTGAGGATGGAGCCAGGTTTTTTTCAGTGGTGCCCAGGGACAGGCAATGGAACAGGCAAGAATCCATCATAACATCAGTAAACACTTTTTCACTGTGAGGGTGGCTGAGCGCTGGTGCAGGTTGTTCAGAGTGGATGCAGAGTCTCCATTCTTGGAGATGTTTTATACATAACTAGCTAGGATTGAAAGTGTCATGGTGTCATGAGAAACTTAATTGAAATAAGATGTCTGAAAAATGCATGATAACTGGTCCTTTTTGAAAACTAATTTTTTTTCATTTCTAGATCAGATGATCAAAACTAACCCCTTTTTCTATTTGACTAATAAATGTATTGGGTTTTCATGGCAAGATTTTTGCAGCATAAGGGACTACAGGGGTGGCTTCTGTGAGAAGCTGTCAGAAGCTTCCCTCATGTCTGATAGAGTCTATGTCAGCCAGCTTCAAGACAGACCAGCCACTAGCCAAGGCCAAGCTCATCAGCAGTGGTGGTAGCACCTCTGGGATAACAGCTTTGAGAAGGGGAAAAACACTGCACACTTGAGCCAGCAAGAGAAATCAGAATATGTGAAACAGTTCTATGGACATGAAGGTCAGTGAAGAAGTAGGGGGAGAATGTGCTCCAGGCACAACAACAGAGATTCCCATGCAGTCTCTCACCCTACAGCCCATGGAAGACCACGGTGGAGCAGATAACTATGTCCAGCCCCTGAAGGACTCCATGCCAGAACAGATGGATGAATGAAGGTGACTATGCTCCTGTGGGAAGCCGATCCTGGAGCAGGTTTCTGGAAGGACCTGTGGCTCCATGGAGAGAGTAGCCCATGCTGGAGCAGGTTTGCAGACAGGACTTGTGACCCTGGAGCAGCTTGTGAAGAACTGCAGCCTGTGAGAGGACTCACTTTGGAGAAGTTTATGGAGGATTGTGTCCTTTGTCTCCTGTGGGAGAGATGCCATGAAGGAACAGAGTCCTCCCCCGAGGAGAAAGGAGCAGCATGTGATGAACTGACCTCAGCCCACATCTCTCTAGGCCACTGCAGAGGAGGAGGAGGTAGAGAATATTGGGAGCGAAGTTGAATCCAGGAAGAAGGAAGGGGTTAAGGGGAAGTTGTTTTGAAGGTTGGTCTTTATTTCTCATCATCCTACTATGATTGGTTTTGTAATAAATTAAATCAGTTTTCCCCAAGCAGCGTCTGTTTTTTCTGTGACTGTAACTGCTAAGTGATCCCCCTTTGTCCTTGACCTACAAGCCTTTCATTCTCTTCCCTGTCCAGCTGAGGAGGAGATTGATAGAGTGGCTTTGGTGGGCACCCTGGTGTCCAGCCAGGGTCAATCCACCACAAGTTCACACAATGCTTCAAGATTTTATTTCAGAACTTGCAGATATGTAAGAAATTGTTAAGAAACCAGAGATACAGGACAGGTCTTACATTTAACCTTGAAAACTCCATTCTAATGGAAAGTCGCCTCTCCTGTGACACTGTAAATATTTGCTCTGTGAATGCATATGATGTCACAAGTGAGAACTGAGATAAATATGCTTCATTAGTAAAAGCTTATACTTTCATGTCATTGCCCTTAGTAATAATGAAAAGGTAAACTAATAAAATGAATCAAATATCTTCTGTGAAAGCTGTCTGCAATTTCCATAAGGCAAGAGTGGAATCTGGTATTTTGAATGTACGTGTTTCAAAGATATTTTTTTACCCCCCCTATAGACTATGTTACACATTAGTATTTAAGCACAATGCACCATTAGTTTCTAGAGAACTTAGCTTTAATGGCTGTTGACAAAGTTCTGCATCAAGAGAATTTTAGAAACCCTTTTACCTGTCAAAATTTATACTTATTACTTACCTGATGAACTGCGATCAGATTCAGGATGCCTTTTAGAGCCCTGGCAACAAGTCTCCCATCAAAGCAGATGTCCAATCATTTGCTCTGCCAGGTCTCAGTTTTACAGTCCTGTGATTTTCAGCAGTCTGAGCTGGGTTTAGGGCCTGTCTTCAATCCTTTTGTAGAAATTTCAACTTGGATTAAAGTTACTCTTTTCAGGCAATAGCTAAGAAATATGCACACCATGTAAGGATTTCATAATCCCTTGTTATTTTAGCTAGTACAAGATATTAGCAGATTTAGACTAATTAATAAAAAAGTTTCAATGTTTTTTTCTTGCTCTGATTTCCCTAGGCTTCTTAGCATGTTTTGACCTTCAGATCAGAATGCCTAATAGAATCCAGTGTTCTGCCACCTTTCCACAGAATTCTCCTTAAAATTTTGGTGTAGATATCTATACATTTGTATCTTACCACTTGCCTTTCTAAGTTTCTTGCATGTCTATTGAGAAACTTCTCATTTATTATTTTCAGCTTATGTCATGTAACCAGAGTCCCACATCAGATGATGGGGGACAGCTCATTTATCGTTTTTATGGAATTGAAAAACTGAGTAGCCAAGTATTTACCCTAGGCAGCTCCAGATGATTGAAAGATCATAAAATTTAGCAATTTTTGCACTGTTAATTTTGCTCATGTATAAGAATTACTCTTTCTGGATTTATATCAGTATAGAGACCAAAAGAAGACTTGCAGTGATGGTGGCTCTACCATATGTCTAGGGAGTTTACTTCAGTAAATGATTGTTCTCATTGTAAAAAATTTCCTTATATCAGGATGCAGCCTTCCTGGTGAAATCTTTACCCATTGCCCCTTGTGTTCTCCATGTGGCTTCTCATGAAGAGAAAGTTTCCATCCACTCACCCTCTTGGTAATTGTTCTTTAAGTACTGGAATAGTGTGATGAGATCTCTCCAAACTGTCCATTCTCCTGGGAGAAGAGGTCTAACTCCTTCAGTCTTTGCTGATAGGGCATTTTCTTCAGACATTTGATTGCCTTTGTGGTCCTCCCTTGGACCTTCTCCAGTGTATTTGCATCTTTTGTGAATTGTGGGAACCAGAACTGGATATAGTGCTCCAAGAGTGGCCTGACAGGTGCTATGTAGAGGGGGATATTCATGTATTTCTCTCTGCTGGTAATGTCCCTGCAGGTGCAGTACAGGATCCAATTTGTCTTTGTTGCTGCACTGGTGCCCTCTGGAGTCATGTTTATCTTGTACTTGTCCACCAAGCCCCCAGGTCCCACTAAGAAAGGCTACTCCCTAGACACGCAGATGCTAGCCTGTACTGGGCTCTAATTATGTTCCCAAGTGCAGGGCTTAACACTTATTTGTTTTAAACTTCATATTGTTCCTGCTTGCCCACTCTTCTGCCTGTCCAAGTATCTCTATAAATTGGCTCTCCTATCTGACATGTTCAACTCACCACTCAATTTAGTGTAATCAGCAGACTTGGTAAGACTGCTTTCAATCCCACCATCAAGGTTGTTTATGAAGGTGTTGAATAGTACAGGTCTCAATATTTACCCCTGGGGAACCTACTTTTGTCAGTCTGAATAAAAAACATCAATCACCGCTCTCTGAGTGTGTCCTGTTAGCCAATTTCCCACCCATCTTGCAGACCACCTGTTCAGTCTGTATCTTGCCAGTTTGCCTAGTTTGTTGATTTCTCTCCTATGCAGTCACACCATTGAAAGAAACAAAATGGCTTCCTCCGTTGTGACATTATCTGTAATACCAGTAAGAGGAATCTCTTTTTTTTTCTTTTAATATCAGCTAATATATTTCATTGAAAAATCACCCAATAGTTACCTTCTATATTTGTTGAAATTTTAACAATGCTTTACTTTGGGTAGCTGTCCAGCACCTCATTTAGGAGTTTGCCACTTAAACATTTAGTAATTTCTTTGTATAGTTTCTATATCAGACAGTTAGATGATTAACAATATAAAAACTAGAGAATCAAAATCATTCCACTGATATATTTTGGAAATTCTGACAATCAATTTTTTAGATGCTTTCTGTGCTAGTAGGTTTTGAGTTATTTGCATTCAAGTTATAAAGAAAGCATCTTGAATGCCTATATTTTTTTAAAAATTCAAATTTTTTTTTACAAGCAAGAGGAAAACACTTTATATGCAAAACAAAGAATTTATTGCTAGTTTAATTAGAGTCTTAATAGTCTAATCAAAGAATTATTAGTAGTCCAGTTACAATGATATGATCACTTACAGTTCAGTACATATGTAGATAAAGTGGGAAAAGCTTTCTGGCATCCTTGGTGTTATGCTCAATCTCATAAGGTTGGTGGTTTTGATTATGCCAGTAAGGGGTGTGGGGTGTGGTGTAGAGATGAATCATCAGCCACCCCAGTCCTTGCCCGCAGAAGAGTGATGCTGATTTTTATGGCTTCTTCCTTCTCACTCAAGAGCCTCCTGGGGCCATTTCCATGTGCTCTACATGAGATCACAAACCCAAAAGTATAAACATGCTGCAACTCTTGGTCTTTCTACACTGGTCTGCAATGTATTTTTTAATTTATGCAGTGTGTTTTGTGTATGTGTTTGATTTTTTTTGCTCCTGAAACTATCATTATTCAGTTTCCAAGGTTTCATTGTTTTGTTGGCCAATATTTGACCATTTTGGTATTAACAGTTATGCGGCCACAGTACCATCCATTACATTTTCAACACCTCTGATATTATCACAGGCCCTTACTCCCTGTTGCAATGTTTTATTCTAGAGTTATAGACAGTTCATTCTACACAAAATAACTACTTGTTGCCCCTATCTAGTAGTTACAAAACTACATATACATACATACATACATATATATATATAGCATTAAGTGTAATCCCAAACTATTATACAAAACTAGGCAAAAGCTAAATCAAAGTAGGTAATAGTTACCTAATCTTTAAATTATTTTGGTAACAACTGAAAAATTGTTCAAGTTGGCCAAGAAAACTCCTAGGTCTCCTAGGCAACAGTCACTGATGGGCCTACTTCACATTACTTAATCTAATTCCTCTTGGAACTCATATTTTTGCTCTCCACTCTGTTTTGTAGAGGTTAATTCCACAACTTAATAACATTGTAAAAAGCAGACTCTATTTTTTTGTTATTCCCATTCTGTACTTTCTTCATACTCACAAGTGGGTAATACTAGATAAGTGATTTTCTGCCTTGTTCTCAATGATTTTTCTAATAATTCTTATAATCTTATTTTTGTTTTAACCACTGCCTAGCTTGCAGAGAAGATATTTAGTCTTTGATTCTCTACCAGTACCTCCAACTTTCTAATCAGTTTCATGACTGTTGGTTTTGAAAGGGTTCTAACATCAACAGTTATTCTTCTATTAGAGCAGGTCTTGGAATATTTCTGGTCATGAGGTTTTTAAAATCTCTTTATTAAAAGTTAGTTGTTAATTTAGTCAGTGTTATTGTGATTGAATAATCAAATTTATTTTTCTCTGCATTATTTTCTATTTAATGATATACAATATAGTCTGATACTTTTGTATCATCAGCAAGATTTGTTACTTACTTTTGTCCCCTTCTTGAAGATAACTCATGCATCATGGACTGTGTATGTCCCCTTGGGCAGCCCTTTCAGTTGTCTAAATTCTAACCACTACTTTCCTTTGTTTCTCCACTACTGTGAATTCAAAATTACTTTCTTCTTATCTCACGGACATTTAATTTCCTAAGAGCTTATTGAAACAATTTTTTGAAGGCTTCTCAAAACCCAAGTACATTTCATTGATCACAGCATCTTCATACACCTGTCTTAGAGTAAAAATATATGATGCAAGATTACTCTTTTCTTAGGGAAATATTTCCTGAAATACTGTGTTTGTACACATGCCTGCTCATTCTATTTCTTATGACATTGATGTGCCTGGTATGAAGGTCAGACTTCCTGGACTATCATTGTTTGATCTCTCCTAGGAGATTTTTATCAGATTGTGTCACATTTGCTGCCTCTTGGTATGGAGAATGACTTAAATGATAAGCTGTACGCTGCAGCAATTTCACATATGAGTTCTTTTAGAGCTCTTGAGTGAATACCATCTGCTCTTGGCAGTTTGTAACTATTCAGCTTGTTCTAAATCCTTTTATAGTGACAAACCAGTTGGAGACAATTCTTCAGTCTCGCCTTCTGTAAAGAATGACTCTATTGGAAAGCTCAGCTCCAGACCTCATGAGACCTTGCCTTCCTTGAACCCTTCTTTTATAATATGGTTGGCAATTAGCTTCACTGAGTATGTCTGCACTGGCAAGGAGTTCAGATCGATCTGTAGAGTGATACAACTGTTGCTGAGGATCTATGATTACACTGCCTATTCTTCATAATTTTTTTTTTATTTTTTGTAAAAAGTAATATATATATTTTGGTATAATTCTAATCTAGTCCCATGGACTGAACACCAACCTGTCATGTATTAGGTGCACTACCTTCCAGTTTAGTTTCATGTGAAAGTAATCTAGTTCATGCACTCCAAGATTACATTCAGCCTGGAACAAAGAATTGGGAAAAAATTCATGTTCACAAAGATTTCTTCATGGGGTACATAACTGATGTCACACCGATTCAAACAGTGAAAGTTACTTCTTGGGATCAGTTGCACAAAAGGAGAGAGACTGACAAACTGAGAGTGGGCGAGTAAAAGGAAAAGTGATAGTTCTAGTAAGTGGATGTCTGGGAAAGGAAGTTGTAGTGGACTCCTAGGGCAAACATATTCCCTGGGCATGCTCTCCAGTGCAGTAGGGTCACCCAGTAATTCTTTGGCTATGGTAACTGTACAGTTTTCATCAGGTCTCACTCGAGCTCACTACTTGGTTGTTTTTTGTTTTTTTCTCTTTGGGGTTTTCTTGTTTGTTTGTCTTTTGGTTTGTTTTTTTTTTTCTTCTAATGTTATCAGCACTGATTAAAGCACATTTTTTTGTCAGAGACAGTTGCAAGCTGACTGGGTTTTAAAATATGTGTATGAATTTTATTGGGTAAAGTAAAGTAAATGCAAACCCTAATGCAAAAGCTACAATCCAAGAGCAGAAAATAGGAAAAAGAAGGGGTGATTCTCATGTGAGTGCACTGACAGCTAGCTATAGGAGTAATATTGGGATTTAAGCTATAACACTGACAGCATGAGACCCATGGGGAAAAATACTGTCCAGAAGCACTGGAAAACAGTACCACAGCAGCTTGACTGGAAGAGAGATGCAGGGGAAAGTCAAGCTACCGAGCTCCAACCAGAAGGCCACGAACCATATAAAGGCTTTGATGGCACTGCTCCCACTGAGAGCAGGGACTGTACAGAGAAATAGCACTCTTGATTCAAGCTGCAAAGTACCAATGCACATCCTGCATCTCTGCCTCTAGGCAACATCCTGACCCTGTTGTTTCTAAAAAAAAGAATTGCAAGAAAACAATAATTAGAAACAAGATAATGTATTTTTTTATTTATCTTGATATAATTAGCAGTATTTGTCCATTAGCAACTTTGCCCATTCAGCAACTACTTGTTTGTAAGGATGTCTTTCTAGTCCTCTTTGCTTTTTACTTCTCTAATGATTAATTTTAGTTTGTGCTATTTTTAGCACAAAATAATTTGTGTATTTTTTTATTTCTGAAATCTCTTTACTTGTTTTTAGCAGTCATAATTTTGTGTATAAATATTTGTCTTTTCACCAAATACTTTAATTTTCTTTTCACTTCGCTTCTGTTTGTCTATGTTTTCTCTCCTTTATAAGAAAGCTGAATTGGAGTGCATATAATATGGGGTAACATATGGTATAGTACTGAATTGCATTTGGAAAGACATACACAGAGGTTTCCATAAAATTAATTTCCAATTCCCATTTGAAAGTTAGTGATAGCTGTTTGTTTCTAGCCCTCCCCCAGCTTTGGGAATCATCTACCTTGTGTTTAAGCAGCATCACACACAAGTTGTGAAGCATATTAAAGCCCTTCCTACCTCGATATAGGACTAAATTAAATAACTTAGTTTTTGCTGACTCTTTTATAATCTAATTTACCAGAAATAATAATAAAAAAAAATCCATGAGATGTGGTTTCCAAACAAAAATTACTTTATTTGTAATCACTACGAATGACACACTGTAAACTTAGAAAAGCTGTTCAGATGGAATAATTATTTTAAATTTTAATTATATTTTTATAATTTTTGAAACAGAAACTAGCTCATGAGGACTGAAATTAAAAAAAAAAAAAGCCGTTTCATACTTGAAAGGCTCCAAAATGTGGTACTCCATTTCTGTGCTCATGAAACAGTTTAGAGTAGGGCATATCTGACAAATGCATATTTCTTGGTATCTCCCTTGGGTGTTCTGTCATTAGAGAAGGCAGTACTTGGTACACTGCTCACCAGCTGGAATTGCTTACTTCTGATAAACGCACCAAGGAGATACAGTGATGTTCTTCAAATAAATTTGGTGAAAAGGTAATAAATCAGTATGACTTCTTTTTTTTTAAAGTATGATAGTAAAGAAAATGTAAGTAATGGCTTTTTCTCCACTTGATGCAATTTCTGTATCACATGTTCATTTCAGCCTTACTTGTGTTCTATCAGGCTGATAGGCAATGTAAGTAAGAAAGTAAATACCTTAATTTCTACTATACATTCTTATGGAATTACTAGCAAAACATAAGCAGTGTAATAAATCTCCAAGGAAAGTAGTCGTCTTCTCCCTTTTTCGTCCTTTCCTTTTCCAGTTGGACAATTGTGGTCTTTGCTTATCACCTTTTCCAGTTATAGAGACAGGAGCAAACAATGAAGGCAGCACACATGTGCTGATGCAACCTAAAAAGTGATTTGTGTACTTGAATGCTTTTTCTTGGTTAGGTAATTGAATAAAGCGGTACAGTTGTGAACAGAGGGAATGGATGTGCTTTTGTTGGTATATACCAACACAGCAGAGACAGCAAAGCTCTTTCTCTGCTTCCAACTTAAAGTTCCTTGACCTCTTAAACGCATTTTGATCACTAGCATCTTCATCTTTATTAAAAGATGAAGATAAGTAGATGTTAAGATTGACATTTCATTTACCTGGGGATTGACAAGAATTATTTGAATGTAGAAAACTATAAAAATATAATTTTGCTTAAATGTATTTGTTATCATCTTTGAGAATGAAATTCTTATTTTCTAAATTGCTAATTGTCTCACTTCACCTACTGACCCTACTCAGTTTTGTTACATTTGGCCTGGAGAGCTGTGTATCATGTTTTACACACAAAATTCTTTCTGTAAAAAAAACTTATAGAATTCCAATGGCAAAATCTAATATACACAGTGGCTAATCACTATTGCTTTTTTACTCTTTTACTAACTGAATAATGCAGTATGTGCCATATCTCAATACTACTTTGCATATTTTACTCCTGTGTGTTGTCCAGTTTCCAATAGCAACTGAACAAACACCAAATCAATTAAAACTGATGAAAACTGAGAATACTGTATTTATTCAAATTGAGGTGTGTCTCTTAACATTAAGGATAGTTGCAAGTCTCCTTGTAAATATAGCTAGCACAGTATCATCTGCAACAGAAATGTAGCATTAATAGAATTAATGAATATTCTACATGATCTGTCTTAAAAGTGAGCTCCAGAGAGTAATGGATTCTTTATTGCCTTATTCACAGTCTTTTTACATTGTGAGTCTAGTGGGAAATGTCACAAGAGGAAACTGTTAGGGTTTTCAACATCTCTAGCATTAGACTGAAATTCTGTGATAATAGATTTTCTTTCTTTTTGAATGTCATCAAAAGAGAAAAAGCTGACAAAGGAAGGGACGTATATATGTGTTGGGGAGGAATTTGCGAGTCAGTCTCTTAACAGCTTTCAGAAAGGCTTTTTCTCAATTTGAATTTGAATTTGAATAAGAGTCTGAGGTACTTAATTTTTAAGGATCAATTTGCCCCTTTATGAAATTACTTTTAAAAAATAAAGCAACACAGTATATATTCTGAAAAGTAGTTGAAATCATATCTAGAAACTTAAGAGAGGTAAGCTGCAAAAGCATCAGACCACACTGTTAGCACTTAGAGCTTTAGGAAAAGCTGCAGAGGAGGTCAGCAAAAAGACAAGACAGGCCATGAAATCTGAGTGATATCATGGGCTCCAAAAAGAACTTCTGCAAGGCTATTTGATTTCTGCTAAGGTTTTTGACTCATACCTTTTGAAAACTAATGGCATCTGAAAGTGGAGAAGCAAAACACATATGTGTTTATGTTGTCCGGCGTTACTCCTAAACAGCAGGTGACAATGCTATATCTAAATGAAAGATAGGCAATTTTAGTCTCTAACTCAAAGACTGTGAGGTATTTTCACTGCACAGTTTCATCAAATTATAGGGAAGGTTTAAGCTCATAAACATTCTCTGTACCTGGCATCTGAAATGCTTCAATCATTATAAAAAGCTTTAATTGGGTAAATGTATACCTTAGGGTTTTACCACAACTGATTTTCACTCTCAGAGAATTAACTTGAGCTGCATCCAGAATGGAGAGCTGTGGTACTGAAGATAAGTTAATAAGGTTGTGCTCTAAGATTCCTAAAAATAAGTCTCTCATTGCAGTTTCTCACTAGAACTCTTTTTTAGTTTAAGTTTGCTTCATAGGACATAGGATATTTTACTTTGGCTCCTTCAGGATCAATACTGAAAAGAGGACTCTTTCTTCTTCTAGTTATTAAGACATAACAAAGTTGCTAAACTTCTGATATCTAAAAATTGATTGTGAATTGTCCATCTCAAAACCTAGAGAATTTGATCATTACAACTCAGATATTTTTTGCCATTTTTACCTTTGCATTCAGAGAACTCTCTCATAACTAAACTTCTGTAACTCTAAGATGACAAGTATTTTTTTTCTACTTTAAATGCCATTGAAAAATATTCCAAGTTTGAAGATTGCTTTAAAATGGGAAAAAGCACATTCTTAGAGGTATGCCAACTCTCTTGCACTAAAAATTGCAAAGATAGACACTCATTTTCTGTTTAAGATCAAGTGTGAGTCACAGAAGAGTCCAAATCCTCTGCCTTTGTATCATTCAGTTCATAAATTCTCTAAGAAAATGGAACATATTTTACTGTGCTTTTATTCTTATTTACTAAGAAACATCTGCTTTTCATTTTTCTTGTCTAATGACACCTTACATTAATTGATTGACATGGTTGTTTCTATCAGGATTTTAGGAAGATGTTTTCTTCTTGTAAGCACATAAATTATGACAATATTTTGAAAAAATGTGATTACACATAAATATGGCATTAAAATACTGTTTAAGGATGAACAGTAAAAGAATCTATAAATATCAGGTTTTTTCTTTGCACTTATATACAGAATTTACCAATTCTGTATGCTGTCACACCTTTTCTTCTTTGATTTGTCATACATAAAAGTTGAGATTATTGTACAGTTTTATTTTCAATAAAGGCAAATGACAGTTCTAGAGGACTGAAATTCCAAAATGTGTTACTAAAATAAAAAAACCACCCCCCCCAAAAAAAAAATAATAAAACCAAAACAAACAACCAAACCAAACAAAACAAATCAAAAAACAACCCAGCCCAATAAAATTTGGTCCTTTGGGTATACAAGAAGCTGAATGGCCAAAAGCTTTCTCTACTGGAGCATGTCCTGGATAAGTTCTGCCCATATTATACAGTCTTAGTGTTACACATATGTATCTTTATGAGCATAATTCTCCTGTGAACAAAAAATCCAAATTTTTAATAGGCTGAGGCTTTGAAGGTTTGCATCAGAAAACAGACTATTTTTTCCCCATAGAAACATACTATTACAGGGCTTTATACTGAACTAAAGTTTCTGTAGCATTGCCTCCAAAAGGGCCTTTTACCATCGCAACATCCCTACAGAATGCAGTTGTGCCACAGAAAAGAGTTGTGCCCAAGATAGTTCCCATAAATAAAATAGAGAACAACATGAATTTGGTGTGCACAACCTTTGCCACAAAAAACGATATTTCACAATATTTATGTCTTAACTATAATCAAAAATTTAGTAGTGTGGCATTCTGATCTTGCATTTTCACATTTGGCTTGCTATTTCATTCTTTTTATTGTTGATGGCCTTGTTAATTAGAGGGAGAAGGTGTAGTTGCTAGCCGAAACATAAAATGCTGAAAGGTTAAGGCATTAAAGCACATTACTATATTTCATTGTAGAGAAAATTTTTGCCTGTAACTGTTCAGTGAAGAAGAGAAACATTCAGGAATCCATTTCTTAATGGTTTTCCTTAAAAGTGACCTGGTGTCTCAGTGGCAGATAAAAAGATGGGCACATTTTCTAATGGCTTTTGTCTCTCTGCTTAACCCCCTTTTAAAGTCCAGCCTGTAAAAGGAACTTGAAAGGTTGAGGAAACAGTTAGGAACAACCCACTGACTAAGGAGAGAAGGACGTATGATTAGTGTGAATCTTCATAATTTATTCATTCATCTTTATAACATTTAGGGCTTAGTTTTGTCTGGCAATATGTTAATAAACCCCTGGCCCTCAAAGCCCAGCAGCACTCTTTCTTTTTCTTTCTCCCCCCACCCCTCAACCCCATCATATGCAATTCCTTGTCAGTTCATCTCATGGTCTGTAGTACTTTAGTATAGGGACCCAAAGTCATTTCTCTGTTCGCTGCAATCCAGCAAGGCTTGGGTGATCTCCAGGTGGCCCTGAAGCTAGATGTTTGTGTTTCATGTGTACTCACAGTCCCCTGTGTTTATAAATCAGGTGAGGCATGAAGTCCTCTATAATCTAGAAGTCCTGTACCTTGTAAGTCTTGAAGCTGAAAGGAAGGCCGTCTTGTGTGGAGCCATACAAAATGCTAAAAAATCTAAGAGGCAGGTTTCATTCTTTGATGTGTAGTTGACATCACATTTAATGCAAAATCATCTATGGAGGCTGAGCATTGGGAAAGAAATGAAAGAAGTTGTGACTAGTTTGAGTATTATGCATCCTGAAAAATCTGCTGACAGGACTAAGTTATCAACAGGAATTCCAGCACTGCCTAGAAAAGGATACACAGTATTTTTTTTTTCCTATAGTTTGTTATGGTATGTTTCCTGTAACAATCTTAATTACTCTAACCCCACTCTGAGACTAAAATCATTGCATGTCTTCCCTGAATCATTGCTTTTATTGAAGAGGAATTAGGAACAGCTTCTGTCTGATTTCAGAGCAGGTTGTATTCAAATGCTCCCAGTGCTGGCTGTAAAACCTTGCTTGTGGGCCACCCTTTGATCTCTAGCCTATATAAACCAATTCATCCTGTAGCGACTTACTATGGAAACAAATAAGCAAGATTTGAGTGCATGTTCTATAGCTGCACAAATCTCCAGCATTTCTAAGATTTACCATTTGACATGAGGAAGGAGTTTGTCTCACAGGTGGGGAAACCTGTAAGGCTGCACAAATTTTCAGTTTTATACCATAAACATAGGAAAACGTTTATGTCTGTCAAATGTCTATATTCACTTTAATTTAGACAAAAATGCTTTAGAATACAAATGTGAACACTTTCAGCTACAGGAGAACTGCCTCTTTCAGGGTAACAGGCACTGGCTTTTAAAGGTAAACAGGTAGTTGCACTATGGGAGGTGGACAGCTGCTGTGAGGACCAGATTTGTCAGTGACAGAGATCCATCAGTATTGTGAATCACATTTGAAAAGCTTAAAATTTAAAATTATAGATGGCCTAAATATTTAAAAGAACAAAATGTTTTCTCGGTTTGTTTCATGCCAGACATATAGAATAAGGGAAAAGTTAAGGCTTACCTTTTGTGATTAAAATAAAAAATGCTGTTTATGCTCTTTATGATGTTTATCTTAAAATTGTCTAGCAGAAGAAGCCTGGCATGATGTCCAATACCAACAGGGGAAGCTCCAAAGAAATATCCTGTGTATATGAATTTTAGACTCTACTTTAAATATTTATTTTCTAATAATTGCTTAATCTTAGTGGTTAACGCTGGAGAGTGTTATTATTATTGGCAGCACATATCACTTTTAACAAAATTATGTTCCTACTTATTATCATATTACCATAGATACATTATTATTACAGAATAACCTAATCACATTTACTGAACTACTAACCAAGAATAATTATTGCAAATTATTTGAACATTCTAATTTAGTGAAAATACTGACTTCCCTTTATGAAAAACAAAATGTCATCAGAGACAGGTAATAAGATAAGTCACATGTAACAATGTACACAATATACTTGATACAAATTCTTTAGGCCAAAATGTTCCTTCTTGTATTCCTGCAAAACCCAATGACCTCATTAGGGTTAACTTGAAGGGAAAATCTGATTCTCTTTCCTGGTTGTTAAATCTGAACTTTCTTTCATGTTGTAATAACGGTTACAGCAATGCACAATATTTAGTTTGTCTTAGTATGAAACTTTGGCCGACTTTTTCTTGAAGCCAAACTACAGACTGAAAATATCCTCTAGTTCTAGAGATGCACAATTTTAAGTTGCTTTTTGTATGGGATGTACCTTGAATTGTTGCACACTGCTATTTAATGTGTGAAACAGTACTTTGCCTATAGAAAAATAACTTATTTTGTGTTACATCATATTATTTCACTATCCAATTGTTGAGACATCTAAGAATAGAACAGGATATGGTCAGGCAGCCTGTAGTACTGGGATTAGATCAATATACAATAGTTGCAAACACACAAAAAGTGCTGGTTCCAAAAATTCTAAATGTTGAACAGGAAGTAGATAAGAAAAGCCTGTCTTTACTGTGGAATTAAGGGAAAAGTTTAGAGAAAGCTAGGAAACCAGTTACCAAAATAACTATATGTAAAGAAAGGCTGAAAAATCAATGGTGGGTTCCACATGCAGGTTCACAAACTACACACCTGCAGGTGTTCATGATTGCCAGAGCACATACCTTAACAATACTTAGTTCCAGGGAGCAAGAGGGAATGGGTTTAGGAAAACAATTGTAACAATCCCAGTAAAGTCACAGAGATTTAGGAGATAAAACATCTTCTGTTGTGAAAGAGAAATAAAAAAGACACTTAAGAGGAGCCTAGCTCATATGTGGGAAAGTTTTTAAAGTATAAATGCAACTTCTGTGTAGTTTTTGGTAGAAGTAAAGAAATATGGCTTATTTTATGTGAGCTATAAGCTTTAAACCAGTAGCAAATAGAATCAAGAGTGCTGTCAAACATCTTTTGAGGCTGTGATCTGATGGTTCTGAATTGCTTTTGAGTACTCAGCAAGATGGGAAATGAAAGCTAACATAACTGAGCTGTACATACTCAGCTTGGCAGACAGGACCCCAGAACAACAGTACTACTGTATGCAAATAAATCATCTTTGCATCACTTCCATGTTTTTTCTTGATGTGATCAGGATATATGAGATGTGTTGCATGTGCTTGCATAGACTTCACATGTGAAGTTCAGCTATTATTAACCAGTGATGCCAGCCATTTGTAAATCTGAAGTAGGTAGTGCTTACTAGCTCTCCCACCAAAGTCAACAAGATTGGCAGTTCTTCATGACAAAAGGAAGATCAATTACTTTCTAGTTTTAGTAAAGGGGGAGTATATCACAAAAAGCAACATTTCTATTCTGCGGTAATTACAGTGAAGTTTTTAAATATTAGTCTTTCATTGCAGCTGTCTAATTGGCAGGCAGTCTGAATATGGAATGGTTGACATCCTTTAAGGTAAACACACAGACATTATGCAAAAGGAAGCACTATCTTGAGACAGTGATATAATATCCAGCACTGATGCTGTGTTCTATGTTATCATCTTCAGCCTTACAAGTAATTCCTCTGAAAATAAGGAATTTTCTAAATATGACCTTGTAAGACATTCTTGTCAGCAGTGATGATTTCTCTGAAAGTTGTGTTCCTAGACTTTTGTTCTGTTGCCAAGATTAATTTGGCAAAGATGTGGAATAAATTAAGAAAGTGCACAGGGCAATCTCTCTTTCTTCAGAGAGAAACAAGAAAGGGCACACTAGTTTTGACAGATATTTCATCTAAATTTTAGTCATGCAAAATAATTCTTAAAATTATTACATAGTTTTCTACAGAGAAGCTATGTTTTTGCTGCTTTATTTTTGCCATTAGCTTTCAATACACTGTTAGTTAGTTATTACAATTCACGATATCCTCCCCAACTACCCCTAATTCAACATAGGAGAAGTCTATGTATGTATGTCTACGATTTGATTTATTGTTACTATCCTAAGAATATTAATGTTGGAAAGAATCCTTCAGGAAAATATGGCTGGAAATTAGATTCAAGTTTCATGGCTAGCTTACTTTTGAAGGAAAGCACTATTCAGACCCAGATTATAAAGTCCAGTTTGATCCTTAAGCAATTTTGTTTTAATGCCAATTAAAACCAAAAGACCAGAAAAACCCATGTTTCTATCTCTGCTTCCAGGTAACCTAGTGAACAAATATGACATTGTTTCATTCCTGCAAAGGGCCATGATGATTTCCCAAGAGAAAGAGAAACATCTTGAAAGCTCTACTAACTGTAGTACTGAGGGCCCTTCAAAATAACTGGGTTGCTACATTTCATACTCAGCTGCAGATTTGTTCTTGAAGGCGTGGACCTACTATATCTTAAATGCCTCTATGTATTATTCCAGTACACCTTGCTAGAATATCACATACACAAGGAAGGTCCTGAGATTAAGTTTTGGTTTTCTTTCCACAGTGTTTTCAGCCACTGAGAAGCTATCAGTGTATACAAGCAGACAAAAATAATAACTTTCATGTAATTTTTCTTGCCTTTGTTTATACATAATTTTGCCAGTGTACTGCCCCATTGTATTAATTTTTTTTGCAGTCTTAGGGCCTGCAGCATTCAACACCAGAAATAGCTCATCATGAACAGCCTCCTTTCCAACTTTCTTTATCCACCTTTTCTTTCAAGCCAGTCAGTTCTGATCCCTGAAATCATTGTACTACTAAATTATTTTTCAGAGACTCGTATTATGTAGAGAACTTCTATTAAAAGTTTTTAAAATGTCTGAGTAAATTTTAGATACCTGACTTACCTTAGACCTTTTATTCTTAAATCTTTAATTACTTACACAGGCAAAATACTAAAGCCAGAACTGAGATTTGTAATTTCTTTCATGTGGGCTAGCTAGACATCTACACAATACTCTTATCTTCCCTAGTGGCAATAAAACTATGTTTTTAAAACATGAATAATTGCCTGGTTACTAGCCAGGAAAGTTCTTTTCATATCTAAATAATGTTGTACATAGGGGAATTGGAACAATAGCTGAATACTGATTATGGCTATTTCTGAATTTTCCCACAATTCTGATACCTGGAAATAAAAGCATAATTCCTCTAGACCCGCTAAAACTACAACAATATTAATGTTACGTTTAAAACACTGTTTCCTTCCCTCACATCATTTAAGAACATTGTTCTAAATGAGTAAATATTACCTGATTACTATAATACTTTAAAATGTATCTGTTTTATATTTCCTACCTATTTCACATAAAATGCCACTTTCTTGATGTTTAAAGTGATACTACATAGGTACTGCATTAAAGCATAGGACAATTTAAGGAAACTTGTTCTTTGTAGTTTATATGATACATAGAGCTACTTCTGGTGCCCAATGGAGTGTCAGAGGAAATGTATTTAAATTCTTACCTTGGCATACAGGTGAAAACAAGCTGTAGCCTCATATCTTCCTGTATTTCATTCTTGATTTTTTAACAATTAATGAACAAGTAATGTACAGTAGACAGTGCTGAACATCCTTTTCATATAATTTATTCTTGCAAAGAAATACTTAATGTAAACTGCAGGCACACATGCTAATGACAGCCAAGACCAGAAGAGTAAAATTTAACTTTATCTTCATGAGATAGCAAAGGTAAACATAACATTTTGGGCACTATCATTTGCTAATTGATTTTTAAATGCCATCTTTGCAATTGTAAAGGTAACTTGGGCAAAGTAGATACTGGATACCTACCAGATACAAGAAAGTTATTAGAAAGCTATTGGTTTGTGTACTACTTGTAACATAAGGTCATAAAATTCAAGGCATTAATATATGTTAATTCCTTAAGAATACTGAAAAGTTTTTCTATAGGCCTTAATCTCTTTAAAACTAGAAAATTTTGGTTTCTAGAGATATTTAATCTTGGTGTCTTCATATATTGCTCCGTATCAATTAGGTTACTGAATTGACACCACCAGAGAGACTTTTTATTTTTTAGATATTCTGCTCAGGTTGTCTGAGAATAAATAATTCCTCCTCTTCCCCAAACTCTCTAATCTGCCTTTTTCTTGGGAAAAACCTCATTTGTTCAGAGAATAACATTTTCCTAACACCAGTCCTATTGGCTGAAGTCCTTACTGTTTTCTGGGGGAAAAAAAAAAAAAAAAAAAAAGGCCAGATTAGGCAACCAAGGCTTTTTAATTCCAACTATCGTAAGTACTACAGGAGATAGACCCTTCTCTAATAAGCATTGGGCCACTCACTCACTCTCCCACCCAGCAGGGTGTTGGAGAGAATTGTAAAGATTAAAGTGAGAAGATTTGTGGGTTGAGATAAAGACAGTTCAATAATAATAATTTAAAAAGCCCCAAACAACAAAAACTCACAAAAAAAATCCAAAACCCAAACCCATCTAAAAATCAATAAAGATGAAAAGAAACAACCTAGAAAAATTCAGTTATGCAAAGAAAACCAAATTACTCACCACCAGCCAACCAATGCTCAACCAGTTCCTGAGCAACAGCAGTCCCAGGCAACCTCCTTTCTTCCTACAGTTTTATTCCTGGTATGGAAGGATACGGGTTTTAGGACAAGAAGGGCAGACCAGGAGGGGGTTCTGGGTATGCCTTGGTTGCATGGTTATGGCCTCAAGTATGAAAATTTATGTAAATCTGGCATTCATGTTATGTGAAATATTACTACATGGAGTTCATGTGTACTGTGGTAAATTAGGTAATGCAAAGTAATACATACCCTATAAAATGGGGGGAAGTGGGGGGGCCCCTCCTTTTGAGGACTCTGATATGAGTGAATTTTAGGGGTAAACTCTAAGAAGGGGGTAAGCCTTCAGCCTCTGGTTTACAAGATCAGTGTTTTAAACAAACTATTAGAGTGTTTAAAGGTTAAGTATTTTGTTTTCTAAGGCTCCAACAATTGGGAATAGAATGAGTGTCATGAAGTAGGCAAGTGAAGCTAACTGTCCAATGATAATGAATGGGTGTTCTACTGGCTGGCTGCCTACTCATGTGAGGATAAGAAGGTTAGTTACTAGGATTCAGAATATGAGTTGGGATAGGGGTTGGAAAGTTATTGACTGTTGTTTTGATTTATGTAGGAATGGGATTAGGAATAAGATTAGTATGGAGGCTGTGAGAGGTCTTTATGTCACTGACCAGCTGGAGTACATTGAGATCCATCTGGTAATGGAAGAGGAACCAACAGAGACCTCAGGAGTTGGAATAAAAGTGAAGGCAGGAATAGTGGACATTATAATGGGCACAGGCTGCCTGCCCAAGAAGGCCAGGTGAATGAGCGTCTTTACAGACAGATAGAAGTAACCTCACATTCACAACCCTTGGTTCTCATGAAGGACTTCAACCACAAATAAATTATACAGTTCATGGCCACAACTTGTACAGTAGAGCTTATGTAAATTGTACTTGCTAGACTTAGAATAAAATGTAGTGTTGTTAACTGGTAAAAGCCAGTTAAAACAGTATAAACCACTAAGGCTGAAGTAATTGTTCTTTGAAGTAGAATTTGGCTCCGAGAGAATAAATGATCTTACTAATGATCACTGCCATTAATAGTGACAAACTAAAATAAATCTGAACTCCCCAAATGGTGTATACATTCATAGGTGTTAATAACATATTTTCTAAATCTATTCAAATAACACCTAAAAGGCATAAGATAATGTACACAATAATGAAATTTATTCCTGACATAATTGTTCAACTTTCTAATGCAGAATGTGAGGATGTTAGCATGCATATCAACCAAGTATACCAGGAAAAGGAAGCACAGGTAGCAGCATAGCGATTGCTGACTTTGCCATCAGGTCATAAAACAACAATATGTAGATTTTGCAGGTGCTGAAACAATTCTTTTCTGTCCCTTCTGTGTATGATGTCATCTGTTACTGTTACATTCTGGGGGAAAAAGAATCTCTTTTCAAAAGCAGAGCTGAAAATACTATCAAAGGCAAATTTAATATTCTTTAAGAGGGAAAATTTCAGATTAAGATGTTCATCATAGATACAAATTCTGGAAAGGAATGTCTTTGAAGTGTAAGTTAGTGATAAAATTTAAGTTGTGATTCTGTTAGACTGAATAAAAGAAATTTGCAGCGTCCTTTTCATTCCCGTTCAAGAAATTTGCTTTCAGAAAACCTGCTAGTTCAAAGGATCAGTTAAAGACTAACAGCAACAACTAAAAATAAAGACTAATAGGAAACACTGCTCAGATTTCTGAATTGTGACAAGTTGGTTGATTCAGTGCTGGAGCTTCAGCTTTGTAGTTTTCTTTTCCTGTTCTATTTTGTGACACTGTTTTCACTCACAGTTATGCTGTGAGATAATTTTCTTTTTTTCCCTTAGAAATTTCCTGTTATTTTCAAAGAAATTTGGAAGAGCTACCTTGGTTTATTTCAGATTAGATATTATTAGGTGGTGCAGCTATTTTTACAAATATCTTATTTTCTTTAAAAATCATCAGAAGATTTCCTATAAATTCTTTACCATAACTGCAATATTGAGAAAGGCTTTTTTGCCTTGTACATGGATGACCATAATTTTGATGATGTATGACTTTTAGTGTCCCTTTCTTATGATGAATAACACTAGGCTGCATTGCTGAAGTGATGGATGACACAAAGAGTCATTGTTCTGATGATGTATTCTAGT
This sequence comes from Sclerurus mexicanus, assembly GCA_013396755.1. Lineage (NCBI taxonomy): Eukaryota > Metazoa > Chordata > Aves > Passeriformes > Furnariidae > Sclerurus > Sclerurus mexicanus. Next base: position 2,333,495 of record VWZF01004274.1, read on the forward strand.
AAGGGGACAATTCTGATCTAAAATACATAATAAGAGCAAGTGTCTTGGAGTTATCTATCATCACAGCAATAATCCTCAATGCTATGTACTCTATTGTAGATAGCATTAGTCTGACAGTATATAATATGAAATGGAATCTCTTTACAGATGTGGCATGGATCATATTTAATACATAAAAATAAGGTCAAAATGAGAAAAGTTAATCCATGTTTCTTTGTTTCGTTCTGTTTTCGAAAGCAAGTCTTTCTTGAGACAATAGAGCTGTAAAAAGTAGATACCATTGGTTAATAACTCTGCTGCCTATGACTCCAAAATTAAGCACTGTCTGGAATATACAGACTAATTGTGCTTTCTATAGATGAAATGGTGCTTCTGACATTGCTGGTCTAATTACAGAACATATTTTACTGTGACAATGTGTAGAATGTAGCAGGTTTTGTGTTGTCATCCATGACTGTACTAGCCTGTGAATTGAATTGTGGGCTGTGGGGGCTACTGCTATAGAGCTAAGCATCAGTGATGGCATGATGGATTTACAGCTTCAGGGGACCTTGTTACATTATAAATATGCTTTTAGTCTTTATATGGAGTATTTTGATAAATGTTTGCAATAATGTGTTTAAAGGTATCATACAAATCAAAATGCAAAACTTGATGTGGAGTTGCTTACATTACAGCATTGCAATGTAATTAAAAGGCAGACTGAACTAAGATGTGAGCTGGCAGGAACTACATTTGCATAGTGATATGGTGATAATGAAAAGGACAGATATAAAGTCATAGCTCATAACTCAAGTGATAGTCATGAAAATCAGCTTCTTGATACAGCATTCACATCTGAGAAAGAATGAGGAACTTAGATGAGAATTAACCTATAAATCTTGGTCATTGGGATAATCCATGTTATGTTAGATAGGGTGCTTTATCGATTTTTGTAATAGCTAATCCAGAATTATTCGCTGGTGTAACATGTAGGCAAAAAATCCTGATCATGAAGAAGTGTGACAAAAATAAGTTGATTTTAATAACTCATTGACATATTATGCCTTGCAGATTCAATTTTTTCACACCTAAATGCTATTTTCTTTTTCAGTCAAATCAAATATGTCCTGAAAATAAAAAATAAATTTATTTTATGCCAAGTAAAATAGACTTTTTCAAATAATAAATATAAAATGCTTCTAGTCTCTAAGTAGTCTTTCAGAGGACACAATAAGAAACCAACACATTATTTCTCTTATACACCACAACATATTCTGTAACAAGAGTTTAATCCTCATTTAATTCCTAGTGCCTTTGAGAGAATTACACCTGATATTTTTAATTCAGAAGATTATTTCTGTGAGCGCTAAATGAAATACAGGTCTTAGTTTGACTCAGATAGAGTGATAAGGTCCCAAAAGATTTGTGCAAATACAGTGTTGTAAAAATATCAAGAATGATCTAGGATGAAGAAGTCAGTAATTTATGTCTGATGCAGCTGATCGTGGACAGTAGTTTTGGACAACAAATTAACGATTTCATATGTCTTATTATGTAATTCTTGACCCAAAGTCTAGAAACCCCCACAGAGATCCCTAGATTATTTCACTTAGGTGATTTCAGTGTCAGAAATTAAAAGAAAATAATGGAAATTTTGGAGGAAAAATGAGAGAATCTGGAGGCTGATGGAATTGGCTTGTGTAGAAAAGTGAGGGCTTTTCTTCCTGAGAAAAGATTAATGAATGAATGAATGTAAGATTAATGAATAGAAACTCTTTGATGAACTAGAATAGTAAAGAGGACAAAGAAGTATGACACATGGGATTAAAACTACAAAACCAACTGGAATTGAGATAAAACTTAAGACTGACAGCCAAGTGCTAAACTGCTACTGGCCCTAACCCATGCCATAACTATATCTATGATTTACGCTGAGAAGAGGAACAGTCATTTTTATAAAAACAAACAATTCAGGCTGGTTTATGTTCACAAATCATCTTTTCTATCATCACAACCACTGGTCAATACTGTTTAGTAAGCATGGTTGTTTAAGTAAACAAAGTATATGGTCCAAGGTATCACTTTCTTTAGCAAGACCTTCTTGTTTCTTGTAGGACTTTGTGCAGTGAAAAAAAGAAATTGGGTAAAAATAGCTCCTAGACACATTAATACAGTCAAGAAGTTAGAAGTGAGGATGAGTATGTTATAATATGCCAGATGTCATGGTCAGCATATCAGGTCATGAGTTTGCAAAATGCTTTCTGTTGCTGAGACAAGTTGTAACTCTTGGAACTGTGAATGGGCAGCAAGGCTAATCTAAAGGATCCTCTGAAGATCATCTGAAGGATGATGTAAAATACCACCTTTCAGATCTCTCTGACATGAAATGACATCACCAAAAGTTTCCTGAAATCCTAGAATACTTACTACTCAGTCTGACCTCAACATGTTTATGCCCAAGTAACACAAGACTTGGTACTTTAGCTTTGTGACATAACACAGATAAAAATACAAACAAAATTACTTTTTAAAGTGTTCTGAAATTTTTAGTACATTTTACTACAATTTATAATTGTCCTTCATGCAATTTACAAGTTAAAAGAAATTACCTGAAACAAGCTTTACATTAAAAAAAAACAAGAAAACACCATATTTGTCTCATTAAGAACTTAGCTTGTAATGTCACATTTTTGCTTGTAATTCTGACTGTAATGAATATTTAAACAGTACAAAATCTCACATTCATTCATTTAGGTATAAAGTATTCTAATGATTACACTGCAGAACTATTAATTTGATGCCTAAAAATTCTGCAAAAGACTTTCAAAACAGCATCAGTTGGATAGATAGATAGATAGATAGATAGATAGATAGATAGATAGATAGATAGATAGATAGATAGATAGATAGATGATAGATAGATAGATAGATAGATATAGTTCCTTTATGAGAAGCTTCTAGGTGCACACTAAAAGCATGCACACACACATCAGCCAAATGTTACAGTTTTTATAATTTTCAGTCATTAATACATGTGACATCTATAGCCAACCCATGGTACCATTTCCACTGGTTCCCACTCTCAGAACTCCTCAGAACTGCCCCTTGGAGCCCCTCCAAAGGCCTGAGCTCACTCTCTTGTTTCAACTATATATCTTATTGTCTCAGTTGGAGTCCTTTCAGGTGTTCTTCAAAACGACGTGTCCTTGGTAAATGTGTGTGAAAGTACTCAGTGACTTCTAAATACCACCTAAAATGTGAGAAACTTAGGAAAACTCATTCAACTTATATAACCCTATAAAAATCTACAAAATACACATTAAGATCCTTAGGCATCAAATAGATGTTAAGTAATTTAAGAATGTACCTAGTAAGTGTGTCCATAAAAGCTTGAGAAACTAAATTATTTTTCATTCCAGTGGTTGAAAAACCAAGGTTTTTATGAAATATTTGAACTCTCTGATAGATACTAAAGAAGACTTTATGGAAGAATATTGGCAGAAAATTTTCATTCCTGTGAAGACATGCCCTCCATCTGCTCACAGCTCAGTAAATTATTTATCTAGTCAGGTATGAATTATAGCAAATCCTAATACTTTGAAGGTCAATTATTACTCCTGTTAATATCTTGTGTCCAATGCAAGAATATGGTAGACTCAAATCTTGGTTAAAAATCAGCTGTGCTACATCAGGCTGATATTTAACTGGTTTGTATGGTTTCAACTGATCCGCCTAGATATTGAGAACCTTTCTTTGATCTAAGGTATATGGTGACATGCAGTTACATAAACACATTTATGTAATAATTATTATTTTTATGAGTAGTATAAAGTGATTTAATCTTATATACATTTGCTCCAATTGTCTGTGAGGTAAAAATCTTACTCCCTATCAGACACATATAGGCTGCTTTATAAAAGTAGGATGGAGATTCATGAGTGCTTCTTATCAGCCCTTGCAAAGTGGAAAAATTCATTGAAGCTTTATATAGTGAAGGTACTTTAAATTTGTATTTTGTTCAGTCATATTTAAAGAATTTTTCCATCTGTAAAAATGAACATAATATTGCTGACTTTGAAATCTCTGGGAACAAATTTCAATATAAAAGCTTTTCATTACCCTTTAAAATTAGTCCTCAAATATCTATCTGCCATATCTTGGCAACAGCTTCTTAAGAAGTCTTTGCATTAACCTATTTTAGAACTATCAAAAGGCTTATTCAAATTACATTTTTTAAAAAATTACTTATAAATTATATTTTTTATGAGTTAAGTTAAAACTTCTAGTATTTTATGAGACAAGTGATCTAATAATTTCAAGTTGTCCACTTCTGCATTTTCTATTTAATTCTCAGTAGAATTTACTGTGTACTTACTTGTAATGTTTTACATAGAGCATATGCCTACATGTTTAAGCTTAGTCTCTGATTCTCATTTAAGAAAGACTACTACTATATTGCAGCCTGTTTATTCTGAGTAATAGTATGCTTCTCACTTAACCACTGGTTGTACACTGCTTGTATGCACAAACATGGATGATTAATTGAGCACCCAGGAATTACTCAGTGGGTAATATGAAGATGATTTGTGAAAATTGGAATTGCCTGTCCTTGTTGTTGTGTATTCTGAATAGCTCTTACTTGACATTTGGAGGTTTGGGAAGTCATCTGATTTTGTGTGAATGGCCTTGTCACTTAGAGTGAGCTTACATCAACCTGCTGGAATTGATGCTGTTAAGCTTTCCGTCAACTGCATTAAGCATTATTGTCACTCACATATCTTGTCTCATCAAAACAAACAATAAATGAATTCTAAATGGCTTCAGGACTGAGACTTAGTGTCTTGCAGAAGGGTACATTGAAATTTCTTGACGCCTTCTCACCAAAATAAAACAGCTCACCTTGAAGAGAATGACAAGGAAACAGGATTAATTATCTTTTGCTTTTTACCCAGTCCATTCAAAATTAGATCATTTTTCAGATCACAGTCACTACTTTAATTATCTTTTTCTTTTTTTACTTTCTTTGTGTGTTTGACGATAGTCCTGATCTGACTTTTTTTTTTTCCTTTTAGTTGCACTATGTGAAATATTGTGCAATTTACCCAATCCAGTAAAACATAAGTTGTATTTTACTTAGCTGATGATGACTGCTGATTTTCTGAGCCCATTTATTTTAGGAGTGGGCCTTAAGTTTACAACTATTTACTTAAAAAAACCACATTGTTTGACTGATGTTAAGTAAAATCATAAACTCCTCAACTGAAAACTTTAAAAGAAATTACAATATACATGATGGAATGTACTAATTTCTTGCTGTAGATAATGTAATAAACTTTGAGTTATAGAAAGTAAGAGGAACCTTTTTCTTATCTATTCTTATCTTATTTTTTCTTATCAGTTCTTAGCTGACTAAGACACTGGAGCAGCCTGTTCTGAAGGACTGTACCCCATGGAAAGGTCTCATGCTGGAGTGATTCATTAGGAAAGAGCAGCAGATACTAAGGACAATGTACTGACCACAACCCACATTTCCCACCCCTTGCATCACTTCAGGGGAGGAGGCAGAAGAGTTAGGAGTTAACTGAATTTGGGAAGAAGAGCTTGGGGGAAGATGCGGCTGAGTAAAGTGGTTTTAGTTTTGTTCTTATATTTCATTATTCTGCTCTATTATTTGTTGGCAATAAATTAATTTACCCAAGTCAGTTTTGCCCAATTGATAAGTCATCTCTTCCTGTTCTATCTTGATACACAAGTTTTTTCATAATGATTCCTTCTGTCCTGTTGAGAAAAGGGAGTCTTGTAGGGCACCTGAAGGCCAGCCAAAGTCAACCCACCACACTACAGTGTTGCTTGGTTTTCTTTGGTTTTACCCCAATGACTTTATAAACAGTAAAAATATCCCTCTCAGCACCTTTTTTCCTTGAACTAGATTGGACAATTACGGCTTTTCTTTGCCTTTCCATTTTTTGTATTCTCTGTGCTGTTATGTGACAATCTTTGAATGAGACTGCTCTGCTTCCCACTCTCCACATCCTGAGAGAAAAGTGAGTTTAAAAAACAATTTAAAATTGTGTGGATTCATAAATCTGTCATTACTACTTTTTGTAGGTTTAGGTATTGATCTGTTCAGCTCCTGGATGTCTTAGCTCCATCTCCCTTCAGGAACTCAGTGAAGGCTGTATTTCTACTTTCCTGTAGTTTATGGCTCTTAGTTCTATGGTGTATTTGGCTCATCTATTAAGAGAAGCCATGAGCTGGGGAAGGACAATTTCTGTTTAAACAAAACCATCACTGATAATAGCATGTGGTCAAGAATAAAAAGGGAAAAAAACAAAACCAAAATGCAATATAAATAGATGAACTAAAATAGAAATCAATATCAAAGGCACTTTGATTAGATAAAAGCTGATGAGCTGTGAACTCAATGAATTAGCTTCTATTTTTAGGAATATATTCCAAACAAACACAGTGATTAGACAAAAGATCATCTACAAAGAGGAATGAAAATAAGTAAGAGATACAGATTTTATTTTTGAATCTACAGAAAAAATCATGCTGCAGAAATACTGATTGTTCTAAGGATTATTTAAATTTATATGCCAGTACTTGGAGAAATCTATATGGGAAATATTAATATAAATCTCCTACTGCTCATATGCATCACACAACTAACAAACACAAAGGATCATTCCTCAGATATTTGAATGTATTCACTCTTATAGGGACTTTGCATCATATTTTGGGATTAAAAGATTTATCTATAACTAATTGGATTTTTTTGGCTGAAAATGGATGCTGTTATTGAAGTTATTTCCAGCTGTGAGTAATTTAAAATCAGGATATGCAATGAAGTAAATTTCATATTTATGAAATCACATGAATGAAGTTCAACCTATTTAACTGATAACATTTTGGTTTTCTATTTCTTATGATATGAAGTGCAGATAGACACTTGGCTTGTTCTATTTCATAAACTTAAGCAATGATTCAACATAAGGTAAACAGTATATGTGTTTATTAAACTTTGTATCTCTTTGGAGCTCTTCAGGTTAAGCAGGTTGTATGCTTCAAGCCAAATTACTGAGAAATCCAACCATGAATTTCTCCTTTCTGATGTCTGCACACTCAGCACTGACAACACTCACATACATCGTGGATAAATTTATAATTTTGCTACCATATTATAAGCTTATCTACTTGAATGAAATGAAAGTGAATGAAGGGTGATTGAGGAAATAATTTTAATGCATCAGCCAAGATAAACAGTAAACTGATGCTGCCTCTGTGTTATGGCATTGGGCTGAACGCCATAGTACGATTTATGCATCTGGTGATAGCTGGAAAACTATTTCCATATAAGAGGGAGAAATGCATTCTCACCTCAAAGGTTCAGCGAGGTCTGAAACATCAAAACCTTAGTGGCTCACACCCCTCGTGCCACACAAGTGTGGCACTGTGAACCTTTCCTGATGTGCTGAGTCTGGGCACAGCGAGCTGCAGAAGGTCAAAGGACTCTGACAGCCAGGAAGTTAGATTTGACACCTACTCTAGCCTGAAGAAAGTCTCTGTGGAGAAACAAATTTAGCTCTACACCTATGGCTTAGAGGAGGTAGCTGAACTCTATGCCCTGGGACAACTCCTCTCCATAAAGACCAATTTACTTCAGGTTTGAAAAAAGGGGCACATTCCCTTCTGGATAAATTTGATGAGATGTATGTGTAAGTAAATAGGATTTATATATAGAAATGAAGGCAGCAGTATACATACAGAGTCAATTTTAGTACTCTTAGTTGAAAGATATAGGATACATTATTACATTATTACAAACTCTGCAGTTTTCCACTGGTGGTATTTTGTGATTTATTATCCACATTAATTATATGGTGGAACAAGTTTACCAGCTATATCTTGCCTAAATATGTTCTCTGTAAAATAAAGATAAATTAGGAAGAAAGGAACTGAAAATATTTTTTGTGAAGTACTGTAAGTCTGTTAGAGGCAATTCAATAAAATTTAACAATAAATTCATTAACTCTAGGAGAGCAGATCTGAAAGCATTATATGTAAGTGGTTGTACTATTGGGTAAGCTCTGATAATTTGAAGTCTATCTTTGCCTCTGTATTCCAAATCTAAGTGAAACAAACACACTTACAATGCCTTAGTTTGAAGGTACAGTATATTTTGTAATATCTTTATTCTAAAGAAAAGTGACAGTAGCATTGTTGTGTTTTAGACCTTATTTTCCTCCACCTTTTAAAGCTGTCAAAAGATAGACAAGTGATCCATTTACTCTTGTTCAGCAGGAACAATTTTTACTTCTGCTAGACAACAGGATGGTAAAGATAGATTTTCTTTTAGTTTACATGAATATGTGTAAAGAGGGGCCACCCAAACCCTAGCCCTTACCCTAACCGTAATGGCAGCTCTGGGCTGAGGTTGAGGTCCCCAGCACCATGTCTGGCCCAGATAAGAAAGTTGTAACAACTTCCAAACAACTGCGGCTTCCTCAGCTACTCCTCATAAGAGCTTTCACCAGTTCCATTGCTTTCTCTGGTCGTGCTCCAGCCCTACCATGTCTGTCTTGTAGTGTGAGGCCCAAAAGTAAACACAGGATTTGAGGTGTGGCCTCAGTTGTGCTGAGTACAGACAGGGAATCACTACCTGATCCTGCTGGCCACACTATTATGGATACAAGCCAGGATGCCATTGGCCTTCTTGTCCACCTGGGCACACTGCTGGCTTGTGTTCAGCCTCTGCTAACCAGCATCCCTCATTCCTTTCTGCTGGGCAGCTTTCCAGTCACTCTTCCCCAAGCCTGTAGAATTGTTTCTTCCTCCAAAACAGCTGAATAGGAACACATTAAGCAGAAGTGAAAAGCCTAATACGTATCTAAGATCCATAGATACACGATTAAATAGATACGCTTTCCTATTCTCCATGCACAAGAAGAAGGTAGCTATACAAGAATGACTATTTCATTCAGCCAGCAATAGCTGCACAACAGTCTGTGAGGGTGACTCTACCAGGCATATTTACCATGTCCAGTTTCTATATTCCCATAGGGTGGAGGAGGCAGAATAACCATCTGGATCTGTTTGGTTTAGGACTCCTCTATAGCCCATAAAATGTGAGAACGTGTTGCCAGATATTATGAAAATGCAATTTTCTTTCATTATAAACATACCCATGGAACTGATCACACATATTTCTTAAGGGAGACTGAAAGTGTTACTCTATATTGAATGTGCATACTGGTCCAGTGAAAAACAGATGAACATGTTAAATTTTCTCAGCATATATTTAACTTGTTTACTGATGTCCTCTACTGAAACAAAAAAAGGAGAATTCCTTTGTGTACATAGTTAATAAACTTAATTTTGTTTCATACTACATCAGTGAAAAGTCAATGCAGGAACCAAAACTTATGATCATGTAATTTCTGTTTGAAGATTTTTCTGAACATCTTCTGTTTCTACCACATCCTATTAAGAGAGATTCTATTTTGCTGCTACTTAGAGATTCTCTTTTGTTGTTGCAATTTCTCTCATTTCTTGTTTCACATCATATTTTTGTGATATTTTACAATGCAAAAAGAAAAAAAAATCAGCTATAGAGCACTTTTCCCATCTACTTATTGTCCTATCACTACATGCCCTTGTAAAAAGTCCCTTTTCAGCTTTCTTGTAGTCTCCTTTTGGGTACTGGAAGGCTGCTAGAAGGTTTCCCTGGAGCCTTCTCCAGGTTGAACAATCCCATTTCTCTTAACATTTCCTCATTGGAGAGGTGCTCCAGACCTCTGATCATCTTTGTGGCCTTCCTCTAGACTAACTCAAACAAATCCACGGGGAACTCCAGAGCTGGACACAATATTTCAAGTGGGGTCACACAAGAGCAAATCCCTTGACCAGTTGGTCATGTTTCTTTTGATGCAGCACAGGATTTGGTTGGCCTTCTGGGCTGCAAGACCACATCACCAGGTCGTGTTGAGGTCTATTCAACCAACACACTCAGTCCATTCTGTCAGGTCTCCTCTCAATCTATTCTCCACCTATTTCTGCTTGGGACTGCCCTGACCCAGGTGCAGGACCTTGCACTTGTCCTTGTTGAGCTTCATGAGGTTCACACAGGCCCACCTCTCAGGCATGTCAAAGTCCTCAAGGACTCTGAATGGAGTCCTTTCCCTTCAGCATGTTGGTTGCACCGCACAGCTTGGTGTCACCAGCAAACTTGCTGAGGGTGCACTCAATCCCACTGCCCATGTTGATGACAAAGATGTTAAAAGGTGTTGGTCCCAGTACCAGGTCCTGAGGAATGCCACTCACCACTGACCTCCACTTGGACATGGAGCTCATGGCTGTGACTCCTTGAGTGCAACCATCCAAACAATTCCTTATTCACCGAGTGGTCCATCATCAAATCTGTGTATCTTCAGTTTAGAGAGAAGGATGTCATGTGGGACAGTGTCAAATGCTTTGCCCAGTTTTGTATAGATGATGTCAGTTGCTCTTCCTTCATACATCAATGCTGTAACCCCATTGTAGAGGGCCACCAAATTTGTCAGGTACAATTCACCCTTAGTGAAGCCAGGATGGCTGTCATCAGTCACCTCCTTATTTTCCATGTGTCTTAGAAGAGTTTCCAGGAGAATCTGCTCCATGATCTTGACAGGCACAGAAGTGATAATGACAGGTCTGAAGTTCTCCAGGTCTTTCTTCTTCTTTTTTTTTTTTTAAAAATGGAGGCCCTTTTCCAGTCACAGAGAACTTCACTGGACTGCCTCAAGTTCTCAAATATGATGGATAGTGTCTTAGACACTTCTTCTGCCAGTTCCCTCAGGACCAGCACATGTATCTCATCAGGTCTCATGGTCTTGTGAAACTTCACATTCTTTAGATATTTTCCAACCTAATTTCCTCCTATGGTGAGGAAATTCTTCATTCTCACAATCTGTGCCTTTGTCTCTGTGGCTTGGGCAGTTTTACTGGAGCACTTGTCAGTGAAGACTGAGACAAAATGTTCTTTGAGGCTTTTGAATCAAATTATCTTACAGCAGATGTTTGATTATTATATACAAGGGGTTTTATTAGATCATTGTTTAATGATGTTTTCTTAAATAATAAATGAATGTGCTTTATAGAAAGTATGGCAACTGTTTCAACTCGTAATTGCTATTTCTTAGCAGGGTGATGTTGTCATGCAGTAATATGCATCTGCTGCCTGTGGTTTAATCTCTCAAGGAAGGTACTGCCATTTTTAAAAAGCTGCAGCTATAGCAGTCTCATTTAGTGAGAAACTGTTGAGATGGCAAAGAAAACAAAGCAAAGGGTGCAAGGAGTGATTAATTATGAAAAGCTCAGTTTAAATAACATTCTTCCTGAAGCCAATGGGAGCTCTCTAATCTTTATTATTCCTATCAAAACTCTTAAATCCCTGATGAAGTCAAATTATGCTTGCAATGATGTGCTCAGCAGTCTTAATAGATCCTGTATGAGTTGTGTGATCTTTCACAAAACAGCCTTGTGATTTTTTTTTGGGTATAGTACATGTGCTAGCTACGATGAATTCATGCATAGTACTTTGTGTCTTATGGCTTTGGACTATACTAATTTCCATAGTTGTATGATAAAGACTTCCTCATTAATTAATTCATGCTGCCTTTTTCTTAGATGAAGAAAAAAATAAAATGTAGGTGCTAATTCGTGATACAAACAGTTTCTTGTGAAATACTACTGAGTATATGCTCTATATGATTTTTCTTGGTAGTGGGTTCAGATATATGTTACAGTGGCAGGATAATACATTGCAAGTTATATGGCTGTGTATGCCCATAGCTTTCATCTCATTAGGTTAAATACTAGCAGTAAAAAAAACCAAACCAAACAAACAAAAAAAAACCAACCAAAACCCACATTGTTGACATAGGCTAACACTGAAAGTTAAATCTTACAAACTGAAGCAAGTTTGCAAGGTCTGGGCTGTTCTTGTCCCTGAGGTTTTGCTTTTGGTATTTTATGAGGTTGGGGGGAAGTTAGATTGAGGTTATCAACTCATGCTGGAAAAAATATGTAGTACAGACTTTTCCAAAATTGCTGATATATTTTAATCTTGCTCCTTATCTTGTTTCTTCAATCTTCCTATGTTTGTGAGTAGGAAAATTAAGGAATGTTTTCTTTGAGTAGCAATAGACTAAGGTATTAACACATATAGCAATTCTAATCCTGTATATTGGAACTACAATATTTCTGTTTTCACCTGTTTCATTTTTCAGGTACAGACATGTTTTTTATAGTAAAATAATTGCATTTCAGATTTAGTAAATTCAGTGATACAAGAATGGTTAAAAATATTTTAAAAGGCATTACAGTATATAAAATTGTGAACAATTTATATGTGATCTGAAGTAGTAATGTAGATTATGATGGCATATTCTTATGATACCTATGTCTTCAATATTGTTCAGTTCCTCCAGCAGCCTCGGTGAAATAAACAGCATTGCTTCCAGAATAAGGCATTATAAATATGATGAGAATAGTCACTGCTGTGGGATAACCCCAGCTGGCAGCTGAGCACCACACAGCTGAGCCAATGCAGGCTCAGCAAGCAGCCATCCAAGATTAATCCATGACAGTCAGAGTGTGAGTCCTCTCTATCAAGTCACCTGAATAAAGAACTTTTTGCCCACAGCAGTGACAAACCTTTGAGTAGACCAAACAGGAGATGGTTCACGCAGTAACCCTTCGGGCAGTTTGGACAGAATCACATACAAGAAATGTGCTCTGTATCACAGTCAGGGAGTATGACTCTAACTGGACCTCTGGTTAAAAGCTCCTAGAGAGAATTGAAGTTGACATCTAGGGGTTTGTTGCTGGGGATATAAAGGATGTAAGGTCTTCTACACCTCCACAAAAAAAAAAAAAAGATATTAGCAGCGTGATGGGTGGTGTTGAGCCACTTGAAAGTAGTTGGCATGGAAGCGCAGCTCCATTTGGCACTGCAATTGCCTGTGTTGAGTGTTCAAAGAAGGGGTCCCCTGCACATATCATGTAACCAACAAGATGTGGAATAATGTGTAGCACCAATGACACAATGGGTCTGAATGAGGAACCCCAGCTGCCTTCAAGACATGAAAGAGATCATGGTCTGGCCAGAAGGCAGAGATTTCAAAGCATTGTTGAAGGAGATGATCTGTGCAGAGAAGGCCCCACTGTACAATAAATCACCAGAGAATGAAAAGTAATATGGGCTATTTACTGAGGGGTCCACTGGAGTTGGAAAGATGTTCCAAGGTCAGACTGGACAGGCCTCTGAGAAACCTATCTAGTTGAAGATGTCCCTGCTCACTGTAGGGGGGTTGAACTAGATGACCTTAAAGTTCCCTTCCAACCCAAATAATTCTATGATTCTATGCTAAGTCCCACATGACAAGTTTCTGAAAATTTCAAAGAAAAAGGAGAATCAAGTCTGTTCTCAGAAGTGAAAGGCATTCAGTTGGCCCTAGAAATTGCCAGACAAGAACAGCGGCCAGTATTCTGTCTCTGTGCTGGCTCATAGATGGTGGAAAATGCCTAATAGTAGTGGCTACATCAATGGAAATGGACCAATTGGCAGCACAGAGGTAAACCCATCTGGTCAGCTTTAGCATGGCAGGGCATTGCTGGCAGTTACAGAGCCTTGTTGTAAAGGTACATCATGTAGATGTTTGTGTGCCAAAGAGCTGTGCCACTGAAAAACATTGAAACAACAAGCAAGTAGAATGGCATGCCAGAATGAAAGTAAACCTGGACAGGGAATATAAGGGTGAGCTATTCATACCTCAGTGGGCCCATATAACATTGAATCATCTAGAGAGTGATGCAATGTATGTATGGGCTATGGTTGAGAGTGAACCTGACTATCAAAACCATTACATAAATTATTCATGAAAGCAAAACATGCCATAATCAAGCAAGCCAGATGACTAAAGCCTACCTGGTAAAGAGAATAGTGGCTGAACATCTGCTACAAACTCACCAAGGCAAGCATCACATATGTATCATAGTGGAGGTGACCATCAGATGGCTGGCAACACTCTATAGTCAGCTTCACCATTCAAAGCATCCTGAGTCTCGCAAAGCAAGTCTCTGGTGGTATGGCTCCTCAGAAAGGGTCAGGGCAACCAGCAGAACCTATTTCTGAAACATCTTCACAAGCACCTGAGCCAAGAAACATGGCATCAATCAGGTACATCACACTTCATTGAAGGACAATGAAGTTATTGCACACCAGCCTTCAGAAAGATTGAATGTACAATTGACTATTGAAGACTACACTGAAAGCAAAGGGTGCTGGGACATACAAGCACTAGGTTGCAAATTTAGGAGGTGCTTGGCTGGTTAATACTAGATGATCAGATAACTGACCTGGTACTGACCAAGCAAACTCCTTACATGCTGTAGAAAGAGGTAAGTTCCCCACAAAGTATGTAGGGAAATGTCTGGGGAAAAAGAGCCTGAGTTGTTCTTTCCTTCAGAAAAGACAAGCACACTTGTAAGATTGCTTTCCCTCAAGGACCTGGGTATTTTTGGTGGGTAACAAAAATGGGGAAATCTGGTGTATATCTCAAGGACTTCTAACATTGGGTAAAAATCACCAAGATTTTATGTTATATATATGTTATATATATATGTTGGATGTGTTGGATTGCCTGATTTGACTGTGACATAAATGGTATGTAATTAGAGCTGAGATTGTGCTGGATCTGGCTGGGATGTAGTTAATTTTCTTCACAGTAATCCATACGGTGTGGTTTTGATTTGTGAATAAAACAGTATGGATAATGCAACATTTTGGATATTGCTGAGCAGTACTTGTCCAGCATCAAAGCATTCTTTTTCTCCAAATCTGCTCCCTCATGGTGGGGGTGTGCAAGAATTAGGTGAGGATTCAACCAGGGCAACTGACCCAAACTGAACTGATCTAATAGACTGGTGGAATAGACCAAACTGGTCTATTCCATGCCATATTAACACCATGCTCAGCAATAAAAAAGGAGATGAGGGTGATTATTAGGCAGGCAGATACTTCTCTGAGAATGCCTGAGCACTATGCTGCTTGTGGGAGGTGGTGAATGACTGTCTTCAAGTAAACTTTCTTTTTTTCTTTTGCTTTCCTTAATTTTTAATCTCTCTTTATATCTGTCAGGACTTTTCTTGCTTTGGGTCTTCCTATTCTCTGCCCCTATTTTTTCTGAGGGAAGGAGCAATGAGCAAGCAACTATGTGCTGCTTAGGTGACAGTTGAGGTTAGCCTGCTATGGTTGTATTTGCAGTCTGACTCTGCAAGGTACATGTTAAATTCTGACAAAGGAAAGGGGAAACATAATACCTGTAGGTTTTTAATTTTCTTTCCTATGACAGGAAAGATCCTAAACATCCTGAAATGTAGTGATCACTTTAAAATAGCATAAATATTTTGCAGTTGTACTTCATAACATTCACAGACAGACATTGCACTGTATGCGCACCAGGAGAAAGGGTTAGTGTTGCCAATAGTGTTAAAAGTGAAGGATACTACCCCCAGGGAACATAAAGCTAAATATGGGGATATATTCAAAGGACTGCTGGGATGTTTGCAGTGATGTTCACTTTACTGAAAACTTGTTGTTTTCAAAAGAATAATATTTTACTTCATTTTCAGAATAAAAAACCTCTTCTACCTTATTGCTTCTGGTTCTTCCCTCTCTGAAATCTCCTTCAGAAGCTCTGGAGACCCCTTTCTAATTCAGTATAATTATTGCCCAGACAGTGTGCTGGGGTAACAAAACAACTACCTTTGGCCTCACTCAAGCTGAGTCTTGAAGATCTGTCAAGTAGATCCTGGCTGAAATAAAGTTGGGTGATAAGGGGTGGCAGGAAGTAAATATGAAAAGAAAATTGGAGAAGCAGTACTGTATTGCTAGATGAGATTACTGTAGAAAAGAAAAGCTAGGGTTTGAACTTCTGCACATTGTGTGAAAAGCAGACGTTTTGGCTGAGTTTATCATAGGTTGCTGGTGTCAGGAAAGAGGTGACTTGTGATTGAGGACTCTCTAGAAGATAAAGGATCTTGGAGTTTGATCATTGCCAATGTGGAACCTTGAGCCAAACAGACAGGGCCCATTCAGATTTCTTTAGCCTGATAGGTAGTTGTGACAGAGAAAAGTGTGGGAAGCATGCTCACTTATTTGCTGAAGGTTATTAATGACATCTGGCTCATCTGAAATGTAAGAGAGGGGAGTGGTTTCAATCACTCTTTGACGTCTCTTGTAGCAGAGTTGATGTCAAGAGTTTTTGCTGTTCAATTGAAGGCAGCTGATACTGGATATTGGCCATTTTAAGATGCATTTTTAAATTTTCTGCTTATGTGGATGGAAAATAGTTAACTATAAGAAAGAATGTGGCATCTTGAATGTAGGCGGATTCTACTTTGACCAGATTGAGTATCATCTGTCCCAATACAGCTGCTCTATGTCCAGGTCAACAAAACAAATGCTTTTATCCTTTGTTTTGCATTTACTTTCTAAGTAGGTATGCCTCTGATTTTTGCCCATATTGTATTTTTTTCATTATTCTTATAAATTAAAGAGAAAGCAAGAAGGGTTTGGCTCCTCTGTCATGCAAAATAGTGGACTTATGTAAGCAATATTCAGATGGATTATTCTATCCTGGTTCTCTGTGCTTGCAGGAGTTAAATTAAATGTACAAAGTGGCCTTTCTTTTTACTGTGCCAGAACTCTGAGTAACTAGCATGTTTGTCTTCTTCAGGATGGAATTTGATGTTATGAGTTGGATATTTAATCTAAAATCTCTGAGATAAACAAAACATTGGAAGTATCCCTTGAATGGTTTATGAATGAGTTAAATATCCATAGGGTGCATTAACCATGAAGTAAATATGAGCTGAAATAAAATAAATTCTAGCATATTAAAAAGTGAAACTGAATATCTTTGAATTAGCTATTTAGCTTATGATATGGGTCAGTAACACAGTGTTTACAATCCTTACTCAGGTCACAGTTTAGCTACGATTACAAAAACAAGAGTATATTTTTGCTTGCCATTTCAGTTGGTGGAATTAACCTTTAATTAACCTCTCAGCTGATGCTGTCAAATTTTGTTACTCAAAGATTAGTTTTTCTTATCCTTAGCTTTTTCTTCTAATTCCACATATATATATATATATATATATATATATTCATGTTTTTGTTTCAGAGAATAGTAGGCAATTCTTAAGACATCTTTTTGGAGACAATGCAGCTTCCTGTGTCAGAGAAGGACCCCTCAGGGTTTTTTTTGATATTCAAAAAGGCCTTTGAATCCTTGGAAGCTTCAAAGTGAAACGAAAAAACTGACAAAATTAATGGTCATTGTACGGGAAAACCCCCAAACAATAACTAAATTATAAACATCTTTACTGGGCGATGCCAAAACCCTTTACATTAATTCCCACTAGTAAAACTCTAAATATGTATCTCTGCACAATAAATTATGTTTTCTGAGAAAAGGGCCAAAGTTCTGACGCAGAATATAAAGAGAACAGTGAAGTTTAGCTGCAGAAGTGAATTATATCCATTTCTGCAATACTGTGGTATCTACTCCAACATTTCTGGCCAGACTGGCCACATTTTTTACAGTCCATCTGCAAAGACACAGTGGGACTTGTGCTTCAGGGAAGTGACAGACTTGCTGCACATGCCTGAGTTGATGGCACTGCATGTGGCATAAGAGTGTATGACATAAGGACTTCCCTGAGTTGTCACAGCAAATAGTGCATGTTTCCATTGCATGAAAAATTCATACAGTCTATTCCCAGCTACATTCCTTTATGTGGATAAATCAGAGAACATGGTGAATCAGTTGTAAGCAGTAACAATAATCCTTGCAGTATGAGTGGGAAGGAAACCTTTTTCTTGTGAGAATGATTTTCCATTAATACTTTTAAGGTGTTTTAGATTTTGACTTTATTGTGTGCTGTTTACAGTAAATACTTGATACTCAACATTCCACACAAAAGTTATGCTGAACTGATCATATTATTATATATATATATCTCATCCATATTATTTTTCTTGTTTTGAGTCACTTATATTCAGAAAGGAGTGAAGAAAATCCTGAAACTTGGATTTTTTGAGGAAAAGACATTTTGGTAATAAAGGAGCAAGGGAGATGAGAAGAAATTTGATTTTTTTTAGATAATGATTTTAGTTCTGTTTCTCCAAACCAGTAAACACAGACAAGTTAGTTTTGTGAGAAATTTGTGGACCAAAGATATAATTTAAATTTCAATTTCCTCTGACTCTCAAATATACTTAACACATGCTCAGTTATATTCCTGGCTGCAGGTTTTGTGATCACATTGTTTCCCTTGCATGCTCAGACTGATTCACAAAGTAGTAGTAATAAGAGGTTTGCTACTGGCACTAACAGGAGAAGCATTTCAGCCTTTGTTGCTTTTATATGAGAGATCTGAAGAAGACTGTGAACTGCGGCCACCTGCCGAGTGTGTAAGCAGTGTCCTGTAATATCTGAAATTTAGATGAATTTGGAATTTGCTTTCTTCATATTTTACTGCACTTTTATTTGGTTAATTGATGTGAAATAGGAAGCAAAATAAAAGCATCCACATTGCTTGTATAACTACAAATTAATAATGTTGATGTTTAGTACTTAATTCATGGGATAAAGGTTAGCTCTGTGTCTTCATACGTTACTTCTTCAGAAGTATAATTTAGTTCTAAAAATATATTTTAAGTTTCAGAGAAAAAAGTATGTTACTGATTTTAGATACATTAAAGATATAATTGAAATTTTAAGAAGAAAGTCTTTCAAATAAACTTTTTATTGTTTTGAAGTTTTTCTGCATTTAAATATATAAAGGAGGGAAATCAGAAATTAGAAAAAGTAATTTTTCATTTAGTTCTGTTTTTTACATTCTCAATAGATTTAAATACCTTCATACTTAAATGAATATGCAATTATTGCAGTTTCTTGTAAAAGCAGAATCGAAGACAGAACCTTCAGTTTCAGGAAAATATTGAATATTTCTTGCTGCTATTGTTTGTTACTTGAACATTATTGTTGGTAATAGAGCAAATGGAATAAGGGAATAATGAGATCAGTAATTCAAAAAGTTTATTCTACTTGTTTCACAGCAGTATAAGAACATTCACAGAGCTGCCATTTGTGATTTCTGGAATCACGAATATATGATGAGCTGCTGTCCTATTGAATTGACACTACAAAGAATGCTACTTAGAAACAATCACACAAAGATTTTAAGAGAAGATGTCTATGTTATGCTGCAACATTACAACAGCTTGTAAAGGTTAAGCTTTAAAAGGATTATGTATGGGAGAATCTCCTTGACATCAAAAGAATCTGACAAGTCTAACAAAGACATTTGGAGATTCCTATCCTCGCAAGTGATAAGCTTTTCTAAAAAGTTTTGATAGCTATAAAATAGGATAAGATTTGTAAAGCGTATTTAATCAGCACATTTGCTTCTCAGAAATTTAGGACCCATGTCACCTTACCTTATTATGGCCAATTATGTGAGGACACATAGTGCAACCCAATCAGTACAGTGAACGCGCTGAAAACACAACACCTACACTATGAGGATTTTAGAGCATTGTGGACTGGTTCTGCTAAGTCTGATGAGCAGGTGCCCATTAGCAATTTAATTTAATCTGAAAGGATGAAAGTTTACTTCTGAAAGACGACTCTGCTCCATGAGCTCAAGAGTGCTAGGTGGAGAAGGTCAGGAGAATATCTTCAACTGTATGTTTCTCATCTGTGCCAAAACTGTAAGGGAGACACACCTCATAAGTGTCATTCAAGAAAGAATCAGAAGAGTTTAATAGAAGACGACTTAAGACTATTTTGCAGCACTGTTTTGAACATTTGCTGACTGGTTCTCAATCTGTAGTTGTGCTTGTTGTTTATTTGTTATTTAAACAGAAATCATAGAATAGTTTGGGTTTAAAGAGACCTTAAAGATAATTTAATTCCAATGCCCCTGCCATGGGCAGGGACACCTTCCACTAAACAAGTTGTTCATATCCAGTCCAATTCAATACATGAAATACAAGTTTTCATGTAGGCCCCCTTTAGGTATTGGAAGGCTGCGAAGTGGTAGTGGTAGTTATTACTTTCCTTTGGCTACTTCAGTGCAGATAAATTCAAATAATAGGGTTCACAAAGCACTTTCAATCCTTTATCAGCACTCCTTGTTAACCGAGGAGGTCCCAGTTGACTGAAATGTGATGGCCAGCTACAAGAAGGGCCAGAAGGAGGATCTAAGAAGTTAAGGACCTGTCAGCCTGACCTTGATGCCATGTAATGTCATGGAGTAGATCATCTTGAATGCCAACACAGGAATGTGCAGGACAACCAGAGGATCAGGCCCAGCCAACATGAGTTTAGAAAAGGCAGGTCCTGTTGACCAACTTGATCTCCTTTTATGGCAAGATAACTTGCCTAGTGGATAAGGGGAAGGCTGTGAACTTAGCCTACCTGGACATGAGTAAAGTCTTTAACAACATTTCCCACAGCATCCTCCTGGAGAAATGGGCTGAGTATGGCTTGGACAGGTGCACTGTTCACTGGTTAGAAAACTAGTTAAAAGTCCAGTTCCAGAGAGTGGTGTTAAATGGAGTTAAATCCAGCTCGTACCTGGTTATGAGTGTTGTTCCACAGGGCTCGCTGTTGGGGCCAGTCCTGTTTAACATCTTTATTGTTGATCTGTACAATGGGTTTAAATGCACCCTCGGTCACTTTGCAGATGAAACCAAGCTGGGTAGGAACGTTGAACTGCTGGAGGGCAGAAAGGCTCTGTAAAGGGATCTTGGTAGACCGGACTGATGGACCAAGGCCAGTGGTATGAGGTTCAAGACCAAGTACCAGGTCCTGCACTTTGATCACAACAACCCAGTGCAGTCCTACAGGCTTGGGGAAGAATGACTGGAAAGCTGCTCAGCAGAAAAGAACCCAGGCATTCTGGCTTCTGGTCAACAGTGGTTGAACATGAGCCATCTGTGTGTTCAGGTGGCCAAGAAGGCCAATGTGTGGCCATCAGGACGAGGAAAGTCATTATCCCCCTGTACTCAACACTGGTGAGGCAGCACCTTGAATCCTGTGCTCAGTTTTGGGCTCCACATTCCAAGACAAACATTGAGCTGCTGGAGCATTTCCAGAGGTCAATGAAACTGGAGAAGGGGCTTGAGCACAAGTCCTGTGATGAGCAGCTGACTTGATGTTCTTAAGGATCCTTTCCAAAATAAATGATTTTATGATTCTTTATAAACTGACAAAATTCTGTGATATTTATCATCCTTGGTTTTAATGCCTCATCTTTGGTGTCTTTGATAAAGTCTGGCTTTCACAAACACTTCCCTATGATCTTCGAGCAACGAACTTCTTTTAAACAGAAGAGACAATCAAAATATTTGCTAGCAGATCCTGCACAGAGGTTGTTTACCAAACACTGTTTCAAAGTGAACTTCATTATCACACTATTCTAATTTCACTATCCTTAATTGCCACATGATTACATGTTTAATGCATAAAATATCAGTCATTGCCAAGGAGCACAACTTATCTGTGTTTTGAAAAATTAAAATACATCAAGACAGCATAGACAACTGCATCAAAATATTTGGCTGCATACAAAATAATCCGTGCCAGTCGAGGCAAAAAAAAAAAAATTCTATTAGCCTACTTTATAAACTAACAGAGATTTTACCTTTGTTATTTATAGTTGTATTTGTTTATTTCTGCTGACTTTTCCTAGGAAGCTGTTTTGTAACTCTTGGAATGTTCCAAACAAAAATGCAGAGTGTCCTGTTATCAATCATTACAGAAAACTACAAAGTTTTTTAAATATCTTGCTCAGATTTTCTAGGAGTAAAAGAAGTAAACTCTAGCAATACTATGGGTTTAGAGCCTATTAGTAATTCTTTGTTTTTTTTTTTCTTTTCTATAGTTTATCTGTAAGCTGAAATATCTCTGTCATGTAAATGATGTTACTTTTTTATATATTTCCCCTTACAGTGTCAGATTTAAGTCACCTATCTTAAGTGTGCGAATAAAGTACCTTTTAGTTACATTTACACTTTATGCTAAACCCTGTTCAAAATCTGAAGTTGCAATCATAGCTTTCCTTCTTTGTAATGTTAAAAGTTCAAATCCAGTTTTAAACTGCTGCATTCACACCTCTAAAATCCATCATCCAGTCTGAGATGTATCCTCAATCATGAGTTATTACAGGCTTTTTCTGCTGTGAATTTGTTCTGCTTCCCTGCCAAGCACATTAACAAGACAACACCTAGTTCTCAACCTCATCAGTACTCACCTGACACCTCACAACTTGTCAAATGCCCTCTCAGGCACTGAAAATCAGAGGTCTCTGTGGAGTTTTAACCTAAACTGAAAATTACTAGTAATGTGCCTACCTGTGGCTAATCAAATTACAGGAAAAAATAATTTTTATTGACTGCTAAGAAAGGTTGGCTGAAAGGTTTGCTAGTTCTTCATTTCCCATCTAAGCTTGAACTTGTGAACTTTCTGATTTAGAATATAGTTCCATGCACCTTTTCACTGGCAGAAAAAGTAGAGACCCTACTCCTTCTTTCTTCTCATGCCTACCTTTTTCCCCTTTTCCCCTTTCATTTTTCTCCCAGGTAATTAACCAGGGTATCTGCATGGTCCCATAAATATTTGTGCTGTCACAAATGTCAGCAGAAGGAGAGAATGGCATAAAACTACAGTCAAGCAGGAAGAGCTAGGAGAAAGGAGGAACTTCTGAAATGGGATCCTGAAGAAAAAGCATCCAGGAAAAATTTTGTCTAGGAATTTGAGAAATGTTTACAGTGACATTTTATTTGTGATTTAACCTGGTATACCCCAAGAAAGAACATAAATTCCAGGCTCTCAGATCAAGGTTCAAAGCCCTTCAAATGCCTCACAGATGAAAGGCCTTTGGGAAATAAAATTTAAAAGGCACTAAAACTACAAAAAAAAATCTATGTGTAATAGTAGCCCTTTAAATTATGAATGTTGAACAGAAAAATATACCTCATCAATAAGGTACTAGTTCACATTTTTTCAAACTCAATTATTGTACAGTCCAAATATTCAAACATGAGATAAAACCAATAATCAGAAAATAGTAATTGCTAAATTGGGAAATTATGTTCAAGTACATATTATATATCTTGGGTTTGTGTGCACAAATATGTTATTCTGTACTGGACTCTCTATCTCCACTAGGATACTTGAAAATGTGGCAGCTCGGAAAAACACAAATATCTTCAGTCACTCTCTCAGTTTCTGATTAGTCATAAGAGATATGACTAGGATAAAGTGGCTATGCAAGTTGTGTGCCTAAATGATCCCTAAAAGCTGGACACGACTACTAAAAGTCTTGCAGCTGCACTTGCTGCTGAGACTGAGTTGAGGTGTTCTGTTCCGACCAGATTCCTGAGGATGTTTGTCTGGTGAGTCCTAGGGAAGTGTGCAGGCTAACTTCTTAAGGTCACACCAGGCAGTTTTCCAAGAGTTGGCTTTACCATGTAAATTGTAATTTGTAATTCTCTACATACAGAGGGTGATTATGATCTTCTAAAAGTGCTCAGAAACCTAGAGAAGACACCATAAGTTTCCAAAGGATCAACATTATTCTATAAAGGGCACAGTACAGATTTTGGCAGTGATCAAATAGGTTAAAAATTCAGTCAGTGGATTTGGAAAAAATGGTGACATACTCTTGTAAAAGAAAGTATGGATTTTTTAATAGATTAATTTCTAAAGAAGAAAAGTTTAAGACCCCCAGTTGCTGTATTTCCAAGTTGCATGGATATGAATTTAATACTGATGATTAGAAATAAGGTGACCCTTATGCTTTTTAAAACATTGGTTTTCTTATTCTTTCTTCCTATATGTTCTACTAAATATTTTTGGTTGGTTTTCTCTTTTGTTAAAAGGTAAGGTAATGACTGATGAAGACAGTCCAGGTGATTCTGGGGTATCATAAGTCATATTGTCTTCTTCAAAAGATCTCAGTATTAAGCTACTTTCATGTTGTGGCGGGATATTATTCAAAGAGCACAGAAAACCATCCTCAATGGGATACCCTTTTTAAGTATCATCTTGTTGCCTCGTAAATCAACTGTTTTTGATTTGCTAAACAGAACTTTAATACTTCAAATTATCAGGACCTCTATACTGAGGATGACAAAAATTGACTTCTATATTTAATTTCTACAGCACAAAAGGCATTTGAGAATGTTCTTTTATTGACTAAGAAATATGGCCCCAAAGAATTTCACAATTAGGAAAATTAATTTCAAATAGGCATTTCTGAGGTTGTAGTTGCTAACACTTTGTAGATTCATCTATGCTTTAGTAAAACCTTTGAAAGATAAACCTTATGCTTCTGAAAACTTTCTTTATTACACAGAGGTTTTAAAAAGTAAATGTTGCATTTTCTTTATTTTTTGGTATCCTAGCTCTTTTCTGTTTCTTTTACATGTTGTCTAATATTACTGTTTGAACACTTTTCAGGAAGTTACTAAGCGTGAAGGAGTTGCTAAGGAAGAATTAATTCAGAATTACTCATGTTATCAGGGCCAAGCACAGCTGTATATACTCCAGTTAGCACCTCATTTGCAATGAAGACAGTTTCCTGCAAGCCATGGTTAGTTAGTCTCATTTTAATTTTTGGTTAAACTGTAAATTTGCAAAACAAAGTCAGTTTTGTGCATACCTAGAGTAAAATAATAGGTTATACACAATTAAAGAAAGATTCTTATAACTGTTTGTTATACTATTTTTCAATTATTTCTCATTCTGACTCAAGAGTGCAATATAGATGTAATTAAGTAAAATTGGAATCTATTAAGTTCATAGGAAAATTTAAAGAAGCTTTTAATCAACTAGACAATGCTGGAATGAATTATAATCTGCACTGCAATGAAAAAGCAGCAACTTTATCGGAAGATTTTGAAATATTGGCTGTTTAAAGTATTTATTCTCCTATGCATAGCATTCACTGTTGCTCATCATGGTTATCAATTTCTCTGTCTATGTGTACATTCAGACTCTGAATGATTAGGTGAGAAAAGATGTTTTAAATAAATATCTTATAAATTCTATGGAGGATATGCAATATAAACTTATTAGAAATCTTCATTCTTTTTCTCCCTAATTTGATCTGTACAATTACTTTATTGTGTGAGCTAATTGTGGTAATGCTTTAGAAAGGCTTCCATTAGTTTGGGGACATACAATTGTTCAAACGAATCAGTGAAACTGATTCAGCATCATTAATCAAAGAGAACATTTTTATATTACAGTTATAGGATTTACACACACACACACTTTATATCACAGAGAAGTAAGCTCAGCAAAAGAGCTTATTTGGTTATTTGTCAAATTCTCAGCTGCACATAACTTTTAGGAATGAATAATATTCATCATAGTATTCCTGTGTTAGTCCTATCCATCAGGTACTCTTTTTATAGTCGGAAGGTAAGTAATTAATTTTGGTTTGTGATTACAATCAGTTATAAATTATTAATAATCATGGTGAAAAATGAGAATAAAATTTTAACTTGCAAGCTAGCTGGAGGAAAGCACATTACTTCAATACTCCTTGTTTTTCTCCAGGCTCTCCACAAATCTCAGTTTTTTCAAGTTTCCTTAAAGATCATGCCTTCTTCTCTACCTAAGGATGATGCATGATGCAGGACAATTCTGTGACGCACCCCACATCAGTCAAAGACACTCACAAATGTATCCTGCCTGGACTTATGGCCACTTCAACACCTGGCTTTGACATCATGGCTTCCATGATGCTTGTCCCACTCAATGGCTATTCTGGGCAGATGTTTACTAGTAATCACATGCTGACATACATGCCAGCACATGCTTCATTTGCTGGCTCACCAGGCAGACAGGCTCCTATGACCTGTGACTGCAGCACTCAGACACTCCTACACAAACATGCTCAAAAAATAGAGATTGTCTCACCCAGGGTATGGCCTCCTCCTCATGGAGCTGATCACACTCCTTTGACAGACCTGGGAGCAGCTGAGGCAAGGTGCTATTTTTCTGACTGGTTAAGTGGGGTTTCCCACCCATGTTGTTTTGTCTCCTATGGAATCCTTAACATGTTCAGAGCAAGACTTTTGTCACATAAACTAGCAATATTTGCAGGGTCAAGCAAAAACAAATCATCATGTTATAGTGAGCTGGGTTGCAGGATTTTTTTTTCTCGCTGTGTCTTTTCACCTACGAAAATGTAGGAAAAGGTTATCTAGACATGTCTACTCTAAATTGAAGATCAGCTGAAACAAAGATTTAATGAGCTAAGATAGTTAAGCAGACAAAATAGCTTCTTTGTATGGATATGTTTTAAGAACCTTTTTTTTGTTTTTCATTTGGTACATATGCTTCTAGTGGTCCATGTTAGCATTCACAAAGGCCTTCCAGCTAAGCAGGGATGGCATCGATTTCATTTAACTTTTCTGATGCTGCAAAATCTTGGTCAAAGTTTGCCTTCTGGCCTCCTGGAAAAAGCTATGTCCTACCACTAGGGCTCAGCAGTGCTGTAACAGTAGTCTTAACCCCAGGCATCCCATCTTGTTATGATTGTAGATATTCCTATTAACATAATATTTTTTTTCTCTGAAAATGTACGCTGTAAAATTGCATTAAGAAGTAGTTGTGATTGAAGCACTTGGCCTTTCCTATTAGATGATTAATTTTAACAGTATGTGAGTAATAGGAGATATTTCCTTCTAGAAGCTCAGCAAGGAGTGTAGAAAACCATTAATTCATCTAGGGTGCAAATAAAAATACCCCCTTATTCATGTCAAACAGCAACTTGAAATGAAAACATTTTTTCTCTGCCTGTTTGCTTTTCATTTTTTAAAAAAAAAAAAGTAACTGGAGAAGAATACCTGCACATGTTAGACAACATGTACTGCAAAATCATAGATAACATGTATTGCAAAATCATGACCTTCCTCTAAAATACAAGATATAATTTACAAAGAATGGACTGTAGGAAAACACAGTTTAAATGTGAATGATTTTATTTACATTTCAGAATTCTGCATTCACCTTGCCCTGTTCTTTTACTAACCTAATTTCCATCTCTACCTGCTGTCTTTGTGCATCTGCCTCTCAATTAAACCCCACACCTGCAGTGGCTTCAGTTTACTGACCACAGCAATTAACCCTTTCTAGTTCAACTTATTTCATTGAGTTCTTGTGTGACTTAGAAATAAAAAAGGAAAAATAATTAAAAAAAAAAGAAAATATAATGAGGTGATTCTTTTGTATTCTTACATACATTGCTGGTAAACATGCTTTGTTGACAAAATAATTTCTCAGATACCTTTATGATATAGTAATACTGTAACAGGATACAAAACATTTGTGCAATGACACATGCTTAAAATTATGACTGTCATTGTATCCCACTTTAAAGTGAGCACACATAACTACAGATTGAGGTTGAGGTGTAACTGCCCTTGATAACTAAATGCTAAAATCTGTTACTTTTGTCTGATTAAATAGGAAAACCCCCAAAGTTTTAATACAGAAAAAGTGAGGGGGAATGTATATATAAATTTATTTTTTTTTTTTTTTGCAAAGACACAGTCTTTTTGAGGGATTTTAATAAAAGTGTGCACATAGACTGCAGCCACAGAAGCTTTGTATTCTGCTGGAGATGTGTAACTAGTTTAAACAACAGGTTTAAAACATTTAGTATCTTCAAATTTGAGCCAGACAATTTGGCTTTCAGCCTCACTGTAGGCATCTAGGCTGTACTTAGACAAAAGAAACATCATTATGGCTGAAATACTGAGGCTATTGAAGAGCACTGATACCAATGTCATTCTGGAGTCCCTTTTTTTTCTCCAAAATTTGAAAAAATTCTGTTATATGTTGCGAGAATAGGACTTTGTCCAATGTTGTTGTGTAAAGTTTCCCACTGTGAAGTAGAACAACTTGACCGTTAGCTGCTGAACTTTTTCAAAGAGGCCTGCTGTGATTTAGCATTGCTCTCTCAGCCTAATTGGTCAAGCGCCAAATGTAAAGTGCTATAAAAATGTAAAATATTATTGCAGTATACTCTACTTAATCGGGACAGGTTTTTTATTAAATTCTTCTCTGGCAACTAATTTAACCTAGTGATAGTAGACTGCAATGACTTCTTTTTAATTGGTTGATATTAGCATATATTCTGCAGAATCATTATATGCATATATGTAGCTGATGCCAAGTAGTTAAATAGTACTTTGACAAAAAATGAACTTTAAGGAGATAGGGTGGAATCCTGTACCCTTTAAACAAATGATGAATCATGCCGTGACCAAGACTGTACCCATAATTTCTGAAAACCTCTAGATTCTCAAATTAAGATGGAGAGACCTTATATAGGGCATGTGGGATTCTGTTTTCTAGAGAAGTCCAACTAAAGATCATGAAATTTACATGCGTGTAATTTCAGGTCTACTCATTAGTATAAGATGAAGAAGTCAGGTGTTCTTTCCTGTTTGAAATTCAACAGGCACCCCAGGGTCACTCACTCTGATAACACTTCCATCCTTAACAATGCCTTCTCAGGTAGAACTTCAGTAGGGGCGTCTCCAGTCAGAAGTGTTAAACTGCTGAGCATTAATATGCTGTTCATAAAGAAGAAGAGTCACAGCTGAGTTTCTCAACAAGCTAGTTGCATGGCAAAGCTGATTTTAAAAGCTCTTGCCACATGCTGCATTTCGTTGTTCACTCACTTGTGTTAGTATAATTGTGTATGGATGCCATTGTAAGAAGGGTTATTGAGATTAGTGAAGTTAAAAGAAATCTGCAAAAATAGATTGTTTGTAATAGGGATTAAGTCATTAATCAACCCTGGAGTCTCATAAGTGTTGTATTGACACAGCTGGTCTGATGATGAATCCCAGTTCAGGCATATGCAGTTTTGGATGCCTTTGTTCTCAAAATGAGTAGCCTGAAGGACTAACTAGTAAACTGCCTCTGAGCTCTCCTAGATGCTAGTTATCAGTTTATGGATGAGATCAGAATGAGTTACTTTATGGAAGATGACACGAACATGAAAATGCTATGATTTCCATTTAGGAAAGTCAAAAATAAATTAAAAAAAAACCCCAAACAAACCAAAAAAAGCAAACAACAACAACAAAAAAAGAAACTAAAAGTACCCTCCGCATTTCTGTAATTTGAGCTCTGGAATTCAGCTGGGAAGTAGGACCTTAAAGAGGAGGGCTGGCTGAAGCTTTCCTCTCTAGTTCCATCTAAGAGAGAGTTAACTATATATACTGTCAACTGAAAAGAGAATTTTTCTGGCTTGCAGAAGTTCTTGGTAAGAGGGAGGTGGAGTTAATATTAGCTTTGGAGTTGTTCATTGCCATGTCTTGTATGAGGCCCACTTCTCTGGTTACATGACTGGCAAATCAGTAGTCTCAGTGAGTCATATTTTAGGCTTAAACCCAGTCTGAGCAAAGCGTGAGCTTAACCCTAGATTGTCAGTTGCTGTGTCCAAACCAATTGCAATTTGGTGGTGTAAACATCTTCCACAGCCTGTCCTTTCCCTAATTTCTGTCTGCTTTTGATATGGATCTGCTCTTGACATGTGAGCTCTTCAGGGCAAGGACTGCCCATTTGTGTGGAAAAATGGGCACATTATGGCTATTTCTACGAGCAAAGGAGGGTGGTGGGTTTTGTTTTTTCAAAAATCTCATAGGGAACTTCTAGCTGGGAAGGGGCAGCAGGAAGTGCTGGAGGCAGGCTTATCTGAAAAGGTGGTCACACATTGGGCTGCTAAATGTCAGTTTTGGACCTGAACTATACAAAAACCAGTCTGATCCATAAACAGACAGTATTTATTTGGTTCACTTCCTATTATGTTAGCTTCGATGAAATCCATAATGACATAAGGTTTCCTGTAATTAACATAATATACCATATATTGCAAACAAGATTTTCTTCTCAGATTCTATTTACAAATACATGTAACATCTTCAAGTGTGTTCTGGTTTCTTTTGCTTATTCATAATAAAGACAAAGATAACTAAGAAAATCCTCAGGTCAACATTTTTGAAGTACGGAGCACTTATGATTTGAATTTATCTCCACTGTGAAACAATTCCACAGCTAAGATGAAACTTAAAACTGAAAGGTCTGATAATAATAGGTTTATAAATGAAAATGGCCTTATAAGAAATGCAAAATAGAACTGTACTCATTACTCTGGGGACAGTTTTACCACCACATTATTTTTACTGCGTACATATTTCTCTGGCATATTGAGCCAGCTCAGCATACATAGTGGCCATAGACTACTCTTGTTATTAATTAAGAATCCATTTTTTTGGCCAGGAAATTAACATTTGCTGGTTAGGAAATTATTTGATTCCAAATTCTATACAGAAATCATAACTCCACACTTTCATGTGCAATGCAGTTGAAGTTGAATTGTATCTATCTGGAGCTTTTCCTTAACTTGTTTTTTTAAGCAATTATTAATGCCCTCAAGGCCTTAAGGTAGTCCAGGTATCTCTGCATACAGATTTATAAGGCACATATTTAGTGAAATATCTCTTAAAAATATTGCTGAATATGTGGATTTTTGTGGACCTTGAATATTGAGAAGTCTGTAGACTTCATTTGAATTTCATTTCCATTCCACATAAATTGAGACTCAGTTGTCTGTTTTACTGAACTTAAGTTGTATTTTTGTCCAGTAATCATTTTTTTCAATATAAAGGACATGATTGTCCTTTTTATCAAAATTTCAAATCATTCCCTCTCTGTAAAAATAATACTTTTATCCATATTCATGCCTGCATTTTTCTGATTTTTTTCCCATTCCATTCTTTGTTGCCTTTTGTTCTTCTTTGTCGCCTACAACCTGGAGTCTTCCCTGTTGATAATTTCACCAGTCTCCATGTGAGCGGATGTGATTCCTAGGGATGCATCAATAATGTGATTCTTTATGTCTTCTTCCATGCTTTTGTACCAAAATTTGGGAAATGAAATAAAACAGTTTCTGACTGTTTCAAATTGAAGGCTGCCAACAGAGGAAATAATTACAGTCTCTCTGCTTATTGACAGAATCCTTTTTTCTGTTACTTTCTTGATGCTCAATTTT
Organism: Sclerurus mexicanus; assembly: GCA_013396755.1. NCBI lineage: Eukaryota > Metazoa > Chordata > Aves > Passeriformes > Furnariidae > Sclerurus > Sclerurus mexicanus. Next base: position 2,364,674 of record VWZF01004274.1, read on the forward strand.
AGAAAGGATCAGAAGTGTATTAATTTCTTTACTTCATGTCTCCATACCAGAACTGAATAAAAAAAGATGCATTAATCAGGGAAAGAAAGCAAAAGAGCTGGAAGCAGAAGACAGATGAATTTTAATGATGAATAAAATATTTTCTTTTTATTTTTAAACACTTAGAATAAATGAAAAAACATAATGTCAAGGGAAAAGAAATTATTCTTCTCACTTATTAATTTTTCCTACTCAAGTCTGGAGACCTTTATTCTGGAGGTATGTTGTAATTTGACGTACTTTATCAGATTCAGGAGTAACTGGATGGAATTAGAAGACTTTTTTAACATGGGCATCAACTGGGCGATGGTAGTGGTGAATGGCTGAAGAATGCAACTGCAATGGTATTTGGAGTGGAATGGAGTCAAGTCACTGTGGTTTGAGGTTGTCTACTGGATTTAAGCTTCTCAGGGTCAATGAAAGGTAATGATAATTCTGAAAATATTAGAGGGGTTTTTGGTTGAAACTTCAACTGGAATATTAAAACTAAAAAACAACCATAGATGTCTGGGACTATAAATTAAAAAAAAAAACAACCTGGAGTCTTAATAAATTATTGGTAACCTCAGTCTTAAAAACCTAAAGGTTTTTGAGTCTCTGTGTTTTGGGCTGAGTTGCTTTCATCTGTCTTGAAACTTCAGTAAGAGAGATTTGTCCCTTTTTTTGTTCAGCTTAAAACTTCACAGTAAAGAGAGTAAAAAGAATGTCACCTTATTCCCTAAATTTTCTATTTTCTAGATCATTGTTTATGTGACTTAGTATCCCTAACTTCTCGGTAAGGGTGCATGTGGCCAGGGCACTGCTAATGGCATTCCAGTTCAGTTGAGCTTTCTTGAGTTTTCCCATTGGTAGCCATTTGAAATGTCAGGTGTTTTTTTTTTTTCCTGTTTCATCTCAGTAATGGTTGGAAATTATAATGTGACTATCTTGGTTTGAGAAAAAAAGAGAAAAAAGCAGTTCCAAAGTTCACATTTTTTTTCTGTTCTTTTCTGATCACATTTTTATTTCAGTAGCTTTTCTACTTTTGATACTTTGTTAGATCACCTTGACTGTGGAAGGAGTCCTCACTCCTGTTTCTTTAAAAAAGGAACCACTGGAATATGTAGCAGCAAACATGAACTCTCTACCATCCAAATAGCAAAAAAATTAAAATAATTTCCCGTAGCACTATTTTTATCATGGAAATATTCTCATTACAATAACACATTCTTTTTTGTTGCCTGTAACAGGGTTACATAAGTATTTTTATATGTGGGGAACATGTTTTCCTTTAGTCAATATTATGAAGAGAATGGGCACACTGGATCGTAGAAGACAGAGAATCTTTCAACAATTTATATAATTTCAATAATTTCCATTCAAATGAATCTCACCTGTTCAATTTATCTCTGTGTGATTAAATGGAAAAGAAAAAGATCAAGAAAACTCATCAGAGACCTGATCCTGCATATTCACTATTCAAACTGAAGCTTGTAAGTTTATGCGGAGCATCACCCATTTCCATTAGAGCATATAGCACAATGGTTTTCATATGCAGACCCCATTTATGGGAGCAAAAGTCACAGAGTTTGCTCTGTGAATAATGACAGAAATCCTAAGCTAAATGTGGTGATCTACCTTTCTGATAAAATATCTGTGGGCAAATATTAACTATGGAAACTGCAACTATGAGTAATTTCTGTTTGAGAGGCACTTAAGCCTGAGTATGCTTGACTTGCTTCCTATGTAAAACAGTTTTGGTATTTTCTTCTAGTATTCCAGTATAAAGGCCAAGAACAAGTGGTTGCACAAAGCATACTTTTCTAGTAAATAGACTTCAGTCTTGCTCTGAAGTGCTAAGTCACTTATCTTACTCTTTGGCAAGCTTGTTTCGGTGTCAGATTGGTCTCTTTATTTTAATTAAAGTAAAAAATTCACATACTTAATTTCATTTTCCTGTAGTTTTAGCTAAACCATTGCCTGGTAGATCCATATTCAAATAATTTCCATTATTTTAAAAGAGAATATCAGTATAATGCAACTGGAAGTAATAGAGAGTAGGAATTTGCTTGTAATAATATATCAGGTTGTGGTTGCCAGAGAAATCAAACAAGTGGCAACATAGATTTCAGCTGGTTGTCATAAAGCTGAAAAATGACAACTATTAGAATTTTGCGTTGTCAATGTTCTAGGATTTAAAAAACTTCTGGCAGTAATGATATAGTGCATTGCTGCTTTTTGTTAAGGATGTTGTAAATCTGATTAGCAATGTTTCCATGAAATAGTAAGGAAGCATTAAAAACTCATTCTTCCCCTTTTATTTTTTGACACTGACATTTGGTGTTGATCAAAGCAGTTATTTTATCTTCTAAATATGTGTAACACAATGAATTTTAGAATACAACTATACACAGACACTGATTATTTCTTTACTTATATATCAAGTATGTATTGCATATACAGAATAACTACTTTCTTGCATTTGGATTGAGTATATTGATGTTTATTGAAAACTAGATGCACTAGTTGTTAATTAAATTAATCAAGTATATGTAGTGATTAATTAGTAAAGAATGATTGAAAACTTTGTTCTCTTATATTTATTTGGACCACATGTTTTAGTCATTGACTGAGCAATGGATGTCTGATTTCTGTCTTAGAAAAAAGAATTAAATATCAGAACACCTGAATTTACAGTAGAATAACACAGATTATGCTGTATAGACTTAAAAAGAAGCCCCTTTATAAAGACACAGTCACTGGAGAAAGTGGTCTTCTGTGTATGTTCCTAATAGGATAGTTGATTAGCAGAGCAAGTCAAACATAAGGCAGTCCCAGATTCAATTCATTCTTCCGCCTCAAACTGAAAAGTGACTCCATGAGACCAATCAGTTGGGTGTTTTGTGGGGTGGGGATACCCAGTACTTCTCTTCAAATTACCCATGTTGGGTGGCACACTTGAATGCACATTACAATTTAGAGGGTGTGGAGAGTAGGGGTGAGGTCATAAGTGTTCTGTGATGGTGTGGTGGGGTGCCGATGCCAATAGCATGGCAGCAGGGTCTGAAGGGTTACCTCTGTGAGGGAAAGGCAGACACAGCCAGCTCCAACATGGACCTATCCAGTGCCTCTAAGAAAATGTATTTAAGAAAGAGCAAAATGCAGGACAAGCAAGGAGCAGTAAGGGGAAAAGTGAGAAATAGCACTGTGAGCACCAAAGCCAGAAAAAAAAAACAACAAAGGGGAACAGGTTCTTCAGGCAGCAGAGAAGATTCTCCTGCAGCCTGTGGAGAGACCACAGTGCAGCAGGTACTTATACTGCAGCTTGTGGTGGACCCTGTGGCAGAGAAGATGGGTATTTCTTGCAGGGACTGAGGCCTGTGCTGGTGTTGGTTTATCCTGAAGGATTGCAGCCCATGCTAGAGCAGGGAAAACATGAAGATGTAGCAGCAGAGAACTGTTATGGACTGACTCCATTTCACATCTCCCTCCAAGTACAGTTAGCAGAGTCAGAAATGAAGAAATGAAGCTGAGCCTGGAAAGGAGGGAGATAGGGATTGAAGGAATGATGTTTTAGGTTTTGATTCTCACAATTGAAATATATTTTTAATTGGCAATAAATTAAATAAATTTTTTCTGAAATAAGGTCTGATTTGTTCATGACAGTAGTCAGTGGTAAATGATCTCCTTGTCTTTATATCAACCTATGACCTTTTCCATCTTAATTTCTCCCCCTTTCCTGTTGTGAGAGTGGAGAGACAGAGACGCCATGAGAGGTGAGCTTCTGGCTGCCAGCCCAGGTAAACCTACCACGGAAGTTTATGTCATTTCTGTCAAATGGTTTCATTTACTGTTCTACAGAGCACTTATACAAAATTTTTTGATTTTTAGAAACTTTAGTGTCAATATAGCTTGATTTTCCTTTTAGAATGTATTTATTTATTTGCTTTTTGGAATTTTCTTGGCCTGAATGGACAGACATAATTGCATTGAAAAAAACCCAAACCAAATCACAAACAAAAAAACCCAAACCCCCAAAATTCCCCCTAAAAAACTGGGGAGATAGATATGCTGACTTTTTCCATGCTGCTAAAAACTTAAATGAAACATGAATTTCTCTAGGCCTTACCAGGCTGTGCTCTGCAGCAGATCTCATCCACCTTTTTTTCTTTTTTTTTTTTTTTTTTTAAAGTTTCCTGAATGTAAATTATTTCAGACAGAATATTAAGGGTTGAGTGAACTGGATTTTTCCAGTGAAACTCTGGCTTGATCTCTAGTGCTTATATAATTAGCTTAATCCGAAACTTGTCATAGACTTGACATGTTTACCCATATTAAGTTCATTTATATGGGTAGCACTCTCACACCACTTCTGAACCAGCAGACAGTAACTGACTGCTGAGAGGCAGAGAGGATGAATGGCTTGAACAGCTTTTTGAACTGCTTCTCAGCTGTTTCCTGGCTCTTTGAACACTCACAGTCCATTTCATGGCAAAATTAAACATTAGTTCAAACTGTCACTGTAGGTAGTTTGAGACAACATGCTTTACTTTGCTTTGAAACAGTCACTTAGAGCTAAGAGGGATCTTACTGCCTCTCAGCTGCTAGCTGGCATTGGGTAATCGAGACAGTCTCTGATTGTGTGAGAACCTTTCCTTCACTGTGTACCAGCATAAATCACCCCTTTCTCATTTCAGCTCAAGCTACTTCAGAGGAGGAGTACCCCCTGCAATCAGACACTGGTCCCCACCTGTATTCAGTGGGCACCAGCAGCTGCTGCCTTTTAGAATTTTCCAGCACTTGATGGTAGGGTTTGTGCAGTGGTGTGTATTCCTTCCTCACCTTTGTGGCACAAACCAGGTACTGATAAAGTCAGAGGAAGTTCACATCCATGCTGATCTCCACAGAGGATTACAGACTAATAGTAGTAGTTTCCTTTGGACTCCGGCTGATGGCAGATGGTGCAAGCAGTCCTCGCAGAGGTTCTGCAGTTGGTTTGGGGGAAGCTTCTCGGAGCAGTTCCACTAACATAGCCTGTCACTGACTGATACTCACTTAAGAGAGTTATTAATAGCTGAGAAATAAACAACTTCTTAAGATTCTTCTTATAAAGTATAAAATTTATAAATATTATCTTATAAATATTCTTATAAAATATTCTTAAAATATAATGAAAGTCTTTTTGTACTCATGGGTGCACACAGAGAACAAGAGTGTCAAGCTCTGTCACAAGTCTGAGTACTGATGTGATTGTCCTTGCTATCTACTTAACTACCAGCTACCCTGAGCTAGAACACTTGTTGCTTTGATATTTGGGACTTTGGGTCTCAAGTGTGGGTAGTTGTCTGGGTCTTTCTAGATAATATTCCCAGTGAGATCTAGAGTTGTATGTCTAACTGCTGAACACACACTGGACAGAGGCTGAAGATATGCAATTTGGACCTCAGAAAAAATACCTCCTCAAAAATAATTATCAGAAGAAAATCCATATTCCATGTCTTTCCCCTTTTCAGTAATGCTCATTTCTATCTTGATGTGTTGCATGTGTTATGAAAGCAGCCTACAGCCTTCTGAATATTCTGAGATATCCCTTCCTGAGACATATGTATTTTCCACTCCATTGTTCTGTAAGAATGTTCTTTTATCTTCATATATACCAGTGAGGGACTCAGCTGAACTGTATTATATGTCAGGTGTTTGGAAAATAAACTGGTACATTTCCATGAAAGTCTGAACCTCATGAACCCTGCACAGTATGGTCCTCTATTAAGAGACAAACCTTAAGTTAAACCAATATAAAAGGACAGCAGGCATATTCATTCCAGACTGAATTACCTTGAGTGTTGTCATCATGCACTTCAGAAAAATGTAAGAGGCCAAAATTATTTAGAAATTATGGATATGCAGGATTAGGCCACAGATTATGTTTATGCTTTCCTGTCTCTCCATGGTTAGATTCATCTGATTTTCTCTGGAGAGAAGGGAAAGGTGAAAGTCATTCCAACATGATAATCCCCTTTCAAGCATTGAGAGATGTGTGCCATGTGTGTTAAAATACCAAAAGAAAAATTGTGCATAGTACAGGAGATTCAAAATATAATGTTTATTCTAAAAAGTAATTAAATCTATCATTGCAGGCATACATATGAAATTCTAGTTGTGTGTTTGAATAGTGGATGATACAATACATTTGAAGAGTGGACGATACATTGGCTACATCTTTTTGTGATGTCTGGCACATTATTCTATTACTCTTGCTGTTTTATTTGACAAAATACTACTGTTGATCTTTTTCTGATACCAGACCATGGAAACATTACTCATTTGGTTTTTTGGGGAAGATTTTATGACACTTCCCCTAAGTAGCACTTATTGCTTTCCTTACAGCTCAGAATGTGAGCCCTTACTGAGCTAGAAAGTTAATTCTCTGCTGTTCCTTGGAGAGAAGTTTGATTGTCAGATTAGACGAAGTGAAGATTGAACAAAATGAATGGGTCTGCAGTAAGAAAAAGTAAGACCACTGAGTAAAGGTGCTTGGTAAAAAGTAAGATTTGTCCTTTTGTTTTTGTATGAAGATGATATTGATGTCATGACCTTGAACTGCAAGGAAAGGACTTTGGTTTTGGTTGTGCTTGGCATATTCATCTTGGGTCTGTCATTAGGAATTCTGGTTCTCATCACCAGAGTTGTAATTTTTGGCAAGTTTACTTATAAATTTTTCATAACTTATTGTGGTAGGTTGACTCTGGTTGGAAGCCAGCTAGTGGCCCACCAAAGCCACGCCAAAAGTGCTGTCCTCAGCTCCCTCAGATAGGGGAGAGAAAATATAATGAAAGACTTGTAGGTCAAGATAAGGGCAAGGAGAGTTACCATCACAGACAAAACAGATTCGACTTGGGGAAACTAGTTTAATTTATTACCAATCAAATCAGAGTAGGATAATGAGAAATAAAAAGCACATTCGCCCCTCTCCACCCCCACTCCCTTTCTTCTAGGGCTTAACTTCGCTACCAATTTTCCCTACCTCCTCCCTGCTGGTGGTGCAGGGGGATGGGGAGTGCGGGTTGCTGTCAGTTCATCACGTGTCTCTGCTGCTCCTTCCTCCTGAGGGAGAGAACTCCTCACACTCTGACTCTGCTCCAGTGTGGGGGCTCTCCCATGAAAGATAGTGAAACAAGCTGCTCCAGCGTGAGTCTGTTGTGGGGTCACAAGTCCTGCCAGCAAACTTGCTCCAGAGTTGGCTTTCCACAGGGTCATAGCCTCCTTTAGGTATCTCCCTGCTCCATCTTGGGGTCCTTTAGGGGCTGCAGGTGGATCTCTGCTCCACTGTGGACCTCCATGGGCTGCAAGGGCACAGCTGCCTCACCATGGGCTGCACTACAGGCTGCAGGGGAATCTCTTCGGTGACCCCTGGAGCACCTCCTCCTCTTCTGTCTTCACTGGTCTTGGTGTGTCCAGAGCTGTTTCTTTCACATATTCTCACTCCTTTCTCTTCCTGCAATTGTTGTGGAAATTGAAACACAACAATGTTTTTCTCTTTCGTTATCCCAGAGGTGCTATTACTATTGCCAAGGCTCAGCCTTGGCCAGAGGCAGGTCCATCTGGCATTGTTTCTACCAAACATGGGGGAAGCTTTTGGCAGTTTCTTACAGAAGCCACCCCTGTAGCTCCACGTGCTACAAAACCTTTGCCATGCAAACTCAATATATTTATCAACCAAATGGAAGAAAAGTATTGGATTTTACCAATTGATGTAAAAATTAAAAAAAAAAAAAAGAGAATTCAAAATGTCCCAGTTAGGTTACATTTTTCAGGCATCTTATTTCAATGAAAAGATTCTCATGTTGCAATAAAACTTCTACATTTTGGCTAATTATATATAAAATTTTAAAATTACCTCATGAAACATTCACAGCTAGAAAAATGAAATATTTGCAATGAATTCACCTGTTTCTTCTTCATTTTGATCTGTCAGAGAAAAAAACCTTTCTGAGTCTCAAGATTTCTCAGGACAGCAATCTAATTTTCAGTGAGCTTTTCTTAGAAATTTTTTTATTGACTTTTAAAATAGTTACATATTCATAATTTGAAATATTAATTTTCCTTGTAATTTTTTTGTTAGTGCCATTTAAAGAACCCTTTCTAGCTCTTAGTTAAGACTTAAAGGAACACTAATGAGAAAAAAGATTGAATACATTGAAAATAGGATACAATTTTGTTTAATATTTAAAAATAAGGAACTCAAAATCACTAAAAACATTAAGCTTATTCTGTATATTGTGTACTGAAATAGGCTAAGTTAAGCCAATAAATGATACATATAAGTATAGAATATAGTTTTGAGAAATCATACTAGTAATATGATTTTCAGTATCTAAAAATAAAAAAATGTGGTAGAAACAGCCCAATTTAATAAAATAGACCCATTGCATAATTCAGTTTCTAATGAATCAAAATAAAATACATTCTGCAAGGCTCTAGTGCTCTCCTAAGAAAACAGTAGCCAAATGAAATCACATTTAAAAAAATAATATTTTGATTCCACATACTTACCTGTTTGTTGGCTGTTCATTGTACACATTTATTAGTGTTCCAAATTATTTCAATGGCCTATACAGAGAAATAATTGACAAGTAACATTTGTTCCCTCCCAGACTCCTTCCTGTATCCCCAGTGGCACCCAGTCAGCCTTCTGCAGAAAAGCTCCCATTCATGCTTTTCTCTGCCATCAGCGTTCTTGGGAACACAGAGCCTCACAGGTTTGAGTTTTTATCTGGCAGCTACACAGAAGGTGCTGCTGAAGCTGTATTATAGAAACTCCCTAGCATTTGGTATATTGCAATTTACACGAATTTGAAAAAATTCCCAGCATAACATAGTTTATATAAATACTTTGATTGAAAACTTTCAGAACCCATTTCAATCTGAGAAAATGACTGTTCTCTCTTGCCTCTGTATGCGTTCTTTAATGCTACTATTCCAAAACTTTTGGCAGAGCATAAGATTATTTTCTGAAGAAGCTGGAAAATATTTACAGACTATTTAAAGCCAGTGATTTAATATGAAGAGTTTGGGGAAGCTTGAAACAATTATGCAGTTTGATATGAAAGGGATAAACTTTTAATACTATCAGTGAATGCATAAATAAATAGTGAGGCAATTTAAAGGAAATAGTCTTTTAAAACATCCCACAAGAGCAACAAGACATATGCTGGTGAAGAGGGAGCCTGCTTCTTATCTTCCTCAGTTAAGAGGCTCATTTTAGAGGAAGTGTTGTTTGTCCTGCAATGATACAGAGCAATTCTTCAAAACACTAGTACTAGAATCTAGGACCTTCTGCACTGCAGCATCCACCTCTACCATGGGATCTAAAGGGTCCTGTTTGTCTAGCTGCAAACTGAACAACGTCCGAAGCCACCTGCCTAGGAAAACCAGTCAGTGGACAGCTTGTACTGACCAGCTGTTCTCAGAAGTTATATGTATTCTATGAAATACACTTTTTTTCCTTCTGACAAATATGTGTTTGTGTTTCAGCCTGTAGTATTTCAAATATTTGTTTGTCCAGATAATATCTAGTTTCTTGTGTTCTAAGAATAAAACAAGTAATAACAACAGCAATAATAACAGCAATAACAAGAAAAATAAAAAGACATTCTGCTTATTCAAGGTCAGGATTATTCCCAATATAATATGCAGAATTCAAGGATATGACAAACAAATTGTGATAAATTTTTCACAACGGAAAACTTCATCTGTTTCAAAATTAATCACATATTTGATTATCCAAAAGAACAAATTTATTCTGTCATGTATTGTGAGAGAAAAAAAATGTAATTAAGAGAACATCTCATGTAATGCTTACCTGGTAAATTTCTGATTATTCATCTGTGAAAGGCCATTACTGTTAATGAAAATGTGCCATGTAGTACAATGCTGCTGTGGGCATCTTCATTTAATTTGTCAATACCCTACTATATTGGAATTCATGACACCTTTAAACTAAATGAAAGCACAGATCTAATCATTGTTTGGAGAAAAACTGATAAATAAAGTTGAAGCTTGAAAATTGTCCAGGCTTTAAGATAGCAAAATAGTGTATTATCACTGTTTGCATGGCAGCTAAAAAGGTCAGTAAGAAACATTAATATTGGATGCAGAGACAAGCAAAGCTTGGACTTTTATTCATTCAAAGCCCTGAATAGTTTTCACTAGACTTTCATCTACTCTGATTTGGCTGTTTGCTGTAATCTTCAATGTTATTAAGAATTTATTTTCCACATTTGCCCTTTTACCTTTTTTTCATTGCTCTAACTCTCCCTCATTTCCTTTTTCCTTTTCTTTCAGTCTAGCTTCAACTAGATCTAATTACCCTTCACCGAATTAAATATGTGCATTAAAACATTATTGCCAGTCATCAGACAATTTATTGTGTCTGCTTTTTTCTTCTGCTTTCCTGTGTTTCAATTGTTTTAGTTCAGAGACCTTTCAGACAAAAATCCTTGTATTTCCCTAAGCAAAGGGCCTAACATATTGGGGCTCCATGCCATGGTCATCCTTGGTTACAACCCTAAAAATAGTGATTAGCATCCACAAAAATACTTGTTGTCAGCTTGAATTAAATACACTGTAGTCTGTGTTTGATATATGTTCACTTTATGTCTCTGTAGGAATTAAATTAACCTTCAAGAGGAGACTATCACATAGGTACTAGAAATCTGCTATGTTAGTTATTACAGATTACTTATCTCAAAACGAATATTTATGGTCTCATACACAAAACACAGAGCAAGAATTTTTCATTCCATTCTAAGAGCTGTCTGCGTATATCTGTGTATATAAATGATACCTATATTTGAAAGGATAATTTCAGTACCAACTATATCACAAGTCACATTCTGAAGACCTTCCAATGGTAAAAGCCAATTTAGTATCTGCCAGACATTATTCTGGGCATACGTTTTGGATTACAGAAGATGGACAGGTAACTGAATAGATTAGATACAAACCACCATCCAGCAATTCACTAAGTGTGTGGACATAATCCCACTGAAATGAGTAGGAATGTTATCATAGACTTTCAATTGATGTGATGCAGTGAATAATGGCATGTTTCTGGATTATATATATATTTCATTAGAAAATTTACATCATGCTGTCCTTTTATGAAGGCAGCATTGTATATGTTATGATGCAGACCAAAAAAACATGTTATCTGAGACATAATAAAAACAACCAGTAGATCATGTCTGTTTTGCATTTCTTTATTTTTAAGCATGGGGGATAAAAGAAATTCCCACCTAACACAGGTGTTTCAATGGTGATCATTGCTGCAATGACTGAACATGGCATTAGTGCATAGATTTATGTTGTGCATTATTATATGGCTCAACAAGAACTGTGAGCAACTATGAGCTATTGTCTGGGAATGCGTGTAAGAAGAGCAGAATACAGACCGAACAGAGCTGGAAATTTGGGGTTCTTTATAGCTTCCTTGGAGTGGCTTTCCTCTGGGATTTAATACCAATAATATGCTGCATATATTAATTCAATTTAGTATTATATCATAATAGGTAAAATAATGATGCATAAATTTAGGTTGCGCTGTAATGGAAATCCTATATTCATTAGATGTATATTAAAACCAAGTGAATACATTCTACCACTAAAATAAATCCCAATAAAATTCAGGTAACACTTGTTAAACTGCTATTTTAAAGTGTCATCACTTGAGTCAGTCTCTTAAACTAGAGGTTGTCCTTTAACACTCTTCAGCATAAAGAGGTAAGCCTCTGCTTTCAAAATAAGAGTGTAATAATTCTTTTTTATGTTTTTTTTTTGTCTGTTTTGTTGTTTTCTTTTTTATATTTTTTTCCCTGTGAGAGTGACTGAGCACTGACACATGTTGCTCAACCTGCTTGTAGAATTTCTATCCTTGGAGATTTTTAAAGGCTGTCTAGACAATGTCCTTGGCACCCTGCTCTAAATGATCCTGTTTCAGTAGATGAGGTGGACAAGATGACCTCCAGAAGCCCCTTCCAATCTCAACCACTGTGTGATTAAATGATAAATTACATTTGTTGTTAGAATCACCTTCCTGTTTCTCAAGTTCTCAGGTAATATATGTATTGGTTGCTGTGCAATGGCAAGAAATCTATAGCTGTAGATGGAGAGAAGAAAGGCTGTCAACTTCCAGTCAGTACTTGCACATCAGAAAATATTTTCTGCTGCTTGAAACTAGGAGAATTACTGTATTATTTTTAAGAAGATCTGCAATTTTAGAAAGATGTTAATGAGAATGTTTTTCTGTGGCTTAATTCATGCACAAATTCATCCTTAGCATGAGAAAATTTAATTTTTACTATAGCTTGTTCTTTTAATATAAGATCTGAAAATACTAATCAACGTTATTTTCTGTTACTTATATATGAGATTACAGGAAAAAATATTAAATAGAGTGTGGGAGATTTAACAAAGACAGTTTCTGTATATTGTTTCATACAACAGTCAGTCTGACACTTCTTACATATAAGCTCTTGCTGTAGTTGACATTTATTGGGTCAAATCTTCACTTTGATATTGAAGAGAAGTAGTTATTTTAAAGAATTCTGAGTTTAAATCTATTTTGCATATGCCAGTTTTGATTTTGAAAGTACTTTTTGACTGAATCAAAGCTTCTTTACTGTCATGATGAAAAGTACCCTAAGCAGCACATTTCTGCCAGATTTCAGCTTTCTAGCCCCTGCTACTTTTGTGCTAGATGCTTGTAAAAAGTGGCAATGAGATATATGATATTGAAGTGCTTTGTTTGATAATTGTAATTTCATTCAGTCTGAACTGTTTCAAATGCCCCCTCCCACATCCAAAAGATTTTCTTTGAACTGACACCAGCTCTTGATATTTGGGTAGGAGACATAATGCATTGGGTTAGCCTGAGATGGAGTTCATTTCCCACAGCAGCCCTCACAGTACTGTGCTTCACATTGGTAGCTAAAAGGGTGTTGATAACACAGCAGTGTTTTGGCCACTGCTGAGCAGTGCTCCCACAGCATCAGCACTGTCTCCCCAACGTTCCCCTCCTTCCCCTTCCATCATGGACAATAGCTTGGGAGAAGACACAGGTAGGCCAGCTGATCCAGGCTAGCTGGGGGGATGTTCCATACCATATAATGTTGGCTAAGATAGGAGAGCTGGGGAGGGGAGAAGAAAGGGAGGGGCATTCGTTGTTTACAATGTTTACTCTCTGAGCAATCCTTATGGGTTGCTGAAGCCCTGCGTCCCAGGAAGTGGCCAGACATAGCTTGCTGCTGGGAAGTAGACAACAAACTTTATTTTCTGCTTCACTTGTGCTTTTGCTGTATTAAGCTGCGTTATCTCAACATAGGAGTTGTTTTACGTCTTATTCTCTCTCCTCTGTCTGCCTGGGAAGGGAAGTGATAGAGTAGCTTGGTGGGCACCTAGCATCCAGCCAAGGTCAACCCATCACAGATAATAATAAAGGATTAGTGGAGGAAATGTCAACCAGCCTTTGTGAGAAATATTTTCAGTGAAAATATCTGAGTATAAAATAAATTCAAAGTCCATGGTGTCTCGTTTTACAAAATGAATACTTGGTACTACAGTCACCTTTTCCTCTGGATGCAAGTAAAGCACAGGCTCTTCAGAAGCATCTCAGCTCATTTGTAAGTACAAACAAAAAGTCCTGAGGGACTCACCAGTGATCTGCTTTCTTTCCCAATGCACACAACTTCTCAGAGGTTTCTGCATTCACAAGTATGAATGGCATCCTGCTCTGCTTGGAAAACTGCAGGGATTTAGCAGTGTCCTTATGGCTATACCTGAACTAGTGGTGTAGGATGGATCTAGGTGAATACTGTGGTTTGTACTGAACCTGATTTTATCTAGATGTGCACTAATCTCTTCCCACTTATTGAGAGAGAGGAAAAAAAAGGCAGTGGTACAAGAAGATAATGCACTGCACTCTAGACTTGAGTCTCATTTGGAGGAATATGGCCCTGGGATCCTGGAGTGCTGTACAGAGAGCAAGCTCTGGGAAATCATCATTTGTCTTTGACTGAGACCTTGAAAATTCTGCTGCTGTAAGCATAGGAAACTTTTTCAGTGCAGAAGTGTTATCATGACTCTTCATTCTCCAAACCACATCCTAATTCAGGTTATATTTATTGGCTTGGTTTTATTTTCTTTTAAGAACTCTCTGTTAAACCTAAAGGACTTGAAAAAGACTAGTTAGTATGCTTCATTATTTGGATTTCAACATCCAGTCTATTTTCCCCCAGAATAAGCTGTCATGTGAGAAACACCAGTGATGTCCAGAAAATAATGAAAAAAACTCCACTCTGACTACTTAAATCTCACTGATAATGAAGCTTGGTGTCTGTTGTATGCCATTTCTGCTAGGCTGACAACAGTTGCCAAATCAAGATTCAATGAATGCTATGAAACAAATGAACATTCCGTAGTGTCACATTGTTGTTTATTTTGTCAGGTCAGTTGACTGGATAAACTTTTTTGTTGTTGTTTTATCATTTTCCCATTTCAGAGTATGTTAGTTATTAAGGAAATATTTGTCATTGTCACGAGTAAAGATTAGTCATGGCCTCATGGGCAAAATAAAACTGGCTTATATATTAGTTGAACATTTATGTAAAGGTTTGGGAGCTAATAACAATTTTTTATGATATCTGTGGCTGTTCATATGTGTGCATGTACATAAATACAAATATAACTCATGAAGCTGCGTTATTCAGCTTTTAATTCACGTAGGCTTGAAAGGAAGGTAAATTATACAAGGTGTCCTAAGAGAGACTCTGGTAAAAGCATTTTTTTAAGTGTTTGGACAACGCTCTCAGGAATGTGGTGTGATTTCTGGGGAGTTCTGCACACAGAGAGGAGTTGGACTCGATGATCCTGATGGGTCCCTTCCAACTCAGCATATTCTCTGATTCTATGATGTCTTATGAGCATATCTTATCTTTTCCACGTCATATATTTTGAAGTGAGTTATTTTTGGAGGTATGTTATAGTTGTGCTAAAAATCTACAGGGTATATAAGAAATACATAGTAATATTTATTTATACCTTATTTCCCATATTGTCCTCTTTGGGGTAATTGCTTAGTTCATTTAGAATATTTAATCCTTTGGTCACAGTTCTTCATGCTGCTCATTCCTTTCAGAACTCTTGAACTATATGCTAGATTGAATGAAAATAAAATCTGTACTGTGGGAAGATCTATGATACAGGAAGGCAAAATACCTTTTGCACCATTTTTTTGTTACATAAAAACAGTATGTATGAGACCAGGATAGCTATAGGTTGCCCATATTTCATGTTAAATATGTGTAGCATAATATTTTTTTAAATATTCTTTAAAAGTCAATGAAAACTTCTTGATTATAACTGAATAAGCACCTAGAAAAATAGTCATGTATAATTAATCATGAAGAATTGCAAATGATAATATTTTCATTTTTGACTACCCAGAACATAAAACACCTGTAAATACAATAAAAAAAAAATGCTCATTTGTAGATGAAATAGAATTGCATTGAGATACTGGCAGGACTCCTTCAATCAAGTAAGAAAAATAATTTTTTTTTTTATTTTTTTTTCCCCAAGACTTTACAAATGGGATAACTAATTGCCTTTTGTTTTAGAAATCTTCACTTGAGATTCAACTCAGCTCCATTCTGAATTGGACAAAATCCAAGACAAGTTAAACTGGGAAGTATCTTCTTAAATTAAAAATAATAGAACTAGAAGAATGGTGACATGAACAGCAGTATCTGTTTCACACCTAGAGTAATTTAAAATGTGTTTTTGAATTGTAGCTCTGGCTGTGAAGTTCCTCTTTTTAAGAGCCTAATTGATTTCTAAAATACTGTGCATGGAAAGCTGATCTAAATTTCTTGAAAGTAACAAATCTGGAAAGGTATTAATTCTCATTTCTACACATTGACTATAAGAGAAGCTTAAACAAGGAACATAAGCTAGCTACACTATTAAAATCTTATATTAGGTGAGAGGAATCTTTGCTTGTTTAGAAAATTCTATTTTTTGTTTGAGATACCTCCTCAGCAAGAGATCAAAATACTATTGTCTTCCTCTGAACAAGTGAGTTCTGACTGCAGTATCATATGTTGTTTTCTGCCTTACTTCAATGTGTTTGCTAGCTTTTTCATTCAAGATTTATGAAATGTGAGCTTAAACTACTCTCTTTAGGTCTCCATCATGTGACCTTTTGCTTTAATTTTTACATCGTATCATTTTCACAAATGTATCACACTTCATTCTTTTAGGTGTTTTTCTTTGTTTTTTATTTTCTTGACTGTTTCTTTTCATACATTTTATTCCACAGCCTTCATGGTTCTCCTGATTCTTGGGAGGGTTTTCTCTATTGATTACAGGATTCTCAAAATTATTCCTCTTTATTGGCATCATCACAGTTCAGCATGAATTTTTTCTTCCTGTACCAGTAGCAAGAATGTAATTTAGGTTGTCAATGGAGATTATAGGTAGGGTTTTCAGGCTTGCTAAGCCTTGTCTGGTCTCTTTTTCCATTAAAGACTATGATAAACTCTCTCTGACTTCAGAGGAACAAAAATAGTCATAAGCTAAAGGCTTTCATTTTGTGAAAAGCAATTCCTTTTTTTTTCTCTCTCTCTCTCTTATTCTTCCAAGATATTTTGGAAAAGGTGTCATCCAATACTTCTCTTATCCTTTGAAATTGGAAGACTTAGATAACAGATTCTAGTTTATTCTTATTTTCTTATTTTGTGATACTCAAAAGGGCAAGGCCATTTTGACTGTAGAAAAAGTGTACTAAACCTGAGTTAGGTGGTTATTTGAACTGGGTTGACAGGTGCTTTACCTCACTGAATAGCAAATCTACACCAGTGATTCATTTTGATCTGTGTCAACTAATTTTGTTAGCTTTTATTTCTTCCATCTATGGACAGAAATTATTATAATGTGAAATTTAGGATACTGCTAGTGTAGATTAGCATAGCTTTATTAGAACATTGTCTATTTTCACAATTTCAGGGCCTGTATTAGAGAGATTGGAATGACATAATTTATGACTACCTATTCATATGGTTCTTCCATATAATTAGTAGTGGTCCAATAAGCATTGTGGTAGTGGTAGCTTTGTTTGAACAGTAAAATAAATTAGTAAACAAATTAGGACCTGCAAGGATTTCCAACAGAATTATGCAACGATTATTTTTCCAATGACATGGGATGGAATGAAATATGGGATGGAATAAACCAGAATATTGATAAGCAAATATTTATAAACAATGTTCACAAAAAGGGAGCTTAAAATGCCTTATAATTATTGGACTAGGTCTTTTTCTGTCACAGGTTTAAATTAACTTCAAATTAATTTAGCAATTTTATGCAAATTTAAAGACTTGTTTGTGGATTACAATACGTTTGATACTTTTCTTTGTCACTGTGGACGTTAACAGTTGTGGTGGGAAACAAAGAATTTAGAAAGCTTCAGAATTCAAGATTTGTATATTATTAATAAAATGGTCTGGCCTCCAAGAGAAAATGCTCAGTACTCTCAAAAACATTTTTTTTTTTTTAAGGAACATAATTTTGCTTACTTAGAATAGGCTTATATTTAAACACATTACAATTTCACAGGAGCTGGTTGATAGCTCTGTTATTGTTATAACTTTACTACAGTAGCAACTGTAAGTATAATTATGGTAAAGTTTTGATCCCAACCCAGAATTAATGCTAATGCTAGATATCCTGTAGCTTCCTAGCAGTTGACAGTGTAGCTGAAAGGGGCTTGACAGTGAACTACTGATTTAACTTAAGTGTGTAGATGAAATTTATTTTCACAATGCATTATAATTATATATATATAATTTTTTTTTTTAAATTTCAGGGGACTTCTTGCAATATGTTTTTGTGTGTGTTGCTTTCCTTGTTGCAGAGCAAAGAAAACTGGGTGAAATAAGAGCATTGTAGGATTTATTAGTTCTGGATTCTGTAATATTTACAGAGAATTCAAAGCACTTGTGACGATACCACTGGGGAAAAGGGTAAGTTCAATAAAATTTTGAAAAATCAGCAGTTTATTTGTGGGTTTGGTTGTTTTTTTTTTTTTCACTGCTCTTGCCAGAAATTTCCTGGGGTGGTTTATCAGAGCCTTACTGTCTTTCCAAACAGAATATATATATATATAATATTCTTGCTAAAATGTTGAAGGAATAATGAACAATGTATGGGATACATCAATAATATAAATCAGTCTGGATTGTGCATTGAAGTACATTTATAAGTTTTATATGCCCCAAATGGAAGACAATGTGAAGAGCATGACTTTGTGAACATGAAATAGAAGAGTATATTCTGGTAAATCAAAACTGTGCAAATGATTTGAGAACCTCAGACAATCAGATATCAGGTCCCACCATGAATAGCAGATGTCCTGCTCTGGTTCTTGACTGTATGAACAAAAGAATAGTCACAGAAATAGCTAAAATAGATTATAACTATAAAAATTATTGATGATTTCCATGTTTTGCATTTGGGGAATCAGTAGTTTCAAGATTGTTAATAAATTATGAGGGTTCTCCCCACTCCCATGCCCCAAAAAATCTCCCAACAACCCAAACCCCAGTGTAATCTGGAAATGACCTCTTTGAATAGTCATGTGCAAACACTCATACATTCAAACCTGTATGCCATATATTTGGTGTAAGAAATTTTGAACTTCTGAGTTTATCTGAACATCAGGCCATCTGAACAATTAAATACCTGCACGAGAAACAGATTTGTGACTGAAGAGAATTCCTTAAACTGTCACAAAAAGTGGGAATGAATTGAAAGAGGTTTTTAATTACAAAGACAAATTGGGCCAACTTATTCAGAGAACTAGTGACTTCTGTGCTATGTAAGAACTTCATATCAGGACTGTATAGTTTTATGAAAGATATGTTATAGAAACAGAAGTTGAGAACTTGATATAGTAAGTATTCATTATCTTTTTCAATGGAAGATTGGCTCCTGTTTCCAATATCTGAAATTCTAAGTCTTGTTTTCAATAGGCCTGTGTTATTTGCAAGAGTTATGGCTTATAAGAATAGCCAGAGTGCTGTCTTGGCACACACAGCACTTCTCATAAAATAAATAAGGCCCAAAAAGACAGCAGTGACAAGGGCAACAAAAGGAATTCCACTTGCATAAGAGAAAGAAAAAAAAAAAAGAGCCAAACAAAACAGAAAAAACCTCAACCAAATGAACAAAAACCTAAATCCCAATGAGGGGAGTAGTTTTGTAGCTAGACACATCATAGAGGTGAGAGGGCAAGCTGGGTACAGAAACTGAATGTTGTTTATTTCACAATGGCTTGGATAGCTAAGAGGATCTTCTTGTAGGTATCAGAAATGCCACAAAAACACAGTGAGTAATTGAAGTTCCCGTCTGAGCTGGAGGCAGTCTGTGACTGCTGAATTCCTCCGATGTGTCAGCTCATCTGGAGACACCCACGCATGAGTGATAAAGGTGAGCAGGAGGAATAGGTTGCTTCTGAAGGGTGATGGTATATTTTAGGGGCCATTATAGCAGCTAACGAAATCTCACCATTCCTGTGCAAAAGTGGTTTTGTTTTGGAAGAAAATACTAGGGAAAAAGAAAGAAGGAATTTTGTAGGGAAATGAAATACATTTTTAAATATCTTGCAAAAATGGAAGTTAAAATAGGGATGCCTAAGGAATGTATAAATATCTTACTGTCCTTGTTGTCTTTCAGTTTTTAGGAAATACCCTAGGGTTCTTTATTGTCGGCCATGTGACCTTGTTACAAACAATAGTACAAGGTATATGGCCCCTGAGGCAACATATTCAGATGGAATTTTTGGGTTTCTGTGTATTCTGAGTAATATACGGAGGGAATTCTGAAGCATAGGCCACACAATCCCCCTTTTCCTTCTTCTTATTGAGTCAATCAGTATAGATTATCCAGAGCTAGCCTTTAGGATGTTCTACTTCCTAAGTGAAGTCAACAATTGGTAAATTTAGTTTCAAGCTAAGCCAGTAGGCTACTTCTGCTCTCTAACTTAGATGTGAAATTGAAGTTTTATGATGCTCTATGCAGTGCCCTGGTCAGATTCAGTAACACTAATTGCAGAGTAGGAGTAGTACTCTGCTTGGGAGTAATGCCACAGAGTATTTCTCAGCTGCCATGTTGCCTTGCGTGCAGTTGCAGGTACATTTTTTCTTTTAAACTTCTCTTGCTTTTCTGTTCCATTCTCACAAATAAGGTGTGGATCAGCACATGGAAGAAATTTTCAATGAATCAAGATGGAACACAGGGCTGCAATATGCCACTTTTGTTTAATAAAATGTAGCATTTCTAAAAGTTGCACTTTGTTGCACTTGTATGAACTGAGGGTCATACAAGGTATGTTTTTTAACAGGAGATATGATTTTTAATAAGTTGATTTCTGTCCTCTGGCTTCATTGCATCAGAGGTGCATCCACATACTGCTAGCTACTGTAAATGAATTTAGATTAATTTATCTCTCTGCCCTACCCCTCCCCCCGCAAAAAAATACCCATAGTATTCAGAAGGCTAAATTACTTAATCTTTGCTCATTAGTTTTGTTACTTTAATATTATTCATAGAGCTTATCATCAAGAAAATCAGTGCTTAAAGTCAAACAGGAAAATATATAACAATTTGAATTAAAAGCAAAATTATCAAGATTTAATTCATGGCTGATGCCCTTTAGTGAACACATCAAATCAAATTTCTAAGAAAAATAATAAGATTTATAAGATTAATGGATTGTTCATACTTATAGTCAAAATTTGGAAGTAAATTAACTTTTAAATATTCTCAGGCAGTAAACCAGAAACTCACAACCCATTTTCTCATGGAACAGAAACATTTGGAAAAGTGCAACGTTCTCAAGTAAAAAGCCTTAAGTCCCCAGAATACACATTTTTTTTGTGTGTATATGTATGTGCACATGAATACCCATATTAACCTTTTCTTTTAGAGTGGATTAATTTTCTGCAGCTATAGGGTTGTGTTAAACACAGAAACCTTTCTTTGTTTATCAAGCAGGTTTGTAGCATGAGGAAGATTGCTGTAGGCCAGCTTCATGGGATCATATCCTCTGTTGAAACTGATGTTCTCCGTCAGATTCTTTCCACACACTCAATTGTCATTGCAACAGCTGTCAACATGAGGACTATTGGTGCTGATGACATGCTAAGTATGCAGTGAGGCTTTCATTCTTGGCATGCCCATTCATTCACACAGATGGGAGAAGCTTAAAAGAGATGACCTTTTATTAAACCACATGGCTGACTTTAATAAAATCATTTAACCTAGTTCTTCCTCCTCTCAAGGTTATGAAAGCCAAGAAACAATAAGTTTTCCTTTACATTCTTCCTGTCTTTAATATACACAGTCCTGGTCTTGTTTTATATGCAGGGTGTCTTCTCTGCAGTGTAGGAAATTTCAGATTTGTTTGGAGACCTAGAATAAGATCTCCCATCAGCAGTGGATGATGAATAACAGGCCAGTATTCCCAAGGATGGTTAGGCCTTCACCTTGCCAGCTTTTCTCATATCAAATAGTTCTATATGGAATTTCTCCATGTTCACCTGTCGCTGTGCTGGAGGTCATCCCAAAGCCTGTGTGACATTGAGGCTTTACTCTGAACATTTTCAGATGAAGATTTACTGGAGAGAAAAGCTAAAGGTAGAGATAGCCTCTCCTCCTCATTACTGGCTGATATCATACACACACCATCTCATGTGACATGAATTAAGCTGTACAGTCCCCTGATATTCTTCAATCCATTGAGGTTTTCCTTTGAATTTACCTTTGAATTTAAAAGAATGCAAATAGTGCCCAACTGCCCTTGACACACAGTTAATTGCAGTCGCAGAAATTATACAAGATTAGCCTTTCTGTGTTTCTGTTCACTGTAAATAACAACCTCAATTTATTTTATGATTCAAGACATTATTCATACCCCTAACATCATATTTTTATCATGATGGTTTGTTATGAAAAGATGATAAATCATCTAATAAAATTTTTCTTGCTGTTAATTCACAGAAAGAGAAGAATATTTGAATGTCACTGCAATTTTTAGAATATTGACTTTACCATTTTATAGATAATGCTTTCTATCATACAGTTGTTTCTCCATACTAATTAGGTTAAGTGAAGCAAGGCAAATACACATTGGGCTGTTTTATATAAAATTAACATTTCATACATCAAGGTGCTTTTTCTAAATGTATTTTATAATCTTTTACACCATCTGGCAGATTCGTCCACCTAATAGGCTTGATCAGGATTTTAGACCACTTGAGATTTCAAATTTCAGGTTCTGTTAGGTTCACCCTTTTCTATAGTATGCTTATACAGATTACACACTTAATAAAATAGATCCTGAAAAGGGAATAATTCTTGGACTTTATTTTGTGGGTTTTGTTTTGTTTAGTTTTGTTTTTGTTTGGTTTTGGTTTTTTTTCACAACAGGGTATAGTTTCTTTCAACTTTGCCCTGCAAGCACCATGGTCAAAGAAGAATGAAAAGGAAGAGATGCTCCAAGTACTGGAGCAGATTTCCCTGCAGCCCCTGGAGGAGACCACAAGGAAGGAGGTAATTACATGCAGCATATGGCCATGCCAGGGCACTTGGATATTACCTTAGGGAATGATGACCTGTGGAAACATACACCAGAGCTAGTTTATCCTGGACTGCAGCCTTTGGAGAGTACCCACATTGGAGGAGAGGAAAAGCATGAAGAGGAAGCAGCAAACTGAGGAACTGTTATAGACTGGTTGCAAACCCCATTGCCCATCCCTCTGTGCCACTCAGGATGAGGGGCAGTAGGTAGAGAAATTGGTAATGAAGGAAGGAAGTTAAGCCTTTTTGGCCCATGGTAAGTGATCCCACTGTCTTTACCTCTGACCACAAGCTTTTCTTTCTTAGTTTCTCCCCAGTCCAATTCAAGAAAGGGAGTGAGAGAGCTGTTGGATGGGTGTCTGGCTGCTGATTAATGTTAACCCATGACATATTAAAATGATGATAAAACTCTCTTGAATAAGGACACTTTTTTTTCCCTAAAATGTGCTGAATTTTTGGTAGGTGAGTAGTTAGTATATTATGACTGCCAATCTTACATTGTCTTACCTCATTTTTATATTTTATTTCCTATTTGCTACTTATAACTTTCTGTAAAGTGTGATACTTTACATGCTCTCTGGAGTTGGGTCTTCATCTTTATTTAGGACTAGGTGTTAAAATCAAATTTTGCTTTTGACCATCCCTAGACTTCGTGCCTTTATTAGAAACAGTGTATAGTATAGTCATATAATTTTACTATAAGAAAACTCATTTTTCACCTTACTTTTTTTCAATCATAGTTTTTTCTGCTTTGAATTAAAAAATCAGAATTCATAGAAAAGTACACTAGAAATCTGCTTTTGATGTGACATTTGTAATAGGTTGTTGATTATTCCTCAATTTTTGTCATCTCTATTTTTTTCTCTGAAAATGTATGTTTTTACTATAGGCAGAGACCAAAAAAATGCCATGATTTTTTTTGAAAGCTACCACACAGCTGAAATGTAGCAGCTGACTACATGAGCACTCCTACTTGTATATGACAGCTAAAACAAGTCTACTTAATGCACTGAAATTCACTAATCATTAAAAAAAATTGTAAGACTGTACCTTTAGTTCACCTTTCGACTTAAGGGACAAAATGTTCAGCAGTAAATTTTGATTACTATGATCCCCTTGCTTCCAACCTGTTGTGGTATATTCACTTCCATATTTAACATGTCCTATTATAAGAAGGATTTGCAAACTACTTTATAATGAAACACTGTATTGATGACTTGTGCATAACTTGTGCAAGTACTTTGGCTTCATAGAATTTGTCATGTAAAGTTGGCTATAATTTTAGGTAAACTCAATGAATGTAAATCAGTAAATGCCTGTTATTGAAAAGTGATAAATTCCCTCTATATGAACAAACTTAACAATGCCTTTCTATGGTATGAAAATAAAAACTATAGTATGCTATAGGTCTAGAGATTATATTTGAATATTTAATTAGCTTTTAACTTCAGGCAACACACTTTGGTGCCATGTTCTTTAACAGCATGAGAACACAGTGCTGTCACCTACAGTAATAAAGCCAAATTAAACTACTTAGAAAGCTACCATCTAAAATAACAATATGTGAAGCCAAAAATCATAGAGTCACAGAATGGTTAAGGTTGGAAGGGATCTTAAAGATCATCTATTTCCAACTCCCCTTCCATGGTCAGGGACACCATTCACTAGGTCGGGTTGCTCTGGGCCCCATCCGTCCTGGCCTTTAACACTTTCAGGGATGGGGATATATCTGGACAAAACAGTGCCACTTACAGTTAAAAGAAGGACACTTTGTTCTTTTCACAGTGATGTACATATTCCATAGGGTTTGGAAACATACTAGAAACACTGTGCAATTCCTACCTCTGTATCTAAAACATGAGCAGAGGACAAGTGCTTTTCTGGATGCACATGGTTAACCTGGATTCACTTCTCAGCAATCCCTTCTCTCTGTCTCTCTCAAAGTTGTTCCTGACACATCCTGTACTAACATATCTTAGGACCATGCCAGAATAGTATGGTATCCATTGCAGACTTATGCTGGTATAGATGTTGACTTTATGACTGACAAAGCCCCCAGTGCAGTGCTCTGAAAAACTAGATTTTCTCAGGTATATAAAAAATCCAAGTCTGATAAGTGTCTTGTGTCAATGAAGACCTAGTTTTAATGTATTCAAATGTTGCTGATTTTCTTTGAGAGGAGCTCTAGACTTTCAAAGTATTCATACCTGATTCTAAGGTATTTTATTCTTACTGTCCCTTGGTAGCATGGCCAGTTGTGTAATGGGTTTTGCTGAAGAAAGTTTATTTTGCTCAATGTCTCTATTTTTTCCTACCTTCAAGGTCTCGTAGGCCTACCAACAGATGAAATTTCTTCTTACACAGAAAATTTGGCCAAATATTCTCTTTGCTCCAGGTAAGGATTATCCTTATTTGCCAAATCAGAGCTGTTACAACCTTTTCTATAATACTTCGGCAGTCAGGTGGATGAATCTTATCCCCTGTGAAATCAGTATCTGTTAAGTAAGGTAGAAGAGGGTAACTTTTAGGATTTGATGCCTAAAACAAATTATCATACTCTTTATTCTCATAACTGACTCAGTTAGAATTTTCTTTTCCCCCTGCAGCATTTAACTTCCTGAACTACCAGGTTGCTTTTGAATTTTGAAAAGCAGATAATCAACTCAAGCTCTCCATACTTCTGAAGTACCCAGTTCCAAAGCAGTTTTCAGGGATGATCCTAAAAATCTCTGTTCTCTTGCAATTCACTGGGCAATTTGGCAGAAATAATAGGCAAGATTTTATTGGATACTTGTCCGCGTTTTGGCAAGCATTAGTTGAAACAGATGTTTATATACAACATTTTTATTTCTGAAACATGCTTGATCTTAAAACTAGTTTAGTTTATTGCCCTTGCTACTCCTATTGGAAAGTTGTTACAGAGTATTCTGGGTCTGATGATTACAAGTTCTAAATTCTAACCAAAATGTATTTATGGCCCATCTAGAAATATTTTTATTAGGTCAACATCATTGTTTATTTTAAATAGCTTTTCTTCTTCTCTCATGTTTATGCCTAACCACTCCATCTATTTATGCAGACTAATCTTATCACATCTCAGTTCATTTTACTAAACTAAATGAGACAAGACCTTTTTGTCTTATTTCAGATGGCTTGGGGTGCTCTGGGGACCTCATCACATGCATCTTAAAATTGCATTTGCTATTTGATGGATGTGACGTTGTTGTCAACAGTGTCCCAGGAGCACCACACTGTGTCTTCTTTTCCAGCTGTTGAGAACAAAACTTACTTTCATTCCTCCTTAAGTGTATCAGCTTCCTTTAATGTTGTACACTGCCATATTATCCAGTTAGTTCTGTACCATGCTGTGGTTTGCTTGATATTCATTGCTAATAAATTTTATCATCTAGCTTTTACTTTTTGTGTCTGCATGAAATGTAGTGAAAATATTAAACAAGATCTGTACCATAACTAATCCTTGACTATCTCTTTCAGCAGTCAATCCTGACTTGATTATTCCCTTCTTGGGTCTGTCAGTTGCCAGCTGTTTTTCAGTCAGTTTACTATCTACCACACAATTCTTATTCTAGCTCTCGTTCTCCCACTTGTTAATTCTCATAGGTAATCTCTCAGATATTTTGCCATATGTCTGATAGATTAAATATGTTGTTATTTCCTCACTTGTTTTGTTATAGGCTATAGATATGAAAGTAATCTGATTCAAACATTCTTGGATAATTTATTTTGGATTTTATCATTTTTCCACTTAACATTGGCACTGGATGACTTCCCTAAATAAATGCGTTCTTTAGTTTAAAATAACTTGGATTTAACCTGTAATTTATACAGTCATTACTTTCAGATAAAGAATGGGTTTCTGTAGAGTAGGGGATTCTACAGGACCTATGGGAGACATATGCTTCAATTCTTTTTCTGTCAGGATAAAGACATGAACTATGTTTTATTAACTCTTCAATCTGTCAATTTCTTAGGCTATGATATCTTGTAAATCTTCTATTTCACTCCTTCTGAATCTTCTACCTTTTGGATAAAGTACTCTAGTCACTGGAATACAGAATGAGAAAGAGAGAATAAGTCCGGTCTGATGCTCTTTGGAAAGAGGAGGCATCTAGCCTCCATTCCTAAACATAATGAATATTCAATTATTTATACAAGTTCGAAGAGACTAGGCATGAGAGATTAAGGACACTTTATCCCCTAGTTTTCCAATGAGTTTTAACCTCTTGGGACTGCTGAGAAGTGAGATCTGAAGTTTGAACACTGGAGTAAGATGAAATTGAGTTGGAGTGCTCTTACTAGTAAGCAACTGATAAAAAAAGAAGTGTAAAATATATTTTCATCCTTTTTTGGCAGCTTTGTGAATATGATCTTATATTTTTCTCTAAATTTCTCAGAAAACCTGAAAAGAAACATAGTGTTGTGTATCTAAAAGAGTTGACTGTTTCATTACATTTATATTTTTTTAATTGTGGGGGAAAGTGGCAGTGAAGTGAAGGTTTGTTTCTTTTGGCAAAAGTTTTATAAACAAAAGGAAAATGCTTTATTTTGGCTTATTAGCCTACTGAAATGAAAAATCTGTTCATATGTGGTTACAAACAACTGATTTCTGTTCCTTTGTTCAGCTTCTTGGTTTTCACAGAAATTCCTAACATGTTTAATTGGATTAAATCCTTCTTAAACTAAATATCTAGGAAATACACAAAGAGTGATTCAGGACTATCATCGATGTATTCACATCTGTCAGAAACTGTGTGTACCTATGGATTTATATATATTACTTACACTATTTGCATTTGCAATTGTTTTATTTTAGTCATCATTATCTTGTTAAAGTCTAAGATCACCAACAAGGACATTTTAAGCACAAAATCTAGTTGTATCATTGAATACATTTTAATGAACTAATCTTTGTATATATTTTATGTATGATTTTATATTCTTAAATCAAAAATACCTAGGCAACAATCTGATTTTATATGTATATTACAGGTATGTAAAAGTAAAATTTGTCTATTTATTAACAATAATACTTGTGATTAAAAAAAATCTTTACCTCATGATAATGTGAATACTGAGAATAGTTTCAAACTGTTGAGTTTATTTTCAATATTTAGTTACTACTAGTTGGGGAAAAGATTAAATATAAAAATTAAGATAATAATAGGGGAGTATAAGGAAATAATGACATTGTAATAGCAATAATTTCATTTAGAAAATGTTTTACTTTTTCCCAATCATTGAAAGTGTGATTTACAACTTGATGTTGCCTTGTAATGAACACAATTACCAACTTGTCATAAACAATTTGTATTTCGCCCTCAGAAAATAATGACTCGTATTTTAACATTGACTTTTCATCTAAGCTGGTGGGACGTACATATGAAACTGTTATTCCCCTTACAATAAACTGAGTGAACAATTATTAAGTATAAGGTAATCTCTCTTTTTTTTTCTCTATAACAAACCAATATTTTTTCAGCATAGAAAAATGAATCTCCTTTCAACCTCTGTCCTTAGAAAAATAACCAGAAAATTGTGATTGCATGCATGTGATAAAATTGTATCTTTTTTTTTTTTTGTATGTGTTATGACACAATAATGATCTTTAGTTACCAGTCACTAAAAGATGATGCAATTAGGCCTGAGCACTTGCAGATAACCAAAATATGGCTTATGGGCTTGGACTTCTTAGTAATAACTGGCCTTATTTTTATTGCTGCAATGAATGCCCTGAATTAATATTGGTTTTTACTACTTCCTTGCATAACCTAGGAAGAGGCAAATTAGACTTCCACAAAACCTTTAATTAGTGTTTTGCATTTTGAGATAGCTTTTTAATTATTTGAAAAGATATGCAGCATAATTTAAGATTTATTTTTTTACTATTTCTCTACTGTCCTGTTCATTTATTTCAAAGCTTTTACTGTAGAGTAATAGTATTTGGCATATATTTAAGTAGCATTTAAAATTACACAAGGGAGACAGGGTACAAAAGACAAAGTTTCATGTAAGTGATATTTCTGTACCTGCAAAAAGGCTTATGAGTTACATTCTCTTCTGATAGAGAATTTGCTGAGGAAAATATGTTGCTTTTGTCAATGAGGAACAAAGCACTGTGGCTTCCTATAGAAAATACTTCTTTCTAGGAGCTGTAACAGCTGGAGATGAGTGTGAAATGATGGCACCTACATAAAACTCAGTGCTGGTTTTAGTTTTTGAAACCAAAGTGAACTGTTTTATAAAGGAAAAATAAACAATATTCCTTGACAACGTAAGTTACAAAAAGTTATCGACTGATAATGGGTGCTGTAATGGCTCTGTTGCACAGAGATACAGAGCTTTCTATTTTCTTTTTTTCTGCCAGCATTTTTAAGTTGGATAATGATATTGACTGCATAAAGCTGTTGCTACATGATGTGGTTCTATTGATCTCTAGCTGTGCAGGTACTGTCTAACTATATGAAATACAAAGATGGGTGAGAAAAACCCCATGTTTTTAGTAATTCAGGCCATTTTCAAAAGGGACACTTAAAAGAAGATAGTTTTGTGCACATTTCCACGAGGAAAAGGCTTTCATTTCTCAGATTCTCAGGAGCTCTTGGGAAAACAGATTTGGATTTAATAAATCTGCCTTATCCAATGGCAAATAGAGGAGGTTTACTTATTATAATAGGAAATTATGTGCCTGTAGGCAGTGTCTGAAAAATGAAGAAATGTTTACATCTTTCCTAAGGTTCCTGGATAACCTTTTGCCACAGCAAATCCCACAGGTCCCTCAGAGTTTCAAGGAGCAGACAGCCAGGAGACAATGTGTTTTTGAAGAAAGAATTTAGCAATTGCCTTTAGTAGATTTTTTTTTAACTTTATGTGCAGAAAAAACTCAGAATTTGTCCTACAATTGCACATGGAATTGAGCATTCAAATAATGCCTGAAAATTTGTTCTAAAATTTTATTCAGTTTAAAATTGACAATTGTATAAATGGCATTTATTTTATATAGGAGGGATGAAATCAATGGTGTGCTTTTTTAAATTATGTTTCAGCTTCTAGGCATTTTCAGATGTCTAGAATTTTCACTCATAATTTCAGAAGGCATTAAGTTACATTGACTATATAAGAAATTTCTGGTTTCAGCACAACACATTTTACACTTATTTGTCTGGCTCCTTCCTAGAGTTGTTCAATGTCTTTTGCTGATATTTTTCTGTAATTCCCCTGTTTTATTAATATCAGAGGTTTGAGTCCTAATTATGTAGAGATTTGTAACTAGCATATATATTTCTAATTTGGTAAAATCATTAAGAATGCTAATACTCTGAGACAGCATGCTTTTGTTACACTTTGAGCACAGTAAATGACTATGCAAATTACCAGACAGCAAAGAAACAAAAGAGTTTTCACTTGCATACTTCTGGCTACTCATTTCAAAAACTGAGTCAAATCAGAAAAATGAATTAATTATAGATTTATAACTCTTTTTTTTTCCCCAATGTAAACATGCCTTTCTTTTAAAGAAGTGTTCTGCTTTGCTGCATACTGTTTAGATTTCAACGCTTCATGGCATTAAACATTTCCCAAAATTCCTTTGAGAAAGCCACATGATAGCTGAGCTCCACTGAATATCTACTATTAAAATATCAGAGAAGATTTATATGCACACTTGAAATGTACTGTTTCAGCAAACAGACATAAGAAATCAGTTTATGTGAACTGGTCTGGAATTAACCTCAGACAGTTGAATGCCTGCTGACCTTGGTTTGTTATTATCAGTTTTTACAGTTATGTTGTGGTCAGTGCTAGCTCAGCTAAATCGATGGTAAAAATAGATCAAGGATAGATAAGAATATGGACATTACATTCTTTCGTTTTCTCATTCTAACAGCTTTTTCATAATTTGTCAAAACTATTCTATGCTTTGTGGCTGTGTCATTTAAGACACTTACTAACTGATTGTCTTTTCTCCCTTAGCTTTCCCTGTCCTTTCTTTCCTTCTACTTAAATGACTAAGATCAGGGGTAGCAGAGATCCACATTTCGGCAATTGCTTTCTCATGTAGGACAAAATCAGAAACATCCTTAGTATCAACTTGCATATTTTTCAAGTGATTTTTTAACATCTTTGTTTCATTTTCAAACCTCTTTTTCAAGAGTCAATTTTCTGTAACCAGTGTATTTTTATAAAATAAATTTTTCACAGGAAAATATCTGAAAAAATAACCTGAACAGTCTCTTTAGTCAGCAATACCAATAGGGAAACACTTGAGGAGACTGCACAAGGTTATGAATTAACTAATGATGGAAAGCATAGTCAGTGTTCTGAAAGGGCAAGTTCTAGTTCTTGTACTTAGCATCACGTGTAGTATTTGGCAATTTTAACACCTATAAAAATATCATGAAGGTAGGCAAAACTGGAATAAATGGTCTAATCCTGAACTGCATTAGGAAGAACTTTGTCAACAGGCAAGGGAAGTGATCCTTCCCCTCTATTCAGCCCTGGTGATGCCTCACCAGGAGTCCTGTGTACCATTCTGGGTTCCTCAATACAAGGCAATGAGACCAGCAGAGCGCTATGAAAATGATTAAGGGACTGGAGCACCTCACTTATCAGCAAAGTCTGAGGTATCTGGGCCTGTTTAGCCTGGAGAAGAGACAACTGAGAGGAGACCTGATCAGTGTCTACAAGTATCTGAAGGGAGGTTGTCAAGAGGATGGAGCCAGGCTCTTCTGGGTGGTGCCAGGCAATAGGACAAGAGCCAACAGGCAAAAACTGATGGACAGGAAGTGTCACCTGAATAGGAAGAAGAACTTCTTTACTGTGTGGGTGACCACGCACTGGAACACCCACACCCAGAGAAGTTGTGGAGTCTCCCTCACTGCAGCTATTTGGAAGTTGTCTGGACGCAATCCTGTGATGTGCTGTAGGAGACTCTGAAGGGAAATTTGATTAAATGATCCACTGTGGTCCCTTCCAACATTACCCAAGTCTGTGATTCTATGAATATAGGATAAAACATTCTATAGATCATAGAATCATAGAACAAGTAAGTTTGAAAAAGACCTCCAAGACTGAGTCCAACCATTGACTGTACACCATCACATCAGTTAATCCAGAGCACTAAATTCCATGTCCAGTCATTTCTTGAGCACTTCCAGGGATGGTGAGTCCACCAGCTCCCTGGGCAGCCTGTTCCAATGCCAACACATCAGGTGTAACTGGAATAAGTGATCTGTTCTGGAATAAAGGTTTTGTAACTCAATTAACATTTGTAATTTGATTATATATGTAAAAAACACAAATATTCAAAACCTAAATATTCTCTTATAGTCAGTAGCTTGGAACACTAAAAGTAGGAGATAAGCATGATAAGAGGTTTCTTATCAGAAAATGAACTTCTGCTGTGGTATAATTAACCTTTGACACAGATGGGAATTTTTAGTAGACACAATTAATTGAAAATTGCTTTTCTTTATATATAAAGTCATGGCCCTTTAGCACAAGTTTCCACTGTCAGCATCTGTTGTTATATTTTCTAGATGAAAATTTTTGGCTTTTGTTTTTCTTTTCTTTTAATGGGAAAATTGAATAACTACAATAAAGAAAAATATTAACAAACATAATCAAAGTCTTGAACATTCTTGTGAGAAAAGAAACTTCTTTCTCAACCAAATTCACTCTAAATCCATTTCTTTCAAAATACCACTTAAAGTTCCTAATTTCTATGCATGAAAACGTATTTGGAATAAGGTAAAGTGTCAATTTAAACTGACTTAAGTCATCTTGGATAGGTTCATCTGCAATTTTTCTGATTCCAGGAAATATCTTATTCCAGTTACCTTTTTTATTCCAGAAACTGAGGGTTTCACACATGGAATTAATCAGGAAAAGCAGCTGAAGAACAGCTGTACCAGGGTAACCTCTCATGTAGAGAAGCCTTAGCATAGCACTTGAATGTAATAGGATTGAGCTGGTGGTAGCTGAATCAAATTTATTAAACTCATTCCTTCCAAGATACGTGACTCCATAGGTCTAGTTAGGGAGCAAAGCTCTAACAACAACTATTTACAGATCCACTGTTTTTGTGTAAGCACTTCTTAGGGCTCCATTGGATGAACGTGTTGCTCCAGAGTGACTTATTCAACATTTCCTGCTCTATAGTAACTGCATTTGTACATACGGGAAAAAGGGGGAAAAGGAAATTAACAGAAACTAGATTTTCTCCCAGTGATAACTGAGTTTATAACTTAAGCACATGTCTGATATTTTTAGACCCATGGCCAGAAACTGCACTGCAGATCAGATGGTACTGCATAACTTACCCCTACATCTAGGCCTTCAAAGTAGAATAAAACTATACACGATCCTATTTGATTGTTTTTAGGTAAGGCTTTGGATGTCATTCTCATTTGTCATGTAATCCATTGTGGACAACCACAGCACTTTAAAATCATTGATCCTAGAAAAAATAGAAAAAACATGTTCAGCCAAAGTGTTTTCTAGATTAGTGATCCAAATCTCCACTTTCTACCTACATGTTACTGGCATGAGAAAATTTGTAATGATTCCTGAAATGGGCAGAGTGATTTATGGAACAAACCTACATTTTTAGTTACCTGAAATTTCCAAAGCCTGAAATATTGCTGTTTGAACAGAAATAAAAATTTTAGATCAAGTAAACCAGTATAAAATTTTTTGTTGTGGCAAAATTGTTCATTAAACTTGCTCTGTATGTTAACACTGTAATCAATTCCTGGGTAATAAAATTCAAACTACAAAATCACCATCATGAGTAAAAGCTAGGAACTTTTCCAGAGATGTGTTTACATCTGTAAGGGAAAAAAATCCATGGTTAATGTACATCTTGTTTGTGTGTATTCCTATTTTCCCTTTAATTTATATACAGATGTTTGCCATGATGAAGTGTCTTTTTGATACAGTTCTTGCCTGAGGCCCTCTTAGCAATTGGTTCATAATCAATCTGATCTATTCTGCCAAGATCACAGAGAACATCATCAGAAAGTCTTATTAGCAGTGTTTGAAAACACAGTTTTCCTTTAATGTGTTTTTTTTTAGTTAATTGTTATTTAGTAATGCTCATTTTGCTTTATAGAAAACTCAGAATTAGTATAAGACAGTTTGTCTACACAGAAAAAGAGAATAATTAGCATGAGATATAAAGGGAAGAAAATTTTAGTTTCACACAGGAAAAATGGTGGTTTAATGATGACTTCTCCGACAGGGAGATCTTAGCAATAAAGGAGTTTCTTTTTTGATCTCAAGAAGGCATAGATACCCAAGACTAATTAAGTAGTTTATTGAGCAAAACAGAAATAGTAGAAAAAGTGCTAGGAATAAACTGGTAGAAAAGGTGATAATAATTATGTGTCCCTTCTGATGTTAACAGAAGCAATATAAGAGGTAATAGCATTCTGACATTCCTGGTGATGCTGGAAAAGCTGGTTGCTGCAGCATCAGATGAGTTCTTTTATGTTAGGTTTATGGTTGGACTCAGTGGTTTTAAAGGTATTTTTCTGTCTCTATGTTGAACATGGCACTCTAAGAAGATTTTGCCCATGGTGAGGTGCATCGTCATTATGATATTCACAATTCAGCAGTATTTTCTTAGAGGTAAACAAATCTATGAATCATTTCAGTTGTCAGGTAAAGGGCTGTTAATCATAAAAGCATGCTGCTTAATCTCAGCATAAGATAAGATTTGTAGATGATGTTATCCACATGTACGGGCTTTGCCATTACAGTTAATCAGCCAAGTTCATCCAGAAGTCACTGAGGTTTACTGAGAACAGCATGTTGCCACACATTTCCATAGGAACGAGTTCAGACAGCTATAATGCAGGTTATATTGTGATTCTTCATGCTAGCATACAAGTCTTGACAGTCAAGGTCTGTGGTTATACTCTGCCCAGATTCTTCTTGAAGACCTTTCCCTTTCAATGTCTTCTGCAGTTACCCACTACACCAAGTAGAACAACAAGGCACACTCTTCAAAGACAGAAACTCCTTATGAGGGTCTTTCCACCTTTCTTGCAGTATATCATAAAACACTGTTAGATTCCTTGGCTGATAATCTTTGTCAGGATGCAGCTGAGAGTGCTTGTGATAGCAAACTGAAAAGTCTAGCCAAATGTTTTTGGTGATCCAGTGAATATTTTTCTTTGTTCTTTTCTCTAGGCACTAGAGATGATCAGAATAATAGACCATTTGAGAGGATGATGTTATACATGAAATAACACTGTGGAAACCCAAGTAGATTATGAACGACTATTGCACTGTAAGGAAAACAGACATATGTTTCAGGAATTACTAGATTTTAAGGCAATGAATGTGAATTTTCTGAATATCTTTTAAAAATAAATATAGCTAACCAAGGTCAATTTTAAATGGACAAATATAGTTCCAGACAAATTATTAAGGCACAATAAAAGAAGCCATTCAAAGACGGAAATATTTGTTTCAGTTACCTGCTTATCAAAACTAAACTTCTTTGTCTTCTTTAAGAATTAAAAAGGCATTCTATATGAAAAATAGCACAAAGGGAGTACTTCTAGTTGTATTTTCTCCTATAAATATAAAAATTCCTTCTTTTTGAATGATGGCATGCTCCTGTAAACAATAGAGTTGCACTGCACTGCACACCCAAGTGCATTAGTGCTCTATAGGGATACTTAAAATACTGAACTATATTCAGAAAGCTTATTTTGCAGAATTCTGATAAGTGTGTGTGTGTTGTACTGAAGCCTGTCATTTCCCACTGGTCACACTCCTGGCTATTCAGGATCCTTCATGAATGGTAGAGACTTTTTCTGCTTGATAACAGAAAGGACCTTATTTCTGCTGGGATTTGTTAGAAACTAGGACAGGAAAAGCAAAGAGACGGGATTTGTTTGCAGTCTCAGTTTAAATAATGTTAAATGGTGACACAATAATGTTAACAATAATGTTAACAATAATGTTAACAATAATGTTGAATGGTGATACAAAGAGGCCAACCGATTTTTGCGAGTAATACCCATGTCACCTTTAAAGCTGAAAAGTAATAAATGGAGTGTTTAGCTTGAGAAATGCATTGTTTTTGCTATTGAGCCCTTTCCATGTTTCAGTTGGTATTGCAAAACTCTTATTTTCTTCCTAAAACCAGAAAAAAAAAAAAAAAAGTCTAAGACTATCTGGGCAGCAGATAACAAGGTGTGTATATTGGTATATCAATTAAAATTTTAACCATCAAAATATTACGTAGATAATAGTGAGAAATAAAGCAGCAGATAGTCTGCTGCTGAAATCACTGGAATTAATAGTAGGTCCAGTCATACTAAAATATCCTGTATATTGACAATTGTTTCTTCGACTGCTGCACATTTTACATTATCAGACATTCTATTGCAACACTAAGAGCTAAAGTGGTTGAAAGGGGTCTTGTACATATACAGATGAAACTAATTTAAAGCATAGAAAAAGATTAAAAAAACATTGGGGTGATTTGTTAATGTGTAACCTCATATCAAAATTCTATTGTTTTTCGCATTTCATTGCATGTTACCCTATATTTTCACATATTGTTCAGTTAGTGGTTTTGCTGTGTAAAAAACAATGCAAAGATGAATTCTGGGTTAGAAATCAAAATATATTACTGATTTGTATATTCTATGCATTTTAAAAGCATTTTAAGCTTTGTGTAATATATTGTGCATGAAACAAATAAAAATCCAATAAAACAGCATTAGGAAAACCTACTTTCAGTGCATCTTTTTGAGATATGCAAATTAAGAAAAGACAATATCAAGAGATCTTGGATAAAAAGTTGGACTGTCTGTTAAAAAGGATAAAAAACCTTCATATTCTATATGTTCAAATTCACATTACTTAAAAGAACTGGAATTATATAAAGATTATTTTAAAAAACTGTAATCAATCCCAAAAATGAATTTCAGTCTCCAAGACAGGATTTCTTTCTTTTTACAGCATCAGGCAAAGATGAGTTTGCAATGGATCCAGTTTCCAAAAAGTAGAAAAATTCAGAAGTTAAAGTCATAGTTACTTTTTAGCTTGTCTGCTTACACGTTCCTATGAGGCTGACAAAGTCATATGTCTTCTGACCTCGCTAATAGTACTGATATTGATTTCAGAGGAGAATACCTCACCATGTCACTCTTTAGATGAGAACAAATGATTTATAAGTGAAAATATCAGGTCAACATTTCTCAGTTTTCTAGAATAGAGATAGGTACTAAATATATATTTTTTTTCTTCTTGTTAACATCTTTTCTACTGAACATAGGTACAGAGTGAGTATCAGACTCTAATCTTATGAAGTCTTTTGTAGATAATCCTTCTGCAAGCAGACCCTATCATTTCAGTTCTTACTTGTAACAGCTCTCTTTGCTAACCTGACAGAGTTCAAGAAGCATTTGGATGATACTCTCCTGCACATGGTGTGACACTTGGGGTTCTCCCTGTGCAGAGATGAGTTGGACTTGGTGATCCTTGTGGATCCCTTCCAACTCAGCATATTCTGTGATTCTGTGAAGACTGCTGAAAAATGCAAGCAGCTGCCTTTCCTAATAATATAATGCTTTCTCTGTGGCTTTTCAAGGCTGCAGTGCAACTGGTTTTGAAATGAGTGGCTGTTCATAACACAGTATGACATCCTTCTATCAGTGGACATCAGCAGATGCTTTCTGAAAAAGAATTTACTTCAGTGGAGAAAAAGGAAATGTCCTTGCTACCAGTTACGTGTCCCACAGAACTCCATCTGAGGCCCTGTAATCTTCAACATCTTCATAAATGACTTGGACACATGGCTGGAAGAGATACAAAGCAAGTTTACAGATGACACAAAACTGGAAGGAGCTGTTGACTCCCTCAAATGCAGGGAGGCCCTGAAGAGATACCACAACAAATTAGGGGAGTGCCGGATTCTGCACCTGGGATGGGGCAACCCTGGATGTACATGGAGACTGGAGATGCTGGCAAGCAGTGCCATGGAAAGGGACCTTGGGGTGCTGGTCCATGGCAAATTGAATATGAGTCAGCAGTGCCCTGCCAGCCAGGAGGGCCAACTGTGTGCTGGGGGACATCAGGCAAAGCATCACCTAAAGGTTGAGGGAGAGGATTGTCCTGCTCTGCTCTGCACTGAGGTGGCCTCACCTTGAATATTGTGTGCAGTTTTGGTCACAGTAGCATAAAAAAGATATTAAGCTACTAAAGAGCATCCAAAGGAGGGCAATGAAGATGATGAAAGGCCTTGAGGGAAAGCCATATGAGGAGTAGCTGAGGGTACTTGGTATGTTCATCCCGGAGAAGAGGAGGCTGACGGAAGACCTCATCGCAGTTACAACTTCCTTGTGAGGGGAAGAGGAGGGGCAGGCACTGATCTCTTCTCTGTGGTGATCAGTGACAGGATGCCAGGGAATGGCCTGAGGTTGTGTTAGGGCAGGTTCAGCTTGGATATTAGGAAAGGATTCTTCACTCAGAAGCTGGGCACTGGAACAGGCTCCCTAGGGCAGTGGTCACAGCAGCAGGCCTGCCTGAGTTCAAGCAACATTCGGATCATACCCTCGGGTACATGATGTCACTCTTGGGGATGTTCCTGTGCAGGGCCAGGTGTTGGACTCAATGATTC
The DNA here is from genome assembly GCA_013396755.1 of Sclerurus mexicanus. Taxonomy (NCBI): domain Eukaryota; kingdom Metazoa; phylum Chordata; class Aves; order Passeriformes; family Furnariidae; genus Sclerurus; species Sclerurus mexicanus. The sequence continues at coordinate 2,403,042 of VWZF01004274.1, forward strand.
TAAAGAGTCCCTTCCAACTCGGCATATTCTGTGATTCTGTTTTTAAGGGTGATTAGAAGTAATCAGCCTTTTCATTATCTTAATAAGTCTTTCATGACATGTAGCATCTAAAGGTGTAAGATGAATTCCTTTTGCTCATAAGGTATTATCACTGCATGTCCATCCCTCACATTCAGTGATGATACACAGGCAGGAAGTACTGGTGAATAACATTTTGAAAGTCAGTATTAAGCTATTGAGAAAGACTATAGGGTAAGACTATCAAGGAACTTGCAGATAACATGAAAACCAGCATGAAAAGGTATACTTTTAAAATATCACTTTAACAGTACATGTATTTTTGAAACCAAATGCAAAAATATAAGAACTATTCAAAACAATATGTGAGGTTACAAAGCCATGATAGATTTTTACTTTTTTCCCCCTTTGCTTGACTATACTACATTGCTCTAGTATTGCTGCTACTTTTTATTTTCTCCCATATAACATGCTGCAACATAAGTGATATTTACTTCACAGAAATTTTGTTGGACTAGGTGTGTTGGACTAGGTTGGACTAGGTATTCAAACAGTTGCGTCTCGTTGACTTCTAAAGACTAGAAACAGTCTTTCATATTTCTGCAGTTTCATTAAAATTAGCAATGATGAGTTGGATATGGTAGAGTGCTTTTGTGTTTTAACAGATAAATATCTACTCAGTGAAAAAGGTCTTTTCAATGAAATCACAATTTGTTTTGGTTTTGGAGTGTTTATATTAATTACAGCCAGTAACTGTTTCACCATTTGAAAAATGCAGATTGTGCCTCTTTACAGACTTCTTTTTTTACTTTCATATGTGGATGAATTCCTCAAAAATCATTTAGTGTTTTTCTGTAGATTTCTGGTGGGTATTTAATAAATATTCTAGTTGCTATTCTTTTTTTTTTATTATTTTCAAATTACTAAAGAACTTAGTAATTTTGTGATGCATGTTATCAGATCCTTTTCTTTAGTGTATTTTTGTAGAAAGGAAACTATACTGGTATTTTCTTATTTCAGTTTTCTTCTTTGTGATATACTAATTACTGAGACTTAGTTAAATGTAGTTTATTCTGCTGATTGAAGAAAAATTGTTGAAATCTGCATCAGTTTCTAGATTTTGCTGAGACTTTTTCTCCATGCTGTTAAATATTTTTCATTTGTAAAAGCTGGCTTTACTTATGAAATCCTTAAAGCTTATTGCAGCTGTCTTTGTTACTTGAAACAAACCTTTCTCGCACAATTTAGTAAACTTTTAATTTATTTTTTTAGTGCCATGTAATTTTAGCCAGTGAGGTAGAATTTTGATTCATTAGGTGCTCCTGTTCACTGTGTAAGTGATGGGAAATGGAAAGTGGAGTTCATACTTGTCAATCATCATTTATTGCAGAAAACAAATCATCTTGTCAAAAGGTATCATTAATGGAAAGACTACATTCAGGCACCACTGCAAACAGAAAAAAAAATGGTACACCAAGTGCAAAATGGAAGACTGTGAGTTTAGCTAGAGCTCAGCATTAGTCTGCTTCTCCAGGTACAGAATTTGTCATGAAATTGCCAGTAGTATGCACTCTCAAGCGCTTCTTAATGATGGGGTTAGAGCAGCATTACAGTCTTAGAAGAGATGGTCCTTTGATCTTGAGCTTGCACATGTAGGACAAGAACAGGAGTTACAGAGAAAAGCTGGTACTTGCAAAGGAAAGGGTGAAAGCTCTTTGGCCTGATCTTCCTTGAGATAAATATTCCTTAACTCTTTCCCAATGAGAAATTAAGTGGTTCAAGATGTGTGTCCTTGATGACAGTCTACCCACACTGGGGTGTCTAGGTTAACATCATAAAGAAAGATTCAGAAGACACTGCCTCACCACTGATAGTGTATAGCCTGCTTGGCCTCTGTGCTGTCCACTGTATACTACCTGTCACCAGTTCAAACTGGACAGTGCATTCCTGATGTTAGAGGAAAGCAGTGATTATTCAGCAACTCACATACAGCTTTCCTGAAAAGTGTAATGACCGGCAACCTACACTCATGCAATAGTCATAGAACATCCTGTACACAACCATCTGTAAACCTCCTTGCCAGAGGCAACTTACTCTCTGTCACCAGGGAGACGACCTCTGTCAGTACCATTGAAAGCCAGAATCCAATTGACCCATTCAGCAGACCTATATCCTTCCTCTGTGGCAATCTCTATTCTTGGCTACTCTCTCCTGCATTACAGGGCAAATCAGTCTATTTCAGAGTTTTGGGGTTTATTGCTTCATGATTTTACAAGTTACAAAATGAAATATCCAGTCATGCAGACATGCACAGGAGCAAGTTAGTTTTCCACAGGTCATTTAATTTATCTCCATGTAAAAGGGAAAATTAGCTCTCAAAAGCTTTATGTACCTGCCTGTGTTTGCAGAATCAGGCCCTGAGCAACCTGACAGTTTTCTACAGTTGCTTTGCTGTTAACTGTCTGCTTAATGTACTTAGAGCTGTAAGTTTGATTTAGCATCGTCTTGTTCAGAAAAGATCTTCAACAAGATTCCATTTTCAGACATACTCCTTTAAAATGGTAGAAACTGTATGACAATAGAAAATTTTCTCAGCTTTTTCACTTTACCTACCTTTTACCATGTAGTTATCTGCCTTTGTGCATATGTCAGAAATTTTAAGAGTTCTATGGGAAATATTTCAAAGAATTAAAAAAATAAGTGGTGTTTAAGTAATTTTGAAACAGATTTAGGGGTAGACATATCCATTGTACTAGAGAGAACCAAACTTTCCAGCTTTGGAGAAGCAGACGAAGTTGGCTCTGCAAAAATTCCAATACTGCTTTTCCCTGGCCCCTGAGGGGAATAGTTGGGGTGTGTCAAAGAGCTCCTGTCAGCAAGTTGACAGTATAGGACCAGACTTTTCTGCTGTGATGGGCTAATAATCAAAAACTGCTAGTTCCAAGCTTAGGAAGAGTCTATTAGGTTGCACCTTAGATATAACCTTATTATGCCATCATTACAATAAACTGTGCCAGTCTGAAAATTATTTTAAAAGTAAATGCTATCTTTGTGCAAAAATAAAACAAACCAAAAACTTTAAGGGAAAACATTTCAATGAGGCACAGTAAATTTCAGCATGTGGACTTCAGAATGGCTAAAATAGGCATTAAGGAACACTAGGCCTGGAAACTATTAGACTGTGCTTATTTTTAATATTTTTTTTTATTTTATTCTTAGGTTTGGATCAGATGACTCAAATGATTCTTCAAACAGCTAAGAAAATATTCAGTAAAATCACACAGGCAAGTGATTGTGAAGATTCCATGCATTTATAAGTGAAAGGACATATGCTGAGCTCCATGTAATTGCAACAGTTACACTAGTTAAGGATTTTCCTGAAATTGTTCAAGACAAAATTAGATTTGAACAAGGTTATGATGAGAATATTTGTTTTCTTGCATGGCTCATTGCATACTAACATGGTAACTAAGAATACAAAGTAATATAATAGTCTAAAAAAGATGGTAGCAATCAATATTTTTACATTTGTCTGGGAAAAAATAATGCAAAGTGAAGCAGAAAGTGAGTGAGAGCTATTATGTCAATTCATTCACCTACTAATATATTTATGTGGGGATTGCTTGCAGCTATGCTTTTATGACAACACAAAAATTTACAATAGATTCTTAGAGCTGTCACAAGCTAGTCACAACAAAAATACTCTAACTGTTTTTATGCATCGTAAGCATTATCTGAAGAGGCTTGCTTAAAAAAAAAAGAAAATGCATTAAATTACTAAAAGGTATATTCCTTTCATTCACTGCTTGTGTGTATGGGATATTTCCCTTATATTCCCTTTAAGTTAATTTGTAAATTGAATCCAAGGAAGCCAATTCTATCTTGTAGCTCTCAGAAATTACTGTATCAAAGGTACTGACCAGAAAGATCAAGACAAAATTTTTCTTTATATTTTCTTCAAACTTCCTGGAACCCTATTACACTAAGTGCTACAGAAAGATAATGCTAAACTACGGTCACTGATCCAAGAGAGCTACAAAATAAATATAGAACAAAAGCCAGAGAACTTTAGATGTGAGAGAAGATGGGCAAGTGTTGGTCAGTGGGATTTGTGGTGACTTCTCTGAGGTTTTTCCTACCTGAAATTGCCCGTAGGTATATGTATTGGGTTGGCATGCCAAGGGTTTGGTATTGGAGCGTCTTCAGAGATGGCTTCTGTGACAAGCTGTTAGAAGCTTCCCCTGTCTCTAACATAGCTTGTGCCACCTGGCTCCAAGGCAGACGCACCATTAGCCAAAGCCAAACCCATAAGTAATGGGGGTAATGCCTGTGGGATAAGGTATTTAAGAAAGGGGAGAAAACCAATAAAGTCTGCTCAACACCACCAGCAGCCACAAGAGAGAAGTGAGAATATGGGAGAGAAACAGCTCGGCAGGACTGTGAAGAAGGAGGGGGAGGAGGTGCTTCAGGTGATGGAGCAGAGATTTTCCCGCAGACCATGGTGAAGACCATGGTGAGGCAGGCAGTCCCTCTGCAGCCCATGTTGGTCTATGGTGATGTTTCAGCACAACTCTGTGCTGAAACAAGTGGATGTCCAAAGGAGATTATGACCCCACTGGAAACCCATGCTGGAGTAGGCTCCTGGCAGAACCTGTGGCTCTCTGGAGAGAGGAGCTGATGCTTGATCAGGTTTCCTGGCAGGACTTGTGACCTTCTTGGAGACCCACATTGGAGCAGCCTGTTCCTGAAGAACTGTACCCCATGGAAGGGACTCGTGCCAGAGCAGTTTGTTAAGAACTACAGTCTGTGGGAAGACTTTGAAGAAGTTTATGTAAGGGTGTTTCTCATGGAAGGGCCCCACGCTGCAGCAGAGACAGAGCATGAGATCTCCTCCTCAGGAGGAGGAAGGAGAGGCAGAGACAATGTGTAATGAACTGATCACAATCTCCATTCCCTGTACCCCTATGCCCTGAGGCATAGGTGGTAGAAAAAATTGAGAGTGAAGTTAAACCCCAGAAAAAGAAGGAGGAAGAGGAAGTGTTTTAAGGTTTGGTTTTGTTTCCACTTATCCTACTCTTATTTGATTTGTTGAGTCTGTTTTGCCTGTGACAATAACTAGAGAGTGTTAGCATACCTCAAAACAGGAGTAGATAGCCCAGGTGAAGAATAAGCCATGATTAGGTCACTGGGCATTGGCTCAGAAATAACTGATCTGGGTGTTCAAGAATACTTTTTGTTGACTAAATGGACCTTTTAGTAGACAGAAGACTTGAACCAAAGCCATAAGACAAATAAAGCATGGAGAATGAAGAAAGTCACTACAATATAAAAAAAAAGCTATTAAGCTATTACAGTGTCCAAAGGAGGGCAATGAAGATGGTGAAGGGCCTTGAGGGGAAGCCAGAGCAGGAGCAGCTGAGGGTACTTGGTCTGTTCAGCCTGGAGGAGACTGAGGGGAGACCTCATTGCGGTTACAACTCCCTTGTGAGAGGAAGAGGAGGGGCAGACACTGATCTCTTCTCTGTGGTGGCCAGTGACAGGACACAAGGGAATGGTCTGAGGTTGTACCAGGGAAACTTTAGATTGGATATTAGGAGAAGGTTCTTCACCCAGAGCTTGATTAGGCACTGGAACAGTGCCCAGAGCAGTGGTCACAGCACCAAGCCTGACAGAGTTCAAGAAGTGTTTGGACAAAGTGTTTGCACATGGTGTGACTCTTGGGAGTGGTCCTTTCCATGATCCTGTGGGTCTTTTCCAACTCAGCATATCCTGTGATTCTGTGTGAAAGTTCTGGGTAAAAATTAAAAAAAAAAAATTAATATGAAAAAAGGGAATTTCCTATCCCAACCAAACCTATCTAAAAGAAGTGGAAATTTGAAGTCTCAAGTATTATTTCTCTACTATAAGACAATAAATATTGGGTACATTTATAAAGTCAAATATTTTAAAGTAGTAGCTAAGTACATGAAGAATTTTTTTTTTTCAAAACAGTTGCTGGATTTGTTTTGTTACCAAATGAGACATGATGACTATTCTGTTGTAGGCATGGGATCTAACAAACAAGTCAAGCATCTGTTTAACATTAAAAACTTGGGTGACTACAAAACTATAACAAATATTTACCTATCTCCCTGGATCTGGAGTAATAAAAAAATGAACTTAAGTCTTTGAAACTCCCCTCATTTCCCTTCCATCACTGGGATATTTCTATTTTTCATAATTTCCGTGGGCAGCATTTTAGGGATTGGATGGAAGAATATTTCATTTAAAAAAAGAAATTAAAAAAAAAATAAATTCAAGGGAGCAAGGAAAGTTGCTTACAATTATTTACATGATGAATTAAATGTCACCAGACATTCACTAAAACAGTGATTACATTTCTTTGTAATTTATATTACATTATTAAATTTAAATATGGTTGCTAGTTAATAAAGTATTACTTGAACAAAAGTCAACTTTTTTCTCACTGAAATGATTATAAACTAATTCTGCTATAACAACTTCTTTTTTCATTTAGCTTTTGTTTTCTTTGACTAGAAGTAGCCTTGACCTCCATGTAGTTAGTGTTCTCACCTCCTTGCATAAGGCAGTGTCTTCCCTGTTTTGGTTCACTCACTGGCAGTGGTACTTCATGGAGTCAGTGTGGATCCTGAATAGAAGATAGGATTTGTATCAGCTGTTGTGATAATAACACTGGCATCATGTCTTTGACAAATCAGTTAAATCAATTTTTTGGGTCATTTGGTAGAGACGATAATGGCAGTTTATTGAGGTGTCACAAAATTTACTTTACTTTAAAATTATGACTAGACTACTAGTCCATTTAACTGGGATGTCTCACAATGATACCTGATCTTGAGTGAAGATCATAATTCTGTGTCTTATCAATTGTTTTGGTAGACAGATTAAGCTAATTTATTATGAATAGGGCATCAGTGTACTTACATATGCTGATTCATGACTGATCAATAAATCTCTAAATATATTTGAGAATTGCTACTGCTGTGTTTTACTGAGAGTTACAAGTAATGTGAGTGTAGTCAGCTGTTGAGGTACCTGTGAGGCAGTCTGAGGTACCCATTAAAACAGAGCATTGAAAATCTAAAAATGGCTATATTTTTTCTATTTCCAGCCCATTTAGCTTTTAATTCTTTAATTTGCTGTGCATGAATTTGCTGTTTTATATGTACAAAGGAGATTGTTGAATTTGAAATTACACTAATGTGCAAATCAAAAAAACGTCATTGAAAAGGTTAAGTTAGCCTTAAGAAGTTAAGGAAGAAATGTTTTTATTGTTTTGGTCATTTAGTTGAGAAATGTTAGCAAATGTACTCCAGTTAAGCAGATTTCTCCCATTGTTTAGAAGATAGTCTGTTGTTTAAAAAGCATTTCTAAAAGTATTTGTTTCAACCTTGGCAAAAAATATGGTCCAAGAATGGGAATATCCAAACCAGGATACTTGTAGCATATGCTAGTGTTTATACAGAGTGTAGTACAAAATAGGTGACTATTACAGTTCTTCAATAACAGGTCATATGATAACAGAATTCAGAACTTTTCCATTCAACTTCTAGTAGAAAATAACTCATCTGGAGTACTAAATCAGTGAAAGTACTAAAGATAAAAAAATTGCCCACCATGCTATATTAGTACTAGCAATAGCTTTTAAGAGCACTGGTGTTTACTGAGGGCAGTTATTGCTGTACCTGTTTGACATCCAAAAATCCTCTCAGTGTTAGAAAGCTCCATTTGGCAGCAGTTTTAAGATATAAACAATATATCTCAAGGTTTTTGTGATGCATAATATTACTTGTAAAATAGCATACCTACTAAAGGGAAGAGCATAATGTAGAGATTTAGTTCTATTTCGAAATGGAAATTAGTTAACTTTAAAATTACATGAAAGTTACTAACAGCTATAGTGATGCAGTTGCTAAGGATTGTTGACACAGGCTTTTTGTCAGCAGAAAACTTTGTATGCGTGAGAATTCAGACCTAATGAAAGATTCTTGATTGACATCCTTAAAGACTAATGACTACATCTTCACTTGACCACTACTGTTTTTGCACTCCACTTATATAATGCTGTTAAAAAACAAAAGATCAGAAATATGCAGATGTTTCTGTTAAATTTAACCTGTACACTTAGGGGGAAAACAAACCTTGCTTTATTACTACTCTGCATTGGAGGTTAAAACAAGTCATTAGCCACTGAACCTAGGTGGGAGCAAAGTCTTAAATTGTGGTTTAAGCATAGTTATTCTTCACCAGTTTCTGTTCACTACAATAATTATTTATGGGAAAAGCAGATAGAAAAGAAAAGCTATGACTGGAATACACTTCATGAAAATGCCTGACAAGACAGACTGCAGTCTGGTGCACCTTCAATTGCTCAGAGAAAATGATAAATTAGGTAGGTATAGTTTAACTGTATAACAGAGCAAATTACATTATATTTGGTAGTCTCATACCAGTGTAGTGGTTTTAGATGTCACTATTGAACTAAATATATAAATGTAAATACTGGGTAAGTCATGGCAACACAATATCTGTACGGGGATCAGCAGGAGAACAGGAAGCTATTGTAAGAGATAAATTCAATTTTACAGAATATAGTTCAGTTTATCAGAGAAGCAGCTATTGAGAGGACTCTGACATTGAAAGAACTTTTTAAGGCTTTTGTTAAGAGCTTCATACATCTTGAATTTTTCTCATTTGAACAGCTTGATTTACTAATTTACTAACTGACTTTTGTGTTTCATTTGCACAGGTCAGAGTAGTGGGATGGGATGCTCTTTTTGGATCATCTGTTTCTTTTTATTTTATTCAAAAACCTCCAGTTTCTCTATGAACTGAAAACCCAATCAGTAGTTACTTTATATATTAAATAAATTTTAAAAAGAGAAGATAACTTATTCATAACCCTTCCCACTCCTACACCCATATTATGGAGGTGATGAGTGGAAATAATTTTGCCATCTTGTATAAGTCTGTATTAACTGAAAGCTATTGTTTTTCACATTAAACAATTACAGCTGGAAATGACAACATATGTTGGCTCACAGAGATGTGAAAACATCCTCTGTGCTCTTTATAATTTTCTTCAATGTCTTATGAAAACACAGGACTTGTATTTTTGGATCTACTGCTTGACTCAAAAAGAGTGTGATAGTGAAGTTGTGTTTTATTTTAAATAATGAATGAATAAAATTCATACTATGTTTTATATTATGATCATTAAACATGGATAAGCTAAAATGTCCCAGCCACACAATTTGAAAACCTCACTAGATGTTTTTGTTTTTCTGCCAGACATTGCTAGAATGGCATATAGAAGTTTATCATGCTGATCTAGTGGAGAAGAGAATATGAAAGTTCTATATATTTTTTCTGTAATTACTTTACATAAATGCTGTTTCCTTGGGGATCTCTTTTTTTCTTTTTCTTTTTTTTTTTGTTACACTTTCAAGAGAGTACACATAAATCTGAACTGTTGATGAAGTTTATTGAATTTATTTCCCAGTCAGTGTCTCTTTTGAAGATACCCATTGTGTATCTTCATTGTGTAACAAGATTTTTCATACTCAAAATATAGCTGGAAGTCATTTTTATGGGAATAATTAGGTTAGGTCCACTCATTTTCCTTTTCATTGTGTGCACTAGTTATTCTGTAACATACCAAATAGTACTATTTTTTATCTGCCTTATAATGTCTGCAGAAGGTAGGAGGATAGGAAAATGAAACTCCACTTCGAAAAAAGCAATTTCCATTTTTAATTCATTTTCATACTAAGTAAAAGAGAGAGAAAATCTCTAATAGTCACTAGTGTGGCTATGGCAGTTTTGTCTATGTAATCTTGCCTGAAGTTTCAAGATGCAAATATATAGCTGTCATTATATCTAGGATGAGACTTCGGTGATTAAAATCACTTCTAGTACCAATTCAGAACTTCCTTTCTGTAGGTAATCAACAAATTACAGCCTGTTAGAATATGCTTCCATTGATATATTGTTTGACATGGAAGCGTGAATAGTTGTGAACATTTATTAAAGTAAAAAGAACCCTCTGTAATGGTTAAGTTTTGTTTTAGTGACTTTCCTGAGTGTTGATGCTGTATTTTACAGTCTTAAAATGTTAGTAAAAAAAAAAATAAATGGTTTTTTAAAGATTGAATGTAAGTGCTAGAGAATTCAACGTTTTGGACAGGAAAGACTTGGAAGCAAAATATTATACCATAGCTGGAAATCAGTAAACATTTACTGTTCCCATTTGACAATGATTCAAAAGGGATCTTTCCAGACTCTAGAGACAGCAGTGAAGCCAAATGCTTTCAGTGTATCCACGGACTGGAGGCCTGAACTATTTATCGTTATTTTTAAAGAATAATGTCAAACTCTGTGCTTGGCTCAAGTTAGAAGAACTAAGTTCCTGTCTGTGTCATGATACAAATGGTCATTATAATGTTAAATTGAGCCAAGTTATTTTTCCCCTCATCTGCGAAGCTGCGGAAAAAGGCTTCATTAATGCATCTTTCTTTCAATAATTTGGTTCCTTGTTCTCTTCCACATTAAGAGTAATTACTTTCCCACAACCTGGCCTCTTTTGATGAGGACTACTGTTTTCCAAATGTAAACCATTGTTATTTGCCAAAAAGGGTCTAATTTAGAAGTCTAAGAGTGTTGCACAGCTGGGAAGAAATTCAGAGAATGGCCAAGTCATTCATACTGCAAATGGCAGTCATGAACCCAAAGACTGATTTTTGAACTTGTTTTGCAGTCATTTTTATTTTCATAATTTTGAGTGGGTTTACTACTAGGTATCATTAGAAATACATTTAAAATTTAGAGCACAGATTTGTATTACAATATTAACCATCAAAACAGTGCTTTTCCATGTTCAAAATCTCACAGCAACAAATGAACCTCTGTGCTTTTTCACACTGGTGGACTTGCATGTTATATTTTTTGGGGAGAGATTCCTATAGTAGTGGCTTCATTGATACCATTGCAACAATCTTTGAAGGAAGTATTGCTTTGAAAGAGCAAATGTTTCTTCATCTGTGTTTTTAGATTTAAAAGTCTACATATCATCACTCATACTGAATATCAATGAACTCTTGGAATCGTACAGTTAGTTCAATGTGCCTATTTGAAATTTAAGATATTTTCAAGTGACTGATGGTGTCAGAATATGGTCACTATGGAATTAAAAGTACTCTGATCTGTGATTCTATAATTGTTACCTATTTTGATATAAAACAGGTCTATGGAATTTTGTAATGCTAGTGTTATAGTACTTTTTATAGTACTATATTTATAGTACTATATAGTAATATACTATATACTATACTATATACTATATACTATATATACTATACTATATACTATATATTTATAGTAAATATAGTACTGTATTTTATAGTACTATAGTACCTTTTCCAAATTGTATAATGATCAAACCACATAACACAAGGTATAGGAACATTGTGGATAAAATTATTATCCAAGGTATAGGAACATTGTGGATAAAATTATTAAAACATATGAAACCCACTTTCAAGAATTATTTAGAGGAGCTAATAACTGATATGTAGATAAATGAAGGCCCCTCAATACCAGTTTTGTAGGATATTCCTGAGCACCTCTTTATGTCCTATCTCTTTTAGAATTTGGCAGTTGGTTTTAAAAATAGTCTGATAATGTTTTAAGCATCTAATATATCTGAAATGGGGTCCTTCAAAACCTGACTGTGAAATATCAGTGAACCTGGGATTAAAAGGACCAGCCTCAGTTAGAAATCAATAGAAATACACTTTGACACAGCATGTGGCATTTGTCTTGCTTCTTGGTCTCTTATCTTTCAGAGAGGAATCTACAAACCTCATTTAGGATTGAAACCATGTTCAAAAGGAAAGGTGGTTATTGTGATGTTCAAGACATCACAAAGTTCTGAAATTATGCTGAGTGTGTTTCACTAAGGGGAACATGGTACCTTAACCTCATATGGAGGGAATTAATGAGTGTTAACATGCTGTGTTATGGGAAATATAAACAAACTGATAGTTAAATTCTAGCTTTCTTCTGGACCTGAGCAGCTATTTCAGTTAAGTGCCACTGTTAAAATGAGATTCGGAGTTTCAGAGGAAATGCATTCATGTTTCTTTGTACTACATAAGTGTAACTGCATAGCAGTTCAGTTACTGGGCATCAAGAGAAAAGTTATTTTTTATCAGAGTATTTGCTTTCTCTCTTCCTCATAACAGTTACTGTGGCATACAGTAATACAAGGCTTCATTCAGAGGCAACTAAAAGTGAAGGAAATCATAAAACCATAGCTAAGGGTTTAGAATGATCAGCTGGCAAGAACACTCCTAGGCTATATACATACTAGTAAATTGAAATACACTTGAGCATGGTCTCAGATAAACTTCTTAATATATTTGTATTGATGTATCTTTGAGGTCCAAATCTCCATTTTCAGAATTCCTTATGACTCTTACATTATACAAGAATAGAATGATTTGGAAAAAAAAAATCCAGGGTGTCTGAATTAATGTGCTACACTTGACCAGTCTTACAAAATTACTGTAAATCTATCTTTTCATGGGACTTACACATAAGGTCACACAGGTTAGCATCACTCTTCCTGTCTTTAGGTATGTCCAATGTGGATATTTCCACCTGTCCATCAGTGTTGGTCATTTTTGAAACATCACCTGCTGAAGACACAGGAGAGCAGGCAATTCCCAAATGTCAGAAGTCAAATAGATGAGGCTGAACAGGAATCCTCTCTTGGGAATAAGACAAAAAAGGAAGGTGCATACCCAGTGGGACAAGGTTGTGTATGTCCAGTGGAACAAGATCAAGTGACATGGGAAGAATACAGAGATTCTGCTTGCTACTACATGAAGAAAATTCATGTGACAAAGATCAAATGGAGTTGAAGCTGGCCAGAAATGTGGGGGACTGATTCAGTGTTGACTGAATGATCAACTCCCAGTCAACACTGAAATTGTACAGGATCTGCTGCTCCAGATGGATCCCTACAAATCTATGGGGCCTATGGGGATTAATCCAAGAATCTTGAAAGAGCTAGCTGATGCCATTGAAAAACTTCTCTCAATGATTTTTGAGTGGTCTTGGGAATCCAGGGATGACTCAGCTGACTGAAATCCGGCGAACATTGTCCCAGTTTTCAAGAAGGAGGATCCTGAAAACTACAGGCCTGTCAGTCTCACTTCAGTGTCTGGATAAGTTATGGAGTAGATTGTTCCAGGAGGTATTGAAAAACACCTGAATGACAATGCTGCCAATGGTCACAGCCAGCATGGCTTCATGAGAGGGAAGTCCTGCTTATCCAATCTGATTTCCTTTTATGCCAGTGTAACCCACCTAGTTGATCAAGGGTTGATATAATCTTTTTGGATTTCAGTAAAGCTTTCTATACTGTCTCTCACAGGATCCTTCTGGACAAAGTGTCCAACACAGCTGAATAAACACATCATGTGGTGGGTGAGCAATTGGCTCACAGGTCAGCACAGAGGATAATAGTGAATGGGCTGAGATCAGACTGGAGACCTGTCACTAGTGGGGTTCCACAGAGCTCCATCTGAGGCCCTGTGCTCTTCAACACCTTCATAAATGACTTGGATGCAGGACTAGAAGGGATACTTATCAAGTTTGCAGATGACACAAAACTGGGAGGAGGCGTTGCCTCCCTCAAGGGCAGGGAGGCCCTGTAGAGAGACCTCGGCAATCACCAACCATATGAAATTGAGAAAGTGAAATAGAGAAAGAAATAGAAACCATATGAAAAAGAGAAAGTGCTGAATTCTGCACCTGGGATGGGGCAACCCTGGATGTACATACAGACTGGGGAATGAGATGCTGGCAAGCAGTGCCATGGAAAGGGACCTCGGGGTGCTGGTCAATGGCAAGTTGAATATGAGTCAGCAGTGCCCTGCCAGCCAGGAGGGCCAACCGTGTCCTGGGGGCATCAGGGAAAGCATCGCCAGCCAGTTGAGGGAGAGGATTGTCCTGCTCTGCTCTGCACTGGGGCAGCCTCACCTTGAATATTGTGTGCAGTTTTGGGAACTGCAATATAAGAAAGATACTAAGATATTAGAGAGCATTCAAAGGAGGGCAATGAAGATGGTGAAGGACCTTGAGGCGAAGCTGTATGAGGAGCGGCTGAGGTCACTTGGTCTGTTCAGCCTGGAGAAGAGGAGACTGAGAGAGACCTCATCGCAGTTACAACTTCCTTGTGAGGGGAAGAGGAGGGGTAGGCATTGATCTCTTCTCTGTGGTGATCAGTGACAGGATGCCAGGGAATGGCCTGAGGTTGTGTTAGGGGAGGTTTAGGTTGGATGTTAGGAAAAGGTTCTTCACTCGGAGAATGGTTGGGCACTGGAACAGGCTCCCCAGAGCAGTGGTCAGCATCAAACCTGCCTGAGTTCAAGAGGCATTTGGACAATACTCTCAGACACATGGTGTGACCCTTGAGGATGGATCTCTGCAGTGCTAAGAGTTGGACTTGATGATCTTTGTGGGTCCTTTCCAGCTCAGCATATTCTGTGATTCTGTGATCTGTTCTCATGACTCCAGGCCTCTGTAAAAATAGAAAGAAACTTTTAGAATGAGGTTAATCTGACCCATGTTAGACAATGACAATAAGATGAGGAAGAACTGTATTGCAGAAGTACTTTTTTTCTCTACTAACACAGGAACAATAAGCTTATATATAGATCTTTTCCTGGCCATTTGAATACCACACCCATCTTAGGAGGGAAATTAACTGTTACAACTGTTTCTGTCTTTGAGTCTTGTTAATCAAAATTAGCTGTGTTCACAAAGACCTAATATTTTAAAGAGTTTAGGCTAATAAATCTGATTTTGACAGTAACTAGTTGTGGAGAGCTCAGACTCTTTTTGTTACCTGACCACAAGAACAAATCTGAAAAGCCAGGAAGTGAGTAATGACAAGCAGCTGTGGATTGTAACTTCAGGTATCTGAATCTGTAAAATGACTGGCCTCATGCCAAACCAGATTTGTTCTTAGGTTGTTCTTAGCTATTTATATAATTTCTCACTATCTTCTTTTTACCTCTTGTGTAGGGGACTACCCACCAGCTTGTCTGTGACAAGATTTACAGTGCAAAATCTATTTGTGCACAAGGCTGAATATTAGAAGAGGTGTGAGACTCCAGAGTCTTAGGTATTGCAGGAGTGAACTGTAACTGTGTATGTCCAAACTACTGGCCTTGGATGTTATGTTGCATATGCCATGTACTTATCATTTCACTTTTCTGTGATAACCTGATGAACCTGATGAATTTTTCATGTATGTTTCGCTGGCTTAAAAGCTATGCTTTCAACAATACCATTGGTGTACGGAAACTATACTTTGTTAATGCCATTTAAAGACATAATTTTGCTTTGCCTCCTTGGTAGATGCCTATTCCACTGTGATTTCAGCTATTAAAAAACCCCAACTTTTGCTCAAAGTACATATGGTATGACATTATCAATGTGCTCAGTTATCTGCTGATACGTTGTTACATTATGTGAGGGTAAAGCGATACACACAGTTTAATTATTCAGGCTCAGTTTGTCAAGAAAACATGTGTGTTATGCATACAGAAGTGATTGCATCCCACATCAGAAGTAACCTGAGAGAGAGCTGTGCTTTTGTACTGTACTGAGTCTGGGTACGTGAAAGGCTAAAATAATAGCTCTGGGGAGTACAGAACATGCTCAAAAGCTTAATTCATTAGTGTAGCAATTACCAGACAAGAATGTCAGCAAAGGTGGGAGTTACTGCCACTATTAAATTCCATATGTTTCAGAACTGATCATAACAAGGCAAGGGAAGAGGTAAGACTATGTTCCAATTTATTTCAGTTTAGATCTCTGTCTATACAGTAAACTATTTAAGGTACCTCACACTGTAAGTCCAGTCCTGTTTTTCCTGTATTCAGTAGTGCAGGTCTCATTCAGGTGGGCTTATTGAACAGATAAAGTTTGAATTAATATGTTTTGAAGAAATCAGAAATATTGTCTTGAATGTAGATCACTACAGTTTACCTTAGCTTTGTAATGTAAGCTGTTTCACCATGGATTTATTTCTGTGCATGTATCAAAGCCCCAGGACACTACACTAAGAAAATAAATTAATTTCCCTAAGTCAGTTCTGATCAAACATCCAGGTTTCTTGGTTCTTGATATTCTACATCGAAGATGAAAATCAGTTTTTGTGCTCAGCTGCTTGATTATGATGAAAATGGGAGACATTTGGTAATATGTTTGTAAGGATCTAAATCACCGAGGTTCCACCTTGGTTTTAGAGTAGTCTCATTTTTTTCCTGTCTTCTTATTAGAGTATGTAAATCATTATATTTCTTGTACACATTCACAGTAGGACAATAGGATATTTATATTTTGACTGGCTGCATTGAAATAGCAAGTGAGGTAAGGGGTGATGTTTCTCTGCATTAGAGATAGGGATCAGTTCCCCTTTAGACACTAATCAGATTGCTGTGATGAGGTACAACTATTTGATCCTTGTGTGCCCTAAGCTTTCTCAGCTCTAAAAAAAGCCTGGGTGCTGTTTTTAGCTCCGGACCTGTAGGAACACACTAGAAACACAAACCTTGTATCTTATGTTCATTTTATCTATGGCACTACCAATCCAACTGTCTGATCATAAAAGTAATGTGGTCTGAACTAGACCCTGTTCTACCCCAGTACTTCAGCTCCCCCATGTTACCAAGGATCTCCCTCTTCTGGTTCACCATTGTTACTTTTTTCAAGGACATCTAACATATTTTATACTTATTTAATACCTAGGTTTTGAGACTTTTTTATAACACTTTTTTATCTGCTTATCTGAAAATATGGAGATAAAATAATAGAAGCAAAGCTTAGTTATAATTTTTTTCTTCAGTTTCCATACCATTTCTGGAGGAATTATTCATGCTCAGGAATTATTCATTATATTTGGGGATAGGCTAGGTCTTTCTCTAAGATCCATGGATTGTGAGTAAACTGTTATGTTGTTGCTGCAGTTAGAGACAAATTCCAGGAAAGGTTTGAAGATCTACTGTTTCTCTTCTCTCAAAAGATAAAAAAAGAAAATAAAGGACATAGTTGAACACCGGCAACAAAAATACTAACTAACCAACCAAAAAAGTTAGACTGTAATCTGAATGCAAAGTGCCCCATATTCCTGTCAACTCCTGCTAAAAATAGGTAGAAAATACCCAAGGAAGGAAGAAAGTTTTATCTAAGTACCGAAAAGAAAATTTCTTTGTCATAGTACAGTGTCCTGTGAATACCTGTTTTTTCCCAAAATACTATAAGAAAAGAGGACTATCTTTATATAATAAAAATTCCATTATATAGGTTTGTTTTATTATTATATTTGTGTTGTATGTACCAGAATATCAGCTATTTCTCTTTTACATGATTCTTTGTTAGGCTTGATATTCTTCCACTTGTAAATACTACAAGGGGTTAATAGAGGTTTATTGTTTTCTGCTAAGAGTACTGAAGTGTTTCTTAAGGACAAACCACTAAGTGCCTAAAGGTTAGTTCCAGTGAGTCAGCTGGCAGAGCAAAATCATATTTCAGTATTGCTGCGGTTCTTTTAGTTTTGTATGATATCAGCTGGACTGGACTGGACCGGTTAGGCTCAATTTGGAAAGGGGAAAAGGGTCAGCTGATTCTGCCCTGCCCTGATGACAGTAGATAACACTCTGAAAATGTGCAGTATGTTCCGATAAGAGAAGAAAACAAGGGTAACCTTTCACATTTGTCCTCTCTGGAGTACCAGATTTAGCTGATAATGATACCTATTTGTATGTTTCTTCAGACAGAATATTTTATCAACACTCTTGAGAGCAGAGATACACTTTCATTGATATCACATAAATGGAGAAGAAAAATGCCAACTATTAACATTTGTACAACTGAATTGCCTAGAGACCAACACAGTATTTCCAAATTTCATGCAAAGAGATTAAAGTGCTGGCAGCAGATTCCCTCTACTTGTCTTGTCTCTTGAAATTCAGACTTTCCCTGCAATTCAAGGATTTATCAATTTGTATTCCACTGTTATGATTGCAGATATCTCTTTGTAGAGGTGAAGGGATTCACCAGTAACAGGGAATTCTTTGTATAGTGTTGTCTTTCTAAAAAAATGACAAAATTGGCTCCACTTCTTCATGCATATATTAACATTGACTGTGAAAGAAACAACATGCCTGTTGATTTTTTTCATATGTAGGACCAAGAGGAATCTTTCTGGCTATGAATCTGTAAAATGATTTTTTTTTCTGTTTTTTACTCTAGAGACTTGCAAGTTGATTATCGGGGGTGCTGTGTGAATGGATGTCATAGAATGGTTTATGACTGTGTTATGTTTATTTTGGGCTCCAAACTGACACAATTAGGCTAAGGAAAACAGAACAAGTTTTCTAGCAGTTCAGATATTTCCTGGAAAGACATGTGTTGAGCTAAGAAGTTTTCTAGGAAAATGTACATCATCTTAGTTTTAAAGCATGGATATATCTAAAAAGAACTTGGCTGATTCTGACCTCAGAAGTAAAGTTGCAGGTTTCATTTAAATAATAGGGGCAGAAACTAATCTTCCAATCTATGAATTAAATGCTAAATCATTTGAACACGCTCCTGAAGTAGTAGTAAGTAAAAGCACATCAGGGTTACATCCAGATTGTATTGTGTGCTGCATAAGTACACAGAAAGACACAAATTTACTGTGTGCAGTTACTGATTAATCTAATTTCAGTTAATAGAAGGAAAATGGAGTGCAGTGATAAAGTTTGGAGGAATTTAATAGAATTTAGATTTGTTTAGCTATCCATTAAAACATAAACAAAAAAACTAATAGAAGTGCCATTAACTGTCAAGGACTGCTGAAATATGAACGGCCATTTTAGATGGAGTTTGTGAGCAAATGGATAACCTTTCCTTTACAGTAAATCATTTTAGTGCTCTGGAACAGAGACATTACAGGAATACTCTGATATGGTTGGTTGGAATTGCATGTATGAATTTGCAACTGCTGTTAGACTAAATATCAAAAAGCAAGGAAATAAAGTGATTTCCTGATATAGAGAGTCTAAAATCTAAAAATTTTGCATCTTGTTGCTTCAGCTTAGTAGTGAATTCTGAACAATGGTTTGACTTAGT
The DNA here is from genome assembly GCA_013396755.1 of Sclerurus mexicanus. Lineage (NCBI taxonomy): Eukaryota > Metazoa > Chordata > Aves > Passeriformes > Furnariidae > Sclerurus > Sclerurus mexicanus. Next base: position 2,422,269 of record VWZF01004274.1, read on the forward strand.
AAAATATCTTCCACAATAGTTAGACAAATAGTATTTTATAACATTTAGAGTATGGAAATCTTCCTGCCATTTCTATTAATATAATTTTGTTTTTCTTTCATTCATGGAATTCTAATAAAATAGTAATTATTTCATTTTGCCAGTAAAAGATGCAAGAGGTATAAGTGGAAGGTGAAAAATTCATGAAGAAAATACAAGCTTTGTCTTACTTATTTTTAAGTTTTCTGAAAAACTTGTGTGATCTTCAGTGATCTTAGCTGAACCACAGCCTCAGACTTTTGGGCTGAAAACAATCTGGACATTACATCCAGTAAATCATTTACACACTGTTTTCCTGTTCTCACCAGTGACAAGTATGTTTAATCCATAATCTCACCTGCTCAGTGATGTCATTAGATTGCAGTACCTCCCTAGTGTACCTCCCTCGGCAATTTATTCTATTATTCAACTGTGTTCACTGTTAAAATCCTCTTCCTGATGGCTAATCTAAATTTTAAATTCCAAGCCATTTATCTTTATTTTATAGCTCTGAATATCTGCAGGTAGGTTTCTGCCTGTTTTTTGACTAGACTATTAAAAAAAAATAATATGTCTCAGTGCATATTACAGTTATAGGCAACCTTTCCCATTTCACTTGAACATGTCATGGTGAAACCTAAAACCTTCTCAGAAGACCTTGACACATTCCATGTCTTTTAGAGGAAAGAAAGATATAACAGTGAATTATTAATAAATATTATGGCAGCCCAAGAGTGTCCTCTGGCAAAGACATCTCAAGGAGAAAGGACTTTGAATGTTGACAAGGAAGTATTGGAAGTGACTGGGAGTATGGGAACAGGCTAAGGAGATAAGAAGTAAAAGGATTTGGGCAGTAAATATAGAAATGGGTACAGCAGTTAAAAAAACTCAAAAAAAATAAACAAACAAAAGATACTGTGTGAAATCACCATAGGCTAAAAAAAAAATAGTTTTAATACTTTTTTTAGTGGTTAGTGTGAACATTTTGTCCATAAGAAAGAATATATTATATCTTTCTCTCATTGTTTGCAAAACAATGTGACCACCTCTGGCGCATTTTCTGAGGGCATTCTTAGTACTTCTATGCCATTTGCATACAGATTTTTTTTTTTATTTTATCATTTATATATCAATTCCTTTATTTATTTCAGCATTCTATCTTGGATACAATCTATCTAAATTACATTTCTTCTCTGTGTCATCTTTTCAGTGATTGACACATAATTTATATTCTTCCTAGCTACTGAAATTTTTTTGGTTTTTTTGTGGGGGAGAAATTTTTAAAAGCAAATGCTGGTAGAATTTTAGTTTCATCTGGTAATTACCTCTAGAATTTCAGTGATTAACATGTCACATACTTAATGGATTCAAAAACTCTTCCACTTTGCTCTCTAACAGGATCTCTACCTGAAATTAATATCTTTATACTTGAAATTAATATTGTTTTCTTTGGACTTTTCTCTGATAATTTTTTTCCATTTAAGTCAGAAGAAGAGTAGTAGTGATTTAACACAGGCATTTTGGTTTAGGTAACAATATATGTGAGGAAAGTAATTTTGCCCACTTCAGGAGTGTAGTGTTCTAATGCTTTAGAGAGGCAAGACTATGAACATTCTGACTTATGCACTATATGACAAGGAGAAAATAATATTATAATAAAGGCTGCTCTGCTATCCATCCTTATAAAACTTAGTGGGGGGGTTCTGAATGGTTTTAAATGATTCTGAAGTATATTTATAGCCTGGCACAAAGCCACACTGTGTGCAGTGCGTTCTTATCGAGCCTTTGGTGAGTCAGACAGGACACAATTACTGAGCTGTTTGCCAGGGTTCTGTTGTCTTTTCTCAACTGTTCAACCATTCCTCTCAAGGGTAAAATCTCAGCAGAATTACCAATAGAAATGATTTCCATGCACAGACACACACTTCAAGAGGCTGACATTTAGAGAATGGGTAGGTTGGACCCAAAGCCTGTGGCTTCTATATTCTTCACTTTACTCTGACTTCCCTATTGTCTTTGATAAGTTCACAAAGGCAAACTTTGGAACATAGGCTATCATTTTCCCTACAGTGGAGCTAAATTCCTAGGACTCCATCTGTACTGAAGCCCTTCTTCTTATTCTTCTCCTTCCCACTCACATTTTTTCTGCATCTCTCAACTCGGTGAACTTTATGGAGTTCAGGTTCTCCAGGTTACCATCCTGTCTGTTCTTGTCCTTCCCACGTAAGAAGCAAGGACTACTTGGATTGAAAATTTAGGTGCTGTAGTGCTCCCAATGGAAGCTCGTTTTTTGATTCTCTGACAGTGTTATCTGATTATTTTTTTTTAATGTTATTTTGGACATAGATTTCTTCCTTTTTATATTGAAATTTGCCCAAAGGCTGAAACAATTACATCATTAGAACCCCAAAATAGGAAGAAAGCTAGCAAAATAAATGTTTAGGCTAATGCTAAATTAATGAGCTATTTTAATATATGTACTGGGACTGTCTGCACTCAACTGGTTTTAGAAATGACAAGGCATTTTAAAGTGATTCTTTACCATTGCTAGCAGATAAAAAAAGATATAGAGAAAAATCAAAAAATGAAATCTTGAGCTCTTGGAGGAAAATATTTCTGGGTTTGATCATGGCATCTCCGGGAAAACAATTGAGTTATTTATCAAGAATTGTTATTTAACATGGTTTCATTATCCAATAATACTTTATTGTTTGTGGTTTCTGGTTTCTGGTTACTTTGTGTAGGAGTATATAAATTAAATCACACAGTCTTGAAAGGATTATGAAATAATGTAGTAACTAAAATTAGACTGTGGAAGATTAAATAATTGAAGCAAAAATTGAATAATCAGAAATATTTAGATTTCATTCAGGAAGAGGTCAAGCATAATATCATAAAAGGAGAAAGGCAAAGAGAATGCCAAAGTATCAAGATATTACAAATTTTTTTATTATTAGGGCATGGTTTTATAGCATTTACTATTATTCTGGAATATCTTAAAGAAGAATATTAGGAAATTTTGTAAATAGAGATATTTAGCTGCATAAAGTAAATTTTTATCTGAGGCTAAAGGTTATCAGTATATCCTGTGTTTCTAAAAAAAAAAAAAATCTTACAAGCTATCAGTTTGTTTACCAGAAATAATGTTAGTGAATAAACCCATCTTCAGTGGTCAACATAGAGACTATTAACATTTCTGCAATTAAAAATCAGAATGTGGATATGACTTAGGCAGCTTTGATAACAGAAGGGAAGACAGCTTCATTTTCTTTCTGTAGTAATAAGCTCAGTAACTAAATTTGCATAAATATTTATATTAACCTAGGAAGTGTTGTTGCCACATTACAGTCCTACAGACATAATGTCAGTAGTATCTTACTGTTGTTTCCCTCTTGAAAGTAAAACTCATATCTCACTAGTGTTTACATCACCGGAATGCTTTTGCCATTCCCCAGAATTATCTTCAAACTTCTTTTTTATTTATGAAAGTTATAGCCAAACCAGTAAAAAAACCACAGGAGCAAGACAACTAACTCAAAACAAATGCACATTAATTCTTAACTTTCCATTATCTCCTCGAAGTCTTCTCTGTGAAGGTGAGACTCAAAGGTATTGTAGAAGGAAAAGTCAATTAATAATAAAAAAGTAAGAAAGCATGCACTAGAGATGAAAATGGATATAAAAATAAATAGGTTAAAAAGTCCCCTTACCACTCCAAAAAAACACCAAACCTCAAAACTATGTAGGTTACAAGACGCAAACATCAAAGGTCTACTTCTGGTAAGAATTAGTTTACAATGCCTAAAATAAAAATCTGACTGGTTTGACTGTATACAAGTAGCTACTACAAACAATTTCAACTTTCTTAACAGAATTTATTATTGCTTCTATCAAATGGCATGTTTTGTAGTGAGATAAAAACTGGCATGAAGTCAAAGGTATTCCCAATTTGCAAGGTTGGAAAACAAAATGGTGGAGGGTTTACTGCACTTGTGAATCATCCTCTGTTTAAAAGCCTCATGTGAGATACTAAAAGCTCCTGGTGCCTACTAGTACATTCAGTGCAAAATGGTGAAGTCTGAAGGCTCTCCCAGACGGTCATGCTGAGATGTAGTCAGTCCTCTGTCCAAAGTAAGCCCTTTCTACAGCAAAACTGAGGATACTGAAAAAGACTAGGAAGAAAAGCTTTCATTTCTCCTCAGAGTTAACCCAAATGACAGCAGTTTCAATCAGTCCATTTAAGTCACTAAATCATATTATTATGGCAGTTAAATGGGACAGAATCTGTCAGAAAAGCTGAATTGGATTTCTCAGATGTTCTTTTCTGAAAATAAAAGAAACTTCTGTCATGTGTTCAAGCCTCTATGGTGAATAGAAACAGCTTGTTCTAAAATTTCCTATGAAAAAATTTCCTATGGAAAGGAATCAACCCCTAGGTCTCACAATGATCTGAAACATAAATAATTTGAGAATAAATGAATTTTGTTGGAAATATTTTTTAAATATTCAGGAGCTCCTTGCAGTATGCATCTTCATCGAAATAATTAATTCTGAGGTCTGCCTCCCAAGTTATAAAACCAGTGTATCAACACCATTTTCAATAGACTTTTGCAATATACTTCAGTGTTACCAGTGAAAGAAGAGTCAAGTTTCCATACCACTTACTGGAGCGTATCAAATTAAAGAGCGTAACGCAACATAGATTTTGCTTTGTGTTGACACAAAGTTAAACATTAAATTTTGTCATTTTGTCAATTTTTTGACACTTCTTGAAGGACAAGAATGCAAGAGGTACTGTTTTACAGAGAAATTATGCCTGCTTTGGTGAAACAGGGGTACAAATGGAGTCCACCAGGGAGGGAAGGCAAATGTCAATAGAAATCACTGTTATTCAAGTTAGATTGTTCCATAAGGACCTTGGGACTGCAGTGAAAGCCAGCAGTTATCTCATTGCGCTGCTCTCTTCATTCTCACAGCAGCCCTCCCAGATTAAGCGTTTTACCCACTTTGTTTTTTCTATAGACCAGCATGCAGCTGTTAGTGATTTCTACTTGACAATCTTCTTTATTCCTCATACTCCTTCTGGTTCCTGCACCTATCAACATTTTTTTTTTATTTCTTTTTGCCGTATAGAAGAAAAAAACCCCATCAATTTGTGTATTTTTTTCTGAACTTTAGTTACCCCGAAAACAATTTCAATACATTGTTAAAAGCAGCAGGAATAATGATTTTCTGAATTCCTTACAAAGCACTTGAATTAGCCAAGTCATTTTTTCATTAAATACAATGGTAAAGAAAACAGGCTTGGTACCCTTTTAGTTGAAGCACAGTTCTGTATACCACAGAAGACAGGTTCCCTTGAATCTGCAAATTACTGCCTTGTCGGCAATTTCCTGAGAATAAAATAGTTGTGATCATTTGTAATGCTTCAGCCCTGAACCTGTGGGTTTGCAAGCTCTAAAGTTTTGTTTCAATATTTTTATATATAGGGTTCTTTAATACCTTAAGAGAACATCAAGAGAATAAGCCATGGACTTGTTCCCAAGGAGTTTCTTTATTAATTTAGGGGAGAAAATAAGGGAACTTGGCAAAGGTTTAAAAAGGTTTCTATATAAGCTAGACAAAGTGTTCTACCTCAATATCAACTCAGCACATATTAATCAACAACACCCAAGTCAATATTCAATCAATTCACAACACTTAAGTCAAATCCAATCCCTCCAGCTCCAAGTCACCCAAAGCATCAAGAAAGGAGCAAAGGAAAAAGAAGTAAAGGGAGCAAGAAGAGAGAGAAGGAGAAGGAGGGAGAGATAGCTACCACTGAGACTTTGTGGAAGACCAGCTCTCACATGTCCAGATGGCAGGGCTGTGATACGTGGCACCCAAAAACCTCTGGTTTTATCTGCTCTGGTCTCTATAATCAAATCCCCAGATGAGTTCTCTGACCCACTGGCCACTCTGGGGTCCCAGGTCGGAGTGACAGGCAGTGTTCTCACTGCCCCTGCCAATCCGAGCCTGGGTCAGAGGCTCCAGGAGCTGTGGGGTGTTATAGCTTTCCTGGGCTGTTTGTGACTGGCAGCTACTCTGAAGCTTCCCCTTGCGGGTTCCAGGGGTTGCCATGAGGGATATGACACCATTCCACCTCTGTAAAGTTCAACCCATCCTTTCCCCCTCCACACACACGCGCACCGCCCACAAGATGGTTCTGACCCAATAGCTGATCTGGTGTCTAGCATCATTCAGTCTTATTTTTAAACTACCTTCTAGTTCTGACTTTTGGAGAACTTCAGCTTATTCCCCACAGTCTTCTTAACCAGACTCCCCCTCTTTGACAGCCAACTCAAAAAGGGCAACCTAAGGTATGGCTTCACGTTACATTTTATTCAATACAGCTGTCAATTTTCAATGAAAGAGGTGATCTTTTTCTTCCTCATGTCTCCTATGCAGGCCACCTAACCCACGTAAAAGAAAGGAACCCAAATATATCTTCACACACACACTCAGTCAGACACTTACACTCTGAACAAGTTTATACAGCCTGAAGATCTGATATGAAGAAGAGGTTGGGAATGTCATTAGGTCTGAGAAAGTGAAAGAGGGGAAGATTGATATGATATGATATGATATGATATGATATGATTGATATGATATGATGATATGATGGTATGATATGATCCTCTCATGTAGCCAGATAGATCAGATGATGTAGAATAATGTGCCTCTTTGTCCTGAGGATGGCTGGGATGGTGTTAACTTTCTTCATGGTAGCTCCTATGGTATTGTTTTGCATTTGTGCCTAAAACACTGTCAATGACATTCCAATGTTTTGGCTATCACTGGGCTGCGTTCACACAGCATCAGGGTTTTCCCTTTTTCCCACTCTGTCGCGTCAGTAAGTAGCTGTGGGGTGGACAAAACATGGTGAGGGGAGACTGCTGGGACAGTTGTCACAAAGTGACTAAAAGGATATTCCATGCCACATGTTGCCATGACTACTAATAAAACAGAAGACAGTGGGGTGGGGTTGTGAGTTGGCTTCCAAGGTTCAGGGAATGGTCTTTCTGTTGAAGACAGGGAGTGATTTCCTTTGTTTCATTTTCTTTTCCTCTTTCCTTTGCCTATGCAGTTGGTCTAAAAAAAACTAGACTAACATTTGAATAGATTTTCCAACAATTAATTTTTCAACACAAGAGCTATGACAATGAAAGTACTTATGCAAGCTTTAAAACAAGCTATTATTGAGAGAAAAAAACCCAGCAAAACCAAGACAAAAAAAACCAGAAACCCAAAACCACAATAAAAACCAAACCCAAAGCCGAGCCACAAACCAAATCAAGCAAAAACCCTCCTGGATATAAAATTTCTTTATTTGTATTTTACACAGTGTTCTGACTAATTCACATTAAATTCAGTATGAAGTTTATGTCAAAATAGGGTCATCATAGATTTCCAGTATAGGGGTATGACATTTGATACTTGTTCCTAGTATATATAGTATAACTTTAACCTAACGTGTCTATGGAATGTATCTTGATTTATCTTACAACTGAAAGCCCAGCCCACAAGCTGCACTTCCATTTTGTATTATGCAGGTTCCTTCTGGACATCTGATAATTAGACCTTTGAATTCTCCACACTGAGTTTGTAATTGAATGCATCTGCAAAGCAACAGATACAACTATTAGATAAGTACTTAAAAATCAGGCCTTACATCCAAATTAATTCTTTTGCATCTGATGTAATTCCTGCCTAAATAAAGACTCTATTTAGTACAATATTTTGTACTTTTGGCTCAGAATAGATGGTTTTGTGAACATCCCGTCTTTCTGGAAGCCATTTATTAGATAGCATCACCACATTTTGTACATTGTTGAAATTTACTGTTTTTCAGCTACAAACACCAATTCATAACATCTTGATCGCATCCTGCCCTAGACCTGCTCTGGCCCACCAAAAGGAATGTGAAGCTTGTTAAAGCTTTAACTTTCCAGATCCTGGTGTGGAAATAAAACCACTTTTCTTCACTATGCCTTCAAAGAGACAAGTCCTAAGAAAGAAAATATACAAAGAACAGAACAGAGCTATTTTAATACAACTAAACAAAGTAAAATATTCATTAAAATGTTATGTAATACATACATACGCTTTTTCCTTGCAAAATATAACAGGATATAGTACTTGAACTGATGGTGCTAGACTGTCAATGCAGTGAAAGGAGCAACTGAATTGGAGAGTAACTTTATGTTAATAAACAGTAATATGAATATAAATAACATTTCTAGAATCCATGCAGATAAAACCATCATTCTTCTATTTAGAATAGAAAGGTAGGTTATTTTCTAACCATTTGACAAAAAAAAAAATTAATCATATGTCAAATCACTGTATTACATAGTTTTATTTGCAGAAATGTTCACACAACTTTTTTTTTCTCTGTCAGATCTCTGATTTTGAAGGAAATTATCCGTTAAAGATACAGCTTTCTAAATTCATAATAGTAACTGTGCCCTTAATATTTTAATTCAAACTTTTTTAAACTGAAATTAAAACCCAAATCCAAGAATTTATCTACTTTAAAGTAGTTTACTCAGTCTACCTAAGTGTCTGTGCGCTTCATTATGGTGCTGTCAGTTCTTTGCTGTATCTCTTGGGTATACAAATATGAAACAGGATGTTCCTTTCTTTGTCAGATAATAAAAACAAGCTCATAAAACAAGTATAGGATCTCAATGTAATTCTTGGCTTGTGGTATAATTTTGAATATTGTCATCTGACCAGAACAACAGGCTGTAGAAACAGGCTTTTGAAGAAGATTGTTATTCATTGTAGGTCACTTTTGCAAAATATATCTGCTTGTTTAATATATAGGTATATGATACATGTTGAGGAGGATTAATTGGGAAACCCAAAGTTTTCAGCTTTTTCTTTATTCTCTTTAAGATGTACTTTATCAGGGGTATGACAATTCAGACAGGAGAAATACAGTCTAGTTTTTAATGTCAGATCAGATTTTTTTCTACTTAGGAATTCCACACAAGGTAACTTCATTTCGTCCTGTTACAATCCAATTAACTGGTCTTACCTTCATTATAAATGCTTGAAATTATATTTAATAGAATATCTGAGGCAGATTATATTTTATTTCCCTTGTATGAGCACAATATAACATCCAAGCTATGTCTATAGTAATGAGATTCAGGAAGAGTGTCATTTTCTGATTATGTCGATACTCAGACCCAATGCCTGATTTCTACAAAGGCCTCCCAAGAGGTATTTGTAAATTACTTATCCACAGAGGTATGATGGGGGCATTTATATAAATACCAGAAAATCCAATTTCTCAGATACATTGAAATCCAGATAGTATTCTTGAGGACCTAGAAGGAACCTGTTTTCCAAATGAGTTCAATTAACCACTATTTGTCTATATGAAATATAAGGGAACAAAATAATTTGGAGATGAAAACAATTCTTTGATATGGGCATTATGTCCATGACAAGCTACATTCTGCTCCCTGAACACTAAGGTATAAAGGGAGATCAAATAATCTGGAAAGAAGGCAGGGGGAAACTGCCATTAATTGAAAAACACATATGATTTCAACACATAATATGTCATCAGAGGAAGAAGAGACAACAGAAGTCCTAAAATGCAACACTAGTTAGAGACACCCCATAGACAGATACAGGAGTAATAAATTTAACTTGTACCCCTGCAGCCCTCAAGCAAAGGCTTGGAGGTGTGAGACAAACTGCCATCTGCTGTCCACTGCATGGGGAGGGAAGAGATAGGGAATGGTTGAAGACAGCAGCCAGGAGATTTATTTATCTTTTAATGGTAGGCAATACATATTGCCTAGAATTAGGCAATAAATAACCTAAAATTACGTTCCCCAAAACTGATATTCTATTAAGAGGACCACTGTAATGAAATGTGTCTAACCAGTCTCTCTCCTCTAGTTGTTATTCCTTACAGAGACCAGTCTCTCTGTCTTATAAGCATCCACAAAACAGTTAAAAATAGATAACAGCACTGGTGAAAAAAAACAAACCCTTGACTCTATTTCAAATCTTTTATTATGTGTACAACTTAAAAACCTTTCAATAGAACACCAGAAGTCTAGTTCTCACCTCTAAGGCTGTCAGAAGGAAAAATAAATTTATGCTGTCCATGAAGTTCAGTACAGCTTTGCTTATAATGCAAAATACCTTCTTTTAGTTCACAGAGTATAGGAGGGAAGGATCACATGTGGAAACAAGATAGCTGATCAAAAGGATCCTTTCTGGCATCTGAGTTCACCCCAGGACTTTAACAGCTTAAGAATAGTTGATGGTTTTTGGTGTTTCTCATACCTTGAAGGTCAATTGTGTACATAATGCGTCAGCCTGAGGAAAACATTGTCTTATCTAATAGCCTGTTTTTGAACCTATTGTGAAAAAAAAAAAAAACACAACAAAAACAAAAAAAAAAACACCAAAAAAAACCAAAACCCAGGTTAAATGTTTTGTCAGGGAGAAAGGGATTGATGATTTACTTGGAAAACAGGAATAACTTCTGCATGGATATAACATCCTCCACAAGTGTGGGCACAGTATCTCTGATAGTTCAAGGCTTATTGGCATTTTAATTTTTTTTTAACTAGCAAATGTTAGGTTGTGTCACCAGCGAACAGTGAGTATGAGCTTTAGTTCAGTTGAATTATTAATTGCTGTCATCAAAAGAGTAATACGGACTTTCCAGCTCAACATGATTTAAACTGATGGGCTTTTAAAATTACTCAAAAAACCTTAAAACTATGGAGTGAATACATACATCATCTATAAACACTTATCTCCTAAACAGTAAGCTGACTATTAGTGCCTTTCTAAGAGATGAATCTGTATTTATTTGAAGGTCCTTTCCTTTTATTGCTTTTTGTGTTGTTGGGTTTTTTTTCCACCAAAGAAGCTTTGAAAAGTATCCCATAAAAGATATCTTTATCCTTGTGAGGTTACTATGTGTCCATTCAAAGACAAGAAGTGAGCAAGGCTGTTTTGAGGTGTACCTGAACCACCTTCTGGAAGACTCCTTTCTCACATTCACTGTAGGTGGATCTCTGCTCCACTGTGGACTCCACTGCAGGGTCACAGCTGCCTCACCATGGTCTGCACCACAGGCTGCAGGGGAATCTCTGCTTTGGAGCCTGGAGCCTGGCTCTGGCTCACCAAGACACTGATCTCGGTGTCTGCAGAGCTGTTTCTCTCACATATTCAGTCCTTTCTCCATCTTCAGTTTGTAGCAGCTATCCCCCTTCTTAAATATGTTAGCCCAGCGACACTACTGCTGTTGTTGATGGGCTCAGGTCTGGCCGGTTGTGGGTTCATCTTGGAGCCAACTGGCATTGGCTCTGCAAGACATGGGGAAAGCTTCTGGCAGCCTCTCACAGAAGCCACCCCTATAGTCCTCTCACTATCAAAATCTTCCCAAGCAAATCCAATATATCTGCTAATCCAAGTGCATGCAGTTGGGACTGTGCTTTAATTCTGATTGACTCTATTTTTTCATTGTCTATTTTTAAAGCATACCCTGTCACAGGTACGCACAGCACTCAGCTGTCAGATTTCTGTTTTGTTAAAGCACATGTATGCTCAGAAGTCTTTGCAGGATACTTGCAGCCATCCAGTGACAAGCTGTACTGACAGAATACATGCTTCAAAGTGCATCAGTAGAACTACTGCTCTTTGCAAAACCAGCTGGTGTGGCAAATGAATACATCAAAGCCAGAATAACAGGGGTGCTCAGCTCAAAATTCTGTTATATATTAAAAAAAGAAAAAGAGTATAATTAAACATTTTAGACCATGCCAGGACTGGATTTAATTATGCATCAGCTCAACAATGTGTAGCCTTTATCAAAAGAAAAGTGTTTAGCTTGGGAACTTTTCTAGCAGAACTGAATGAAGTATTTAAATATGCTTTTATAAAGTCCAAGTGTCCTTTCTCAATATATAATGACTATGCCCCATCTTAAGAAAAAGTAATATATTTATTGCAAAATAATTTTTCTTTAGTGTACAGACACTTTTAAAGAAAATGTAGAACTATTTATAACCTTTCTTCATTAAAAATTTTATTGGAAAAATACAATTTATAAAGTTGCTAATGATAGCAGCGACTGCACCTCCACCTCCTTCACACCTCACACTCACCCACCCACCTATGGAGAATATTCATCCATGCATAGATCTGTTTGTGGTATCTCTTCCTTGGTGCCTTAGAAACTACTGATATAAGTTTTTGGGGTTTTTTAAGTAGTTTTCAACAAGTTTTCATTATGTTGAAATGACAATTCCTTACTACTTCTGGTAACTTTGTTCTTAGGGACAATTCCAATTTCTCCTGTACATATGGTATTAACAGCTACCTCACAAGTAGTCAGCTTTCCTAACCCTAGAAACAGCACATGAAAGGTCTTAACAAAACATCTATGAAATACCTTGACTATGAAGAAATGGGGTTCCTGAGTAATTCTTGCATCTGCTAGTGATGACAAAAGTTTCTCGGGGCTTACTGGAATGGTGTGAATATGCATCTGGTCTCCAGAGAAATCTGCTCATCATTTCCTCAGCACCGTTTTTTATCATGGAATCATAGAATTAACCAGGTTGGAAAAGACCTCCTAGATCATCAAGTCCAACCTTTGATTCAGCTATTGTGCTTACTAGACCATGGCACTAAGTGCCACATCCAGTCTTGCCTTTAAAACTTCCAGGGACTGTGAATCCATCACCTCCCTGGGCAGCCTATTCCTGATTACTCTGTCTGTAAAAAATTCTTCCTAATATGTCATCTAAACCACCCCAGGAACAGCTTAAGACTGTGTTCTCTTGTCCTATTGCTGGTTGCCTGGGAGAAGAGACCAATACCCACCTGGCTGCAACCTCCTTTCAGGTGGTTGTAGAGAGTGATGAGGTCACCCCTGAGCCTTCTATTCTCCAAATTAAACAACGTCAGCTCCCTCAGCCTCTCCTCATAGGACTTGTTCTCCAGTCCCTTCACCAGCCTCGTTGCCCTTCTCTGGACCCGCTGCAGCACCTCAATGTCCTTCCTGAATTGAGAGGTCCAGAAGTGGACACAGCACTCGAGGTGCGGCCTCACCAGTGCTGAGTACAGGGGAAGGATCACTTCCCTCATCCAATGGTCACACTGCTCCTGATACAGGCCAGGATGCCATTGGCCTTCTTGGCCACCTGGGCACACTGCTGGGTCATGTTCAGCTTCCTGTCAATCAGAACCCCCACGTCCCTTTCTGCCTGGCCGCTCTCCAGCCACTCTGTCCCCAGCCTGTAGTACTGCCTGGGATTGTTGTGGCCAAAGTGCAGGACCCGGCACTTGGTCTTGTTAAACATCATCCCTGCCTTCCAGCAGAGCAACACTCCCCCCAACTTGGTGTCATCTGCAAACTTGTTTATGCTGAACTCAATCTCCTCATCTAAATAATCAATAAAGATGTTAACAGAACTGGGCCCAACACTGACCCCTGCGGAACACCACTAGTGACTGGCCAGCAACTGGATGCAGCACAGTTCACCAGCAGTTTGTTTCTAAATTTGAATATCCTTTTTGAAAAGTGGAATGCTAATTCTACAACAAAAATGGCCAGAGAATTAATTGTCGCTGCTAATGCTGCCTCAGAGGTGTTCCCAAGCAATGTTTAAAGATTGGATAACGTGACATTTTGGACTGACCATGAAAAATACATCAAATATTTTACCCACAAAATTTCTGTTTAAAACTTTATGTAAATATTGTATATACCAAAAAACATTCAGCAAAGCTTCGTAACAATAATATACCAAATTATAAGTATCCAGCAACTTGCCAACAAATAATTATTATTTTAAAACTTGTTTTTGTTATATACTTACCAAGGAAGGCAATAGATTTTTTTAAAGGTCTATATGATATGCAGAATCATGGTATCCTGGTACACTTAGATAAAAATAAACAAATATCTTCAAATGTCAGTGTAAAGAAAAGGCATATTTTATGTCTTCATCATCTGAATTAAAAAAAATAGTCTTTTTTTAGTAATACAACATCCACAGTTTTGCCACATCTTCTATGTAAACTAATGGCCATCATGAACTGTACAATAATTTCACTGCAATAGTAATAACATTTCATTTACAACAACAAAAACAACAACAATTTTGTTTATTTAGAAAAGAAAGCTATGAGATTATGTAGATCAAGATTTTTTTAAATCACCTATTGAATATAAATTCAAAAACTTGAGCTATTCTCCTGAAGGGCTAGGAAATGGTCATATACACAATTCCCTTTCTTCAAGAAAATTCTGAGAGTTACTAAGAAACAATATACACATCCAAATGGAAAAAAAAATCAAAACAATCAGATGAACGACCCTCTTAATAAATCTCCTTTAATTCCTTCTTAGAGGCAAGTGCAAGAACCAACAACCTATAATCACAAACATTTTCTGCAGTTAATGTTTCTTCAGTGAATGTCAGAACTTTGAGGTGAATCTCTCTGTAGCAGATAAAAAGGTTTTGCAGTCATTCTAGGTTTTACTGGAAAAAAGAAATCTCTCTTGAATAAGAGAAAATTTAGGTCTTCCAACCATTAGATTTAAAACAGATTTCTGGTGAGCAAATTAGTTTTCCTTTAGTCTGGCAGTCAAGTCCAGCAACCTTCTGCGAACCATGTAGTCTGTTCAAACTCTGTAGGTTGTTTTGCCTTTCCATCATCTCAGAGGTTGTTGTCTCTTTGCTTTGTCTCTCAAACTCTATTTCAGAGCTTTCAGCTGTACATGCGCATTTGGTTGCAACTAGGGAGTTCACCTGATTCCTAGAGTAGCAGTCAACATAGTCAGGCTTAAAAAGAGAACAAAAAATATCTATGTAATAAATTGCAAGCAGAAAGCTAAAGCAAATGTGGTTTCTCTGCCAGATAGACTACCTTTAATCTAAACCTTTTTTTTTGTGTGAGGGTCTTCATAAACTTCCAAGCTAACAATAACAACATATTTTTCTTCTTTCACAAAATAAGTCCAGGAAAGTGCTCTGCTCCAATCATATTGCAGTGAAAGATCAATACATGATGCAACTAGAGAAGGTAGTTATGCTATCCACTTGCCTGACTAAAAGCACTTCACACACTCTATTTTCACAAATAAGAAAAGAAGTACTAACCACTGAACTGTGTTTCTCTGCTTTTAGAGTTCTGTTTCACTCTAGTTCTAAAATCCGCTAGAAATGAAGCTGTGTTCAATACTAGGACTTCCCAATGAAAGGAAAGTACTTATGGCCTGTTCTCTGTCTTGCCTGTGGTTCAGTCAATTATATACTTCAATAATAGGTGATTAAGCTTGCAACTGTTGAGCTTTTCTTTATCATTGTCATAGAAAGTACATAAAAATGTGTAATAGGTTCTTAAACAGCTCTAATTAATTGCATTGCATAATTATTTACAGGATTATTTTTCTTTCCAGCTGCGGAGACAGTAGCAGAAAGGTGGTTCGACTGTGATGAGAAAGCCTGAATCTGTTACGAGTAACAGTTCTTGTTTAGTTTGCAGATGGTCAAGAAAAAACAAAATCAAGAGGGCCTTAACACAGCAACAGGAATAGAGAGAGATCAGCCCAAAGTCACACAACAAGCAGCAGTAAATCTATAGACAAACATTTTGTCTGCTTTCCCATATGGTGCATAAGGACTCTACAATAGAGAAGAAAAAATCCATAATGACAGGATCATATGTATGCATCCAATATCAATCCAATACTGACAATGACCTACTGTCCCTCTGGTATGTTTCATCCACTCCATAAATACAGAAAATTCAGTAAGGGCTGCTTTACTAGATAAAGAGTCAAGCCTTTGCATGACATGGCTTTGTTGGTTCCTTTCAGTGAAGCTAAAAAGTCAAAAACACACTGTGGAAGCATTATGTAGGTTTCAAATCATTACGTGATATTTCAGCTGCCTACCTTTGAAAAAGCTATACTAAATAATTTGAAATGCTTTTGTAACAGACTGATAGTCATTTGTTTTCAATGGAGAATTTTTTTTTTTAATGAGACAGGAATCATCAGCCTAAAAAGAACTGTCACATCTATGAGATAGTGATACCAGCATAAGACTATTAGAAAGAGGGAGTTGGGAGTTCAGGGATGAAAATTTGAATATTGCACAATTATCTGTTAAAGTCCAAGAGGTAAAAGCAGACAAAAAAAAAATTGCTGTCTGTACTATAAGCTGGTTTTCATAGTGCTCATTTTTCAAAGTGTTCGTGATTACCTTAGTGGCTCAACTGTGTGCTGTTCAGAGCTCTTCTAAACAGGACTAGGAAACTGGATTAAGTGGATACAAAGTTAAATATTTTTAGATTTTAATGTCTGAAAAGCTTGTGCAAACTGAACAGGGAACCATTTGACACAGTACCGATGTTTTAGAAAATGTGTTCAGTAAGGACTTTGCCGTGATGTTTTGGCTATATAGTAGAGGCGTTCTGGCATCTACTTAGAGTAATGTTCTTTATTTAATTCCTGACACAGGTGGGAACTGTCAATGGAGTGAGGGCACACTCAGTTCAGACTTCTGCTCAGTGTCTGATTTCATCTTGGACTCAAGCGTGAGAGGCACCAAACACTCTGGTCTACTCGGGAAGGCAGACGAACATGTGCTTAACTTTGATTTTATAAATGCCTTCTTGAACTTTGTCAGAGCACTCTGAATGACCACAACTAAAGTTTGAACCAAAATAGCTGAGGTCTGTAGGCACCAGTCCCACCACATGAACCATTGTATTTGTTGGATGAGCTTTTGGTAAATGTGCTAAACTGCTCTGGGCTGAAATCTACTCTGTTACTCCTACTGTTTCTCTGTATCTGTGCCTACTGCTTAAACTTTTCCAACACTGCTATTTTCCATGTAACTAGCAGGAAATGACTAACTATTTTCTGCTTCCATTTGTGTGGAACATGTCACTATGTGGAGGTGACTGGTGCCTTCTGCTTTTCTGGATTTGGAAATAAACCACCTTGCTTTTAAGTGCAAGGAGTCATCCTGCCTGGCAGTAGGAAGCGGTCTTACTGTGAGGTTACTGAAGATGGGGATGATTACAGAGAAACAGGGTTCAAGGAATTACAGGTTTTCATCTTTAGTGGTTTCTCTTTTCTCTCCTTTTGCTCTAAAGAAGTCACTTATAAAATGTGTATTGGTTTTTCTGTATGAAGATATATAACTATTCATATTTTCCTAGAAAAATGTGTGACAGTTATTTAGTTAAATGGAGTCCATCTGACTTTGCAATATTTATCTTTTGTAAAAAGACCCTCATTTCCAATGGGAGATAGATATATCAAACTATTAGTAGAACAGGAAAGGCTATTTTGCCTTGACAGAGTACTTGATTTCCTAGATGAAAGATCAAAAAGAAATAAAATACATTTATTTTTTTAACTGATTATGTGAAGTTGTGTGTAAATCTATTAGAGGCCTTCTGGGGGATTTTTTAAAATTTAAGTCCACATCAATATTTCAAGGTCTCTTCTCTTCCACAGCCCATTGCCTGTCCTTTGATTCTGTGCAATTAGTGAATCAATATTTACATGACCCATCATGACATATTTTGTGACATTTCATTTGCAATGTTAATAAAGATTAGAGTAATTGTAATGCTAAAATTATTCTAAAAATTTATTTCAATGATTTGCAAAGTGCTATGATATGAAACAATGGGAAAAAAAGGAGAGGGAATAATTGTCTTTATGTATAACTGATTTAACTCACACATGGCTATTACATGTGTTTTTATTTTGGGAAATGTACTACACCATTGTTTTCTATAATGTCTACAACATGCTGCCTATTATTTTTGCATAGAATAGCATTTTGTATTCAGACAAAATAAAGATGGGTCATTTTCATATTTCTAGACAAACTAGTGCTGTGATGGTTAAAAAACTGTCATTACTCACATAATTTCTGGTTGAAAGGGTCAGTGAAGAGCAAAAAATGCCTTATCTGAGGGATTCTGTGCTATCTAATATATGTTTTTATGTACTCTGGGTTTTCTAAGCAATTTCTATTTCTGCTAAAACATTTCTGCACTGTTAAAGTCCTTGTGTGCAACTTTGGAAAGCTATGAATGGAATTATCAGTTTGAGTTAAGATCAAAAAATTTAAATTCCTAATCTGTCTTTTCCCTTGACTGTCATATTGGATTGCATCACCAGAGGCATGGACATCTTTGACTTCACCTTTGCTTTCCTTCATGACCCGTACATCCAGATTGTATCTGTATTTACCACATCTAGTTACATGTGCTTTCAGCTTCCTCCAAAAGCTAAGGATCTTCAGGTCAACTTTCATTTCATACCTCACACACTGTAGCTTATTTTTCTGATCTTAACATCATACAAATGGCTTTCTTTCAAAATGCTTCTGCTGGAGTCATCTTATTACTTTCTTCACCCCCTTCTCCTTAGCTGTTAGTTTTCCTTCTTCTGCTGTATTTAAAAAACTGTATTTACCAGTAAGCACTCTCAATATTTTAGTAAACACTATTTTAATAAGTTCTACTTTTCTTTATACTTCCTCATAAACCATGCCTTTTTTCATTATTTTACATAAGAGTTGGAGCTTAAAATATTAAAACAAAAGGTTTACTTTGGCTTTTTAATACCACAGCAGGATCTGGGTATTTTGCCTCTAGGAACTAGAGTAAAACAGTAAAGGAAGGTTAATCAATGCAAATTCTGACACACAAAGAGAGAAGGAAGGATAGCCTAACTCATATAGGAGTGGTATGAAATGTTTTTTTTCAGTGATCTGCTGTTAGATAAATGCTTATCCAGTAAGGTGTACAAAAACTTCCCTAGAAACATAAGCATTTCTGTATTGCTAAAGAAACTAGATTGATTTTGCTTTAACATTGCAGAAATATAATTTTAGAACCATAGAATTTTAGATTTTAAAGATTCAGTACAGTTCCTGCCTCTTCAAGGAGTCAGGACTTCAATTAGAGCAAGTTGCTCAGAGCTACGTCCAACTTGACTTTGAACAGTTCTAGGGATGGGACATCCACAGTTTCCCTGGACAACTTACGCCAGTGTGTCACCACTCTCATCATAAAAAATGTCTTTCTTATTCTATCTTTATTTCTTCCTTATGTCCAATTCAGTTAAAAACTGTTTGTCCTTTCTCTGTCACTACAGGTCCTGGCATAAAGTCTGTCTCCATTTTACTTATAAACCCCCTTTATATATTGAAAGGCCACAATAAGTTTTACTCGGGGCCTTTTCTTCTCTGGGCTGAACAACCCCAACTCTCTCAACCTTTTTTCATAAGAGATGTGCTCCAGGCCTCTGATAATTTTTGTGGCTCTCCTGTGGACCTACTCCAACAGGTCCATGTTTTTCCTGTACTGAGGATCCCAGAGCTGGATGCAGTATTTTGCTCACCAGAGTAGAGTAGAGGGGAAGAATCAAATCCCTCAGCCTGTTGGCCACATTTCTTTTCAGGCAGCCCAGGGCACGTTTGGCTTTCTGTACTAAAAGAGGCCATTGCTGGCTCATATCCAATTTTTAATCGACCCGTACCCCTGAGTTCTTCTCAGCAGGACTGCTCTCAATCCATTCATCTCCTTGACTGTACTGATATTAGTGATTACCCCAACTCCGCTGCAGGACCTTGCATTTGACCTTGGTGAACTTTGTGATATTCAAATGGATCCACTCCTCGAGCGTGTCCAAGTCCATTTGGATGGCATCATTTCCTCCAGCATATCAATACTTTGGACCAAGGAAAGGTGATAAATGTGCAATCTGAGAAAAAGAAATAAATTGTATCCACACTATATTTTTCATGGCTTGCTATAGTAATTTAGAAAATAGTCCTGAAATGTTATTCATTAAAAACTGAGTTTTATTTTTTCATCTCTAATCATGCTGTTGAAACACATGTAGCACAGATGCTGCTAACATTACAGTATGCTTACATGGCAATGTATTTTTTGAAATTAAATTGTCAGAGAAAGATAATTTCATGGAAGTAACCAAATAAAGTGTACCAGATAGTACCCTTTCACTTGATTCTTGGTTCCTTTTTAATGAGTACTTTCACATGTAGACTCACTGAAGATGAATCATTGTCTGTGACTATTTATCTTCTGATTTGGAAATGGATATTTGCCTTCCCTGATCTTTTTGGAAAAGACCTTTAATATTTGATTAAAAGGAATGAAATGAGGAATTATTCTATGAAGCAGTAAAATGTAGCGTAGCATGCAATACTGTGCTTTGGACTGTGTTGATTCTCCGGTATTCTTGCAGTTTATAAAATATTATTTGGTAACCTTTTTTTTTTTTAACACAGGAAATCAAATAGGTATATGAGAGCAATCAGAGGACTTATGAAATGAAAACTTCCTGGGGACAAAACAGCTTTGATGTTTTTATATGGTTTGTAGGAGAATATGAAAATGATGTAAAATTTGGCACTGCTTTCATCCTGGGACTTAAACATAAAATAGAGGCTCTCTAGGTCACAATGTTGAATTCAGGGTACAGTAATTGCAGGAAAGGCTGAAATAATAAGGATGCTCTGATCATACCATCTGTGCAAAACTAGAACTCTCCTTATGTCTCAAAACTTCTTTATACATTTCTCAAAATGCCAGCTGAGCAGCCAGAGTAGAAGGCCTGATGCTTCATAACGGCTAGAAAACTTTAACTGTCCAAAATCTTGATTTGTCTCTCTGGTAGACTAGTACTTACACTGACTACAGCCTAATAGCAAAAAACTAACTTAATAGGACATTGTAAATGGCAGGATGACCTTAATATTTTGGAGGTGAATTTTTGCCTTTTGGCTCTGCATTAAAGAGTTGTTCAGAAATGTTTTTAACCAGTTGATTTCTTGTCACAAAGCTAACAGGTTTTTGGTTGTTTTTGTGGTTTTTTTTTCTCATCAGCTCCATCTAGAATCTTCTTTCTAGTAAAACCTGTAAGATATTTCATTTCAGAGATGGTGAGAAGCAGAAAAGAAAAATTACTCCCCAACTAAAAATTATAGCTAGTCTTAGTTTCGGTAAATTTTATATTCTCCCAGTATCTTGAACTCAAAGTTCTTGATCTTCTTTTTAATAAAAAAAAAAAATAGGTTTATTGTCAGCACTAGAAAATATGCTTTTGATGACAGCAGAGGACCTTTATGATCATCTAGCTGGTCTCTGCAGCATAAGGTATGGTATTTTATTTGAAAATTTGTGCACTGAATTTGGAACTTTGAGATTGAGTGAGAATATAGCTCTTAAAAATATATAATATTAAAGTTTTAAGGTTATAGGTTGTCAGCATCCCTATTAGCAGGTTATTTCAGTGTTTTCTAACTATCTCTAACATCCTAGACATGTTTCTTTTAAAATTTTCTTTTGCTAGCTTGTTTTAATTTGCCTAGTTCTTGCATCATTTACTGTTGTAGTTCATTATCCTTTTGTCTTCCATATCAAAACCCCTACCATCAGAAATCTTCTATCCCTGTATGTACTTACAAAATATGATCAAGTCTACCTTGCAATTTCTCTTTGAAAAGCTAAACAAATTGAGCTTATGTAATTAATGTGAGGCTGGGTCTCAAGACCATGAAGTACTCTGTTGCTGGGGTTTGAATGATATCCATGCTTACAACATAATTTTAATTGGATGGTATTTTTCAAATCAGGACTCAATGTTGTATCCTGTAGAAAATATAGCACCTCATTCATTACTTTGCTGTAGTCTTCTAAAGGTCTAAAACACTACTACTGTCCTTTTTAGATATCACATTATGAAATGGTTATATTAGTGCATCACCTCAGGTCCAAGACTCATTTGCTTTGTCCACATTATTAGTGCTTGAAACTTGCTGAGAGAAAGGCATATGACTTCAGGAAAGTACCCTTTAACCTCACCAATCCTCTCACATCTGTGATTGGTAAGATGTCCAGCAGTACAACAAAGATAAAGAAAACGGGACAAATCATGATCTTGTACTTATATAAGGAGTACGTATATGTGATCCTTGGCTACTTCAGAATGACGTAAAAACAGAGTAGTTTAAAAAAACCACTGATGAAATCCTGGTCCTGGTGCTTGGTCTGTTCACTAGGTGAGTCTCAGGCCTCACCTTGGACATCAGCAAAGCTTTTCAAGTAGACCCAGTATACTATGCATGTCTAGCATTTCAGACAAGCAAAAGCGTTCCTAACTATTCTGAAGTCACATTTTCCTGTATATTATATGTTCAGAAACTAGGATGTTTAGAAGATGTCCAACTCAAAATGGAATTTCCTGAGCTGTTGTAAGGAACTGACTGTATAGATGGAGTCTTTTCCCATTTAATCTGGACATAGCCACTCACTCTCAGTAATCCTTTTTGATCTGTAGCCAAAAAGCTGGTGTCATTTTATTAAAAACAAAAACAAAAACAAACAAACAAACAAACAAAAAATCCAAAAAAAACCAAAAAAACTCAACCAAACAAAAACCCTACAACAAACAAACAAACTCCACCAAAAACACACGAGCAAAACAAAAAAAAAATCATTATAAACAGTGTTATTGCTGAATAATGATAAGAAATATACAAAGGTTGAGTAGATAGGGCTGTATAGCTTGGAGAGCCACAGTGACCCACAGATGAGACAAAAGAGAGAAGAACATCTTTGAATATAAACAATTGTATTTCATAATATATTTCACATGTTTTGATCTAATTAACTACATTCTGAAAGGATCTCTCAAAGGAACTTGAAATTTCTGGAAAGGTTTTATATATAACCTGCCTATACCCTGTGTGCAGTAATGTGAACAATAAAGAAGTGACTTCATTTTTTTCATATGCTCTGCAGTGCCATCTACAGTATTTTGGTCAAGACTGAACCACTTCACAGGAAATAATGCACGTTGTTCTATAAAGCAAGAGTAAAGTGGAAAGTGTGAATATATCAACATTAAACAATCATTAGAAAGCTGAACTACAAGTAAGCGAAGGACTTGCTGCATTAAAACTCCGTTCCAAAGTCTATTCTTCTTTGATTTAAACATGAAATTTTATCAGAAAGGGTTTGAATTGTTTAATAACATCTGAACATAATCACCAAATTTTAACTCCCAAAATATTGAAAAAAGTGACATGATGCCATTTTACAGAACTATGCCATAATCATGGAACTAACAAGCATAAGCATTGCAGCCTTTAAAATAAATTTATACAAGTTTTCTTTCTTTGCCTCCCACCTTCAGTCCTTACCTTTTTGATGTTACATTTTCACACTTTTCTCCATGTCTGTGAGAAGTAGAAATGTAAAATAATAAACAGAAATAAGTTTTATTGCATGAAATTTAAAAAATAGAAACTCTTAAAGAACTAATATTAAACTTTGGAGAATTGGCAGTGCTATTCCAAATGTTGAGAAAATATAACTTTTTAGGTTATAAACTAAAATTTCATAATATTTTGATTAAAATAGTATGATACTTGACCTCATATGAGATCCATTTTTCCTATGGTCTGGGGGTAATTTTTCATCTGGAAATAAGTTTAATTTTATAATTTTGTAACTATAGATGTTGTAGTCAAAACACATTTTTTTTGCCCATTAAAGTCCTGATTTTTAAGTGCTAAACTATGAGTGTTCCATACAGTGTATGCACAGATTCAAAGTTTTTATTAATAAAAATAAGTTAAGCAGGTCTCTAGAAAATTTATTACTGAATAAAGTAAACAGTGGTGAACATTATTAATTAGAAGCTGTTTTAAATCATTACAACTAAGGTAAAATTTTCTTGACAATTGAGTTTAAAAGTCACCTTGAAAGTACTTTTTTAAATCTTTAAAAAGTAATATATATAACAAAGCCATTATATATATTAATTTGTCTGCTTACTAGTGTGAAAAAGTTTCACAGGAACATGTGTGCAAGAACTTGTTTTCTAAGTAACTACTCAAAAAATAAAATTGTTGTCAGTGAAATATGAGAGCATGCTTTCCTGGGTTGTGTTGTTCACTCCCTTCTAAATGTTGTAGAACACCACAAGGTGTTTGTAAGGTTTGAGTACGAAGAACAATTTCTGTTGCTTGTTTAAATACTACCAAAAATACTGAGAATGCTGGGTCCCAGTGTAAGGTCAGAGCAATTATAATGTTCTTCAAGGATGACAAATGAGAACTCAAAATTGGAGTTCATCACTATTGTGCAACTTCAGTATAACAAATAAAATGAAAGTTTCCTAGGTTACATACCTCAGCAGCAGGCTCTAACAAGTGGCTTTAATCATAAAATTCCTAGAGATCTTGTTATCACAGGAAGTTATCTGAATACTAAAGTCATTGTCAAAACTAATTCATTTCATAAAAGGTTTTAATGATTTGCCTGTAAATCATTAAAGTGACTGTCAGATTCTGGTATTCCCCATAAGCAGATAGGATATACTAATGGATATAAATCCTCTCTCATGATGTGTGAGGGCCTGGGGGCAGGATCCCTGAAGGGGGAACTGAACACAGGTCCTTTGACCATGGTTATTAGATACCCATTAGGAGAGAAGCCAAGGAGCAGATCTGCGAGTGACTGAGGTGACGAGATAACATCAGATTGACTGGACACTACTTGCCATTTTTTTATGGTAAACCCAAAATAATAGTAATAACAACTTGTAGTAATACATATAATAAACATGTATATATAAAAATAAATGTCCTTCTCAACTGGAATAGAGTGTTTAGACACAAATACAGGTAATTGTTTTAAACTATTTCTTAGCAATCCCCTGTCACCTTCTTTAATTGTCCTGTTTGCTGTTTATGATTCAATGAATTAAAAACAATTCTAATAAAGTATAGCTCAACTTTTCAAAATTGTACTGGAGTCTTGGAGAAAAAAACAGCTACACTTTTTGTTTTAGGTTTTGTCTTGTATTTTAGCTGTCTCTTGCATTGGACCTAAAATTGCAAGAGAGACACTTCCCTTTGCATGGTCTCTCTGAGCCAGCCAAAACCACATAATGATGGAAACCTCACAAGAAAGCCTATTCTTGCAAAAAAAAAAAAAATTGCCTGGTTGTCTGCATTTTTCCTTAGCCTGTTATTTCAGGGAAGGGGTGGGTACAGGGATGTTGTTCTTTGGGTAATGTGTGGGTAGTGATTATTATTGCAAAAGCTTACAGCTGGACTGCTTAGCTGACAAAAACGGAGCATACAACTACATGAGGACAAAAAGGCAAGGGAGCAACCCAAAATCTCTCTTTTCTTTTTTAAACAGTCAGGAACAACAGCCAGTGCAGCTGTCAGTGACTATACAGCCTGGGAAAAATGCTACATACACATATCTTAAATGCTGGAATTATCACAGCCTCCATCTACGTCAGGATGAAGAGTATTCAGCACAGCTATGACTCTGACATATGACACAAATACTAGTCAGGATGCCTGAACTTTTCAGTTCTCAATGTGTGAGTTACTTTAAAGAATAGAATGACCTCTGTAAAAAGTAGTCCGATTCTTTCTTGAAATACATTTTTCCAAATTCGCATATGTGCAAAGGTTGCTGTACTTTTTCCTAAGTCTCTGCTCATCATCCTCATGATTCCTTCATGTATCTAGCTGTCCAACTGCAGCTGAATCAGAAAATACTGGTTTTAAGAAAAATGTGCTGAAATGGCTGTTTTATTCAAATGAGTAGACCTGTAAAAGAACCCTCAAAAAAACAAAACCAACCAACCCAGAAAAATAACCCCCCAAAAACCCCTTAGATCTTTATTCAGGTACACACTTTTAACCAAATGAAAGTTGGTCTAAGTATGACTGGAGTTATGTACAGTTCTGCTGTGCCTTTAAAAATGGAGACTGGAAGTGCTGTTTGGAGAGATTTTGACAGCTAGATCATCAGGATAAATGTCAAAAAGTCAAAACAGCTAGGCATGCAACAGCAAGCACAATTCCATTAAAACAATTTAATAAAAACTAGATGAGATCTCTCTAATTAAGGAATATTTAGGAAACTTGGGGTAACAAAACAGGACCACATGGGTAGGAATCTTTTGCTGCTTTGGTTAGTGCTGTCTGTGTTATCTCCTGACTTGAAGGATTGAATCATGGCCCCCCATTGCTGTGGCAGCTAATAAAGAGTTAGACCTTGGACTCTTCAAAGACTTCACCTTGAGTGAGAAACCTCACAGATTCCCATCAAGTAACTCTGGCTTTTATGTTACATTCCAGCTATTTTTGATAGTATATCCTCATTTCCTGGTTCTTACTGTCTTATATTGTATAGCTGGTTAGTTTGTCCCATGTTTCTTTTTGTATTTCTTATAATTTAATTTACCCCTATTACTTCTTTGGGAAAAAAATCCCAACAACAACAACAACAACCAAAAAAAAAAAAAAAGAAAACCAGATCACCTCTTAAATTGTGATTCCTCACTGCTCAAGTCATGGTATATCCTTAAAGAATCCACAAAGGATCTAGAGCTGGCAGCACTAAGCACAGAGGAACCAAGAGTGCAAGCTAATCTCAGACACAGTGAAATATGTTTTACCTGTACAAAAGACAAGTGCAATTCCTGGAGGTGGCTGGTAATGCGATTGTCATGAAAATGGGGAAAGAAGAAATAAGAGACAGGTGAAAGGACCAGAAAGGGTTGATTTATATAGGCATACAAAAATTTCTTACTAAACTTCTTAAACCCCCAATATTTGCGTTTCCTTTATAAAAATCTGTTTCTGCTAACGCTGTTGGAAGGGAGATAAATAAAAATTCAAATTGTTGAACCAGCCTTGAGCAAATTGGACTGGGTTGGAGAAGAAAATTTCATCCCCTTGTTTCAGCTCTGAATAAGTTTAAGCTGGCAAAACTGGAACAAAGGAATCTCAAACAATAAATTACCAGCCACAAGCATAATAGCATAGAATCATAGAAAAAAAAGATGGCTCGAAAGGACTTCAGTATATTATCTGGTCCAATCTCCTGCCTCAAGAAAGGATCAAGAATACATATGTCATTCTTGATAGAAGTTTGGATAACATCCTGAAAAAGGTCTGCATTGAAACTTAGTGCTTCCCCAGGAAATCCATCCCAAAGCCCCACAATCCTTGCTGTTACAAGGTTTTAGTCTTACCTATGACATATTGCTTTCTTTAGCACATTCGTTTAAGACTTTTTGTTATTTACATAGTATGATCATAGGCATTACATTTGAGGCAATGTAAATACAGGTGATTTGAAAAAGAATGAGATACGGATCAGTGAAAAATTGAACTGATTTGCGTAAAAATTAAATTATAATCGTTCTTGAAAAGTTTTATAATAATTCACCATTAATTGCCCTAAACCTTATAGTGGGTTTTGTTGGTTAAAAATGTAAATGCAGGGAGTGGGAGAGACTATGCATACAATCTATGAGGTCAAGTCTGGATTGGTGTGGGAAGTGAATCCTGACTGTAGGATCCAAGTTAGTAAATGAAAAACTAATGTACAAGACTCCTGCTTCAAAATATACAGAAATAGTTGAATTCACAGACAGTACTAGTTTTTTGAATTAATGATTCAGGAATTCATACATTTTATAAGTGTATACTAATTATCTAAATGTACTGATTGGTTTAGGAAAAAAGATAACTTTGCAGTTCATAATAAATAAGTTCATAAATTATTCCTTTTTTAGTTATATTCACTAAAAGTTAGAAATGTGACGGTTACTAATATAGCAAGAAAGTTGTTTTCTAAAAATCTCAGAATTACATTCTTACTCTTTAATATGCATCCATATAATATTGCTGATATACTAATCAGAAATTTGAAGTAACTTTGACAGTCAACACAAGAATTACATTTTGAATAAGTTTGCCCATAGTATACCACAGCAGGAAATGTAAGCTTGTTCTCTGGCTGTGCTGCACTGGAAGTTTAAATAAAGAACTGATAAAGATATAATTAAAATCTGTCAATTTAAGTATATCTCATAAATTATTAAAATCTTGCTCCTTCATATCTTGCTGTAATTATTCTGCTGTACTCCTCCAGCTCTTGCAATTACTCTTCACAGGGCCAGGCTGACACCTAAAGGGGCCATCTGCAAACCTCAGATAACGGCCATGGCTCACTCGAGCAGCTGTAGGGTGGGTGGGAGAGGGTAAGGCTGCAGCCTCTGGGCTCTGGGAATGTCTTGGCACTTCTGGTGATATGTGGGAGAGCAGATGGATTTCTGTATTTGGTTTTAATATATGGACCTATATCTTGATTGAAGTGAGCAGAATGAAACCTTCCAGAGAAACAGTTGATGCCAATGTTGAAACCTGTTCCTCTGCAATAAATGTCCCAATCCTGGGTTGTGTGAAATTCTTGGACTTTTACCCATTTGTAAAATAGACTTGTTTACTTTGAGGCATGAGGCAAAGGCTGTCTTCCGTAAAAGTTTCTTGATCCTAGAACTGAGCCCTATGGAAACTGAAGGTAGCTTCACAGCCAGCAGGAGAGACGTGTAGTTTTCTCTATGTAACTGCCTGTTTAGTTTGCACATGAAATGGCTCTTTTGTCTTATTTTTATGCAAAAAATTATTTTTAGATAATTTGCTGATTACCCCATTTCTCCATGTATGTGAACCTTGTGCAGGTGAACTGACCATAGCTGATCTGAAGAGGCAGCAGTAGAGGATTGCAAAGATTTTTCAGAAGATTTTAGTTTGGATATTTAATTAGACTACCAACATTTTGATTGAGATGGTTGGTGTCAGGGCAACACAGGGGACTGTGACTGTCAGGGACTCCAGGAGCACTGTGGGCTCCCTGTGCATATGGCAGTGAAGGGACTGGTAGTTTGTCATTTCCTACAATCCCAGCAGGGCAGCCAGGGAGCCACTAGGGCAGCCCTATCCGTCTGCTTTGGGCACTTCCCTGGAGACAGGGAGAGGCCAAGGCAGGGAAGGGATGTGGTCCTGCTGATGGGCCTGGCTCAGAGGAGGGCCAGGCTGTGGAGAGCCAGAAACTGTCCTGGTGGCAGAATCACTGGGGCAGGAACAAATGGCCGTGGGGGGCTGACATGGAATCCTAGCCCTTGAGTGGAAGAGGAAGCTCAGGGGACTGGGCAGGGGCAGGCAGTGCTGGTCGTGCCTTTGGGACCATAGCAGTTCTAATTCTGTTATTTCAAATCTCATACTGAAACCAAGCTTGTTAGTTTTGTGAAAACTGGTTAGGTGGTCTCATTTTAAAGTAAGCAAGAAAATGTTCAAAACACATTGGATGTTAGTGCATAAAAATCAAGAAATAAAGTGCTTTTCACCTTCACATGTCATTTGTATTTCCTCAGAGCACGTGCCTTTCTCTGGGAAAGCTCTGCCTTAAACCGTGTTAGTCAGTAATCCTCACACTGTGCATTCTGAATTTTAAGTGTGTTTAGGTAGCCTTATTCAGTAAAGGCTAGTGTCTTGGTAAATGTGCACTAAACACCAAAGTGCTTGTGGAGTCTAAGTCTGATGTTGAACTTCATGAAAGAATTCCTGCTATGAAGGGAGAATTGCCTGCAAGACCCTGCCTTGTGTTAGTCATCTACAGCAGACCATGATGAGATTATGACTTCTTTCCTTCACAGGAGTTCTGATTCACTGTAGCAAGAGGAAGCATTTACAGCGAGCAGGTGTGGGTACTGACCTTCCTCTATCATGAATGCAGACATTTTGGGTGAAGGAATGATAATTCAGAGTTTCTTTTAAGTTTTGAACTGATCTCTTATAAAGCTTTTATTCCTTTACTAATTCTTAAATTAGAAGGTGAAGTTAGTGCCTTAACTTGTGAGAAGGAGTAACTATCTGCTACCTACTCACTGACATTGTGTCTGAGAAGGGAATCTCACCAGCAAGATATTTGGAGACAGCAAAAGCGAATTGCCTTCTTGTTTGAGAGTTGGGAGCAAAGCTGTGTTTCAAGTGATTCAAAGCTAAATCTTGCTAGTGATGTCTTTTGTTTCCTTTGAGAAGTGCTGGTGAGAGATGGTTGGTGCTTATTTTCATCATTCATGAAGTTTGTGTACAAATGAAACTGCTATATTACAGAGGGGGCTTTTTGTTTGTTTGGGTTTTGTTTTTTTCTTTTTGCATTTTTTAAAAAGAAAAGCTTATTGGTGTTATTGGACTAACTTATTTGTCCTGTCTGTGTAAACCATATCCCTTCTAAGACATTATTCCTGGCTTAATTGTGTAGCCAAAACTTTTGAACATTTCCCAATCTAAGACATGAATCTTCAGCTGTGGTATATTATTCTGGCTCTTTATAATTCTTGCTTGTAGCTCTTCCCAAAAATTATGAAATAGCCCTCTAGTTGAATATTTTCTATGTCAGAATTAGTAATTAAAGAAATGCACACTTGAGTGCACATGGATGTTTCTATGTGAAACAACTGATGAAGCAGCAATATTTAGTAGTGTGAAGTACCATTGGGAAGAGAAGCCAGACTAAGAATTTAAGGCCTAAATAATCCACTGTCTTCAGTCATGACTGAAGTCTAAGTTCCCCCATGATTACACAATAAAAATATTTATGCTTTTATAAGGAGAAACAAACATAAACAACAATAAGCAATAAAAAATATTAATAAAAAAGTACAGTAAACAAAATCACAAGTCTGGGTCCTGGATTTTTTTAACTGTTTGGAGCTGACCTTTGAGTTACATAAAGCATTCCAGGAAATACATGCATTCATTCCCTTTTTTTTCTGTGATTATACCTACACAGTACTTGTTCAGTGTCTTACTTTACAATTTCTTGCAACTGACAATGCTAGCATCTTAAGTTTTCTTTGATGCCTCTTTAGAATCAGTTCTAAATTCTTTAAAATACAAAACATCTGGAATTTAGAAACTAAAACCATCCAGCAAATCACTGTATGTGCAGCTCTTGATAACCTTTGACCAAAATCTTGTCATTTGCTGTTTTTTTTTTCTTTTTTTCCAAGATATAGTTCAAGCTAAAAAAAAAGAAAAAAAAAAAAAAGAAAGTCCCTCTATGGCTTATATTGAATACTCACAGTTCTAACAGAAGTACTATTCCTATTAGGTCTTTCTGAAACAATGCATGCTGAAGCCTTCCATGTCATCAGGTGTATACTACCACCAAAGTTTAAATTTAACTTGCTTAAACTTTCACCACTTCTGGCTTCCAATTTTCTGTTCCCCCTAAAAGTACTTTTCAAATTCAACATAGCCTTTCTAGGTCTGACACAAAGCACCAGAAGGGTAAGTAAAATGAATCACCATGTCTAAGCAGATGCTTTTCAGTTAAAGCAGTCACCTTGAACATATGAGGTCCAATTTTAATTTTTCATTCTGCCAAAAAGAACTTAAATTTCCACTTACCTTCTTGGGCGGTATCCAAGATACAAGACATTTTCATGGTAGCTCTTTCCATTTTTGCTACTGTGCCTATTTCATTTGGCATGAAGTTTTTAAATACTTACTGAAGTGAGGACTGGAGTATAAGCTTCACCCCTTCACACATCTCTTCCTTTTTTCACTTTTATCTAGCTTCGTGAATATTGAATGTTGTGTATGTAGTGAGATAATTTCAATAACAACAAATTAAAGAACACTGTATGCAGCCATCCTGTGATCAGAACAATCCCCTGGAAATAAGAGCTCTGGATGTAGGTACTCAGTCAGTACTAGAACCCTTAGTTCTAGAAGGCAAGTAGGGATTACTTACCAGGGGATGCAGGTATTAGCAATAATAACACAGTCTTCTCTGACTGCAGAAGTTTATGAGGAGGGCATGCCTTAAAGTTATCTTAACTGTCAAGCTCCAGAAGAAGCCTTTTTTGCAGACAAACACAAGCAGAGACAGATGCCTCTTTCCAGTCCACAATAAGTTACTTCTCTTCTAGAGAGGGGGGTGCTTGGGCCTTGTCTTTTTATGCATCTTTCCCATTGACAAACTGGCTTTTATGGATCCCTGTCTTAAGATTTATCTCTGTGCATGAATAAAGAACTGTGTTTAGCCTGACTTGTTTGGATGTTTCCTTTGAAACTGCAAGACATAAGAAATCGCAATGTTATATCACATTATTTTAAAATCTTTTGTGACTGCAGTGTTCATACCTTTCATTCATATTTGTTCAGCCTGGGACATACTCCAGCAGCTCAATACTCTAGAGTAATTTTTCTGACAAAAATAAATTGCAGGAGCTGTGTTCCAAGAGATGCCTCCTGTCCGGAAAGCCATTGCCACAGTTACGTGACAGCTGCACTGCTGTATTCCTTACAATTTCTGAGACAGCAGTCTCCAGGGAGAGCTGTCTCACCATTACACACCTCAGGGGAATATTCTGTCAGCCTACTATTCCCAGAGCAGACTCAAGTGCATTCTCTATGTATACCAACCACGTACAGCCCTGCAGCTTTCTGTGCACCTGCGCTTCACTTTCAGGGCCTTGAGAGGCTGTCCATCAGTACTTTCATTTAGCAGTTCAAATCGGGCATTTCAATTTGTGATAGGGAACGTGGAAAGAATTTTTGAAACATCCCATATGTGCACATTTAATCTCGTATTTCACTGTAAGCAAATGTGGCACCTCTCTGAGTTGTGGATGGATAACAAATGCAAGCTTGTTGTGTTCATGATGATTTTTCTAGGACAAGTCCGTGTGGCCGCATTAGCATGGTTCTGACCCTGATCTAACATGTCTTGTCTCTGAGAAGGGGTTTTACCTTTAATCCAGCAATATCTCAACTGCAGCTCCATGGCTTTCATGGGCCTTGGGGAACAATTGGTGCAGCCCCACAAAATGCACTTGTACTTTTAGGTTGATTTTCTTCCTATCTGACAAACCTATTTCTATTTCCCCACTCATCCATGAGCCTCCCTGGACTCTTTGTCTGCCTCTTTTTGTGCAATCTGCCCTGTTTAAACTGGCTTTGATCCTCCCCATGGGAGCTAGTTAGAACTGTTAGGTTTCCTTGCTGTAGCAATTCTTAATGATGATAAAATTTGTAAACTCTTAGGCAATTATTAAGGTTTCCTCTTAATTTCTCTAGATGAATGAGAACACTGAAAATGGCTGATCCCAGAAGTAAATGGCATTTTGGGATACAGATTAGAATAATTCAATTAATACAGAAATTTATGGTTTTAATTTGTTACACATACAGAAGCATTGGTTGTGTTATACAGTGTTCCATTTATACATACGGCTGTGTCAGGTGTATCACATTGTGAGAAATGCTCACACTTANAGTGGTGGTTTTACAGTGATAGGGGGACCAGATTTTCTTAGACTTTGCAGGTAGAGTTGGTATGTGCTTTTTGACCAAAAAATTGTTTCAGTGAACCTCAAATCTGATTTGAAATACTTTCTACTATTTTATTCATGGATAATTTATTTGAGCAGCACTGGGCAAAAAAGCTGAAATATGCTTGTAAGAGACTGTTCTAACTGGCTAGTATGTTTTTACATTGACCAGGGCAGTAATTAATTACCCTCTCAAAAGTACCACAAGCGCTACTGACGCAATTTAAACAACCGAGNCATTTAAACAGTTTGGCCGAACTGGGTGTGTATCTCTGGCCCAAGAGACAGACCCCCAGCAATAAGAGACAGAGGTTTTTATACCCTGTCCTGGCCAGGGGAGTCCCTGCTTCCATTCCCATTGGCTAGTACTAGGGAGTTCACAATCTGTCCCGATCCACCTACCTGCCCAAGACCCCCACCTCCACAAAAAGGCTCAAAAAAGAGGTTCAAACTGCCCTCTTTTAAGTCCAACCATTAGAAACTGAACTGTCCCACTNAGGAACTGCTAAGAGAGTTTGTTCTTTTAGCCGCAAGGTATTTATTCAAGAAGCGCTGGAAAGCTAGCCAGCTCGTGCTGGACAAACTAGCTTCCAATCAAAATGAGCCATTTTATAGATTACACTACATGATTACAACATACAATTTTGCATAGTAATAAGATTGCAACATCTGATTATACATATTAATGATTAGGTGGAGACTAGGAGGAGTCTGGGCGGAGCCTTCCAGAATCTTGTTTTGGCATCGGGATTAGGTGGTCATTTCCGGTCTTCAGCCTCACTCTTGGGATCTTTAACTTCTCTTCTTCACCTTGACCTCTTCGGCCTTCATTGTTCATGACCTAGTAACTGAAGCTTGCAGAAACCACTGGTTTAAGGCCATTTTGCTCTATTCAAATATCTACATTACCATGATTAACAGCACTAGGTTATTTGTATATATTTTTCTAAGATCAGGTCCAGTGATTTGAACAGAACACAACTCTATGTTCTCTGATAAACTCAAGTAAGACAGATGCTGAATAGTTTCTACTGATCCAGCTAACCATTTCTGGGATTCATCCTTGTTTCACTTTGAAGCCAGACAAGAAGCAATCAGCAAAGACAGCCTTCTCCAGCAGCTTCACCCTTCCAGGAGCAACCCCCCCCACGCCATGCCCGGTGACTGCACAAAATAGTGGACACAGACCTGGCTCTCTCTGCAGGGCAGGGCTGTCTGCACCGACATGGCGTGCCTGAGTCTCGCCTTCAGAGCAATCAATTTAAGAGAACTGGTTACAATTTCCAACCAGATTGTAACAAAGCTAAAAGACACAAAAGCTTTTAGATAAGCCAAATCCTATATTCTGTGTCATTTGTATACTTAAGAGTGTCCTTTAAGTGATATCATGTTTTAACAATTTTTGTCAAGTTTTGTCTGAAGTTAATTGTCCAGTCTTCTTCATCTGCGTATTTTCAGGTTCTTTTTCTGTTACATTCTATTACATTCATAAGTGCTCCATCCACATTTTATGTGTGATCTAATCAGTATTATCAAAGAATTTGCTCCTTACACTAAATTTTCCTTGTTCAAAAATGTGCTAAATTCTTAATGGACAACTACAATTCAATCTCCTTATGCTGCTTAGTTTTCCTCCTCTTTCTGCCTATATGATTGCATGAGAGAGGAGGCAAGCACACATTTCCATATTCCAAACTCCCCCTGCTCTGAACTGACTGGCAGAAGCTCTTATATTATTCCTCCTAATACAGTCAATAAATTGTCTAAAATGTCACTACATTGTGAGAGAGCATAAAACCACAGACTTTTACAGATTTCCTGTTTTCGTGTTATTTCAATCATTCCTTTTGAAATATATGCATACATAGCAAACTAAATTCTAATATCATATATGTGTACCTATCTATTTCTAAGTATGTAGTGCTTAAATTGCATAGGTCAGTATAGAATACTGCATAGCTTAACTATTGGATCTGTATGATTTCCTTAGGGAATTCTGTGCTTAAAAGAAAGGATATTCTTTTTTTCCTGGATAGTATAATTATTATTATACCCTAATGTCTTGCATTCCTGTGTAACTGAAAAGCACATGGAAGATTTGGAATAGCTGGAATGAATACAAAACAGAAAATAAAATGAGTCAGCCAAGAGCATCCTATCCTGTATGAGTATACATTTATCAATTCAACCAGATGCTCTGAAGCTGACCAGATGTGCTGCTGCCTGACATATGAAATTAAACCTAATGTATACAAACATAAAGTAATGCATAAATAAGCGATTATACATTTATTATTTGAATTATATAAAAGCAATTCAAATTAAATGCTGCACTTAAAAAATGCATGAAAAGATATGTAATGTGATGGATGAAATTGCTTCACTAAAAATAACATTCCCTTCACAAAATTGTGCTTTTAGACTATTCATAAAGAAATACATATATTCAAAATTCAGAATTTGGGTTTATAGTGCCATGCATACATTTGGAAGGTACTCATCGTTGTAGCAAAGCAGATATATAGATATATAGATATATAGCAAAGCACTCTCTATAGAGTGGGAATGTGTTCCTTTGATGCTTTCCTGTACTTTTGCACTTTCAACTGAATGAATCTGCTATTCTCTGTTGTAGTGGTTGGACACTAAAACTGATTTTAATCTGGAAAATTCCAGGGCCAGTTACTTAGCAACATGGAAATTTAAGTATATTACGTTAATCAAAATATTCTTAATCACATGCTCATCACTTCCTCCAAATGACCCTTACAGCTTTATAAGGATTCTTCCCTCTCTCCCAGTTTCAGCTGGTATATAGTTAATTTTCTTCCTGGTAGCTGGTATTGTGGAGGTTTTTTGTTTGTGGTTGTGTTTTTTTGTTGTTGTTTTGCTTTCTTTTGTTTTTATTTAGTTTGAGCATAATGTCGATAACACACTGATGTTCTGGTTGTTGCTAAACAGCAGTGCTTACTCTGAGTCAAGGAATTTTCAGTTTCCCATACTCCAACAGTGAACAGGTGCACAAGAAGCTGTGAAGGAGCAAAATCAGGACAGCTGAGCTGAACTGGCCAAAGGGAAGTTCCATACCATAGAACATCATGTTTGGTATAAATTGAGGGAAGTTGTCTGGGAAGCACTGATCACTGCTTGGCTACTGTGTGGGCATTGGTCAGTGAATGATGTGCAATTGATTAAGCATCACTTGTCTTGGATTCTGATAATCTCTCTTTTTGTCATCTCCCATTATTATTATCATCACCATCATCATCATCATCATTATCGTCTTCATCTTCTGTTGTTATTGTTATATTTTACTTTGTTTCAATTATTAAACTGTTGGCTCAACCCACAGGGTTTACTTTCTGATTCTCCTTCTCATTGCATCGGAGGGAGGGGAGTGAGCAGGTGGTTGTGTGGTACTTGGTTGCTGGCTGGGGTGAAACCACAACACCTCCTCCTTCAGTATATATAGCAATAATTCCTCTCTAATCTTTTGGATTTGTACATGTTTTTGCCAATATTATTGCTCTTTATTACAGTATGAATGAAATTGCCCAGTACTGAAGATGGATATATCTATCAATACTCTCACACTATGCCCCTATTAGAATGTCTGTGTGTACAGGATCATTTCATTATTCATACTATGAGAGATTTGGTGAATATAGAAGAGAAATATTACTTTTGACAATTTGGGTAGTGACCTTATGGTATTTACCTATTTTTTTATTATTGATCTTTATTTTGTTGGTTTGATTTAAAGCCCCTCGTCTTTCCACCTCATCTTGAAACATCTTTAAATATGTCTCCTTTCTTTTTTTGTTTAAGTACATATATGATATATCTTTTTTGATTTCTCTTATTACACTTCAGTCCTTTGCTGTCCTTTAAATTCTTTGAGGTATCTCTGGTTTTGAGGGGTCTTTTTGTGTAATTTTAAAAAATAAATTTCTGATATTCGAGCATAAACATAAGTACACCAAATCCATGAGGTAAAATTGTAAATTTTTTCTTGGAAACAAGAACATCTAAAAATATCTGAAGAATTCTTATATCTCATTCTTAATATAATAATAAAAAGATTAAGGTTTTGTTTTCTTTTTTTTTTTAGAGAGAGAACTGTAGCTTCACACACTGGATTGAAGAAATAACACCTTGCCACTGAAGATCACAAACTACTTGCATTTCATTCCTGCCCTCGGATGAGCAACCATATATGCAACATCCAGGACAAAAATTCCAGGCTCTTACAGGACTCTCCATGATTTCTGTTGTATTTGTTTTGTTTGAAAAAACAAATAAATATGGTTTTGTTTCCTCTCTGCTTTCCTTATATTGTACAATACTTAATATATTGTACAATTATATTGTACAATACTTTTTTTCCAAGTTAGAGGATTGAGAATTCCATAGATTTGTGTATCCCAAAAAACTAAGAGTTCTAATATGTCTGATTTTTTTTTAAAACTACTGAAAGGAGGTAATCTCTTAAATCTTGAAATATAAAGGAGGTTGTGCATAGGTGGGCATATAGGGCATTCTATAAAATCCTAGCCTTTTTGCAGTGTTTTCCTGTGTAGGATGCATTAGTTTCTGTAACAGACTTTAATACAATTTTATTTTCTTATAATAATAATCTAAAAAAGCAAATGGTTTCCCTAAATTTCTTGAAAGTACTTCTCAGTAGCACTCTTTTTAGCAAGTAACAGACCTAATAGAATATGATAAAACCTTGATACACTTTGATGGGCCATTAGTATACCCTGAAAATATTACATTGTGATTTTTGACAATATGTTATGACACAAAGATATTATTATGGAGATTCTATGCATGATACATTGCAATAATCCCCAAAGCCGATACAATATATTTGTTGGTCCAGAGAATTATGAAATCCATGTTAAACAGCATCAAGTCACAAGCTTGAATTTGGTTATCTTTCTTAGT
Organism: Sclerurus mexicanus; assembly: GCA_013396755.1. Classification (NCBI taxonomy): domain Eukaryota; kingdom Metazoa; phylum Chordata; class Aves; order Passeriformes; family Furnariidae; genus Sclerurus; species Sclerurus mexicanus. The sequence continues at coordinate 2,460,556 of VWZF01004274.1, forward strand.
ACTTGCCAAACATATGCCACTTTTGATGTAGACTTCCAGTGCATACTAAACACATAGAGTGGCGCATAATATATACCCACTCATAGCATTTATTTCAGTCAGTCTAATCATGGAGCTAGAAACTATTGCTTCTAATGCAGGAGGAAGAATCATTCTCTGAAATAAACCAACCTGAGAAGGTATTCTGAAGATTAAATGGAGAGAAATTGCCTGTCTCAGTCTCATGAAATTGTACTTTATTCTGCATTAGTCAAATTCTGACTCTGCCATTAGGTGAGAAAAGAAAGACAGAATGAAAATTATAATTCAGCTTTGTGAACTACATCTGTTGACAGTTTGAAGACAATATTGTTTTAAAGAGCTAAAAATATTTTACTGTAGATTACACAACTAATAAATTGGGAGACGAGTCATTGTTCAATGAAGTTACTTCAGGAATTTGATTCAACTGGACACTAACTCCAGGGGAAAAAAGAAGTTAGATTTGGGACAGATCTGTTCATTGAAACTTTTGAGCACCATGAGAGGCATGAGGGAGAGAACTCATGTCAAGTAATCTTGACTTAATCTCCTCTAGATCCAAATCTTAAAAGTATCTCTTTGCCCGGTCTGAAATGCTGAGACTGTTTGTATGAACTCAGGACCCCTAAGCTATGATAATTCAGCCTTTGGATCATTACTGAATCACACTGTTCTCTGGATGCTGGCAGATCAAACAATCTAATTCTTGCAGTGAACTGGTTAGACCACTGGCTGCACAGTTTTCTCTTCCTGTTTGTCTGGGCTTGCCTTTAAGTTTGAGGAAAACTTAGGGGGAACACTTTTCTTCATTAAGTGAAGTGCATTTTTTCCGTAGCAGAAGCGATTCAGGTGAAAATATCAATGCAGAAATTAATTTAAAAAAAATAATAAAAAATTAGTGGCTCAATTGTTTTACAGTCTATGAAATCCGTATACTGTTCTTGTTATGAACAAGTAACACTAGTTCAGTCTCAGGCAAAAGCAATGTTGCTCATGTGCCATTAGTTTGAACTCTAGTCTGCTGAAAATTCGTATATTTTCAATGTTTTCTAGAATGTTCAAACATAAGTGAAATTTGTTGATATGTTCATGCAGTAGTGATAGCCACTCTAATACCTTTGTGAAGTTGTAAAGTGCTTAACGTAAATGCAAAGCCTTCTTCTATTTCACTCAGGAGCTAAAGCTGAAAAAGATATTCAACTCATCAGTCTGAGTTACAAAAAATTGGTTTCAAAAATCACCCTGAAATGCATAGGCAGTTTGCTCAGGAACCTGGCACCTGGGTGTGATAGATACATAAATATGCTACCTTGCAAAAGAGCGAGTTAGACATTAAGCAGATTTAGTATTCAGAGATTTAGCTGAGCTCTCTAATACTTGCTCCAAAGTGGATAAAAAAAGCCTAGTGTCTCCCTACTAGTTCACTTTGTAATATATCAGTTCATAATTTATGAATCTCTCAATCCATTTGAAATCTAATATTGTTCTAATCACTGCCTGTTTATAAATTTGATCCCTGAGTTGAGAGACAGACCCTTTAGATGCTAGCATTAAAAAAGAAAGAAAAAAAGAGAAAAGTTTTTATTTGTTTTTAAACTAAAGACATTTGTTCAAGCTAAATACAAATAAAATTCAAAGCAAGGTTTTAGTTTTAGTAGGTTGGTTCTCATTCTAGTTTTACACTGGAATCATTCCTTTGATTTATTCCAATGTGAGATCAGTATAAGGACTGTTTGCTTCATTGTGGTGCTGCTTTACCCTTTTAATATTCATGACAAGTGAAAGCTGGAGTGTAATTTACCTGAGTGAATTATTGTTTTATAACAAACAACATGTTGAAATAACATAAAGAGATTTTGAAGTAGCATTTCAGTGGGCAGGAGGTCCCCTTAATTTTGAAGGCCAAAGTCTGTGTGATCAATTAAAAATGAATTACTGCTTCATTTTCACTATTGGAATATTAATGTATGTGTGTATATTTTTTGTTTTTAAAATGTAAAGAAAAGCATCACACAGGGAAATAATTATATTCACCGTTTAAGTATATTTAAGGTAAATAGGTTTAATTTTTGAATAAAAGGTATTCAGAGGCATTGACTTTTAAAAGATTCCAAAAAAATATTATTTCACTACTTGTGGCTTCTGTATCCTGGGAGGTCTCGGATAGGATGAAGGTCAAGATAGTCAGCTAGAAAGAAATTACAGTAATTAAAATGACAGGAAGAATTAGAAAGATTAAAGGTCTGACAGAAACTGACTAAAGAAACTGTCAGATTTTTGAAATGTCACGTGATTTGATGTGTACTCCATGTAAGCATCAGGTATCAGTAGCCTCTTCATCCTTTTGTATGAGTTAACTCATAGGGAAAGGGAGGGTTTATACAAAAAATAAGAAAGAAGAAAAAATTTGAAAGTTTTGATCTGATTTCTCTTCCACCTTCAGTTTATATTAGAAGAGCTATAGTGAAAGTAGAAGTATGACTTTAACTCCAAATAGACTTAGATATAAATGATTTTTTTCTTATACATTGAGAAGACATGTCATAGTCAGGCTGATGTCCAAAATGGAGAACAAGGATGCAATCAAAGTTATCAGGGAAAGGTCAGGCAAGAAGGAGTATCTTAAAAATGAATGTCCAAGACTAGAAAGCTATTTAACTTAAAAAAACCCAAACATAATTTCTGTCTTACATTAATAGAAAGTTCAGTGTTGTATTGGGCAATTTTTGATATGATTTAAGAAGTTACAGAATTATTTTTCTTCGTCCTAACAAGAATGTCCTAGCCATACAAGAAGACAGTTCTTAAGTATACCAAATTACATTAAATGGTTGTGACACGTGTACCCATGTGTGTTAAAAATGCGTAAACTGCTGTGTGTCTGTCTTTCTAGCTGTAATCTATAGCTGGAGTTCTTTCTTTTCTTTCTGTTTGAAAAGAAACAAACAAACAACAAAAAAAAACATGGTATGAAGATAATGTGTTTTCTTTAAGTTTTATCTTGCACTATGTGGTTTAGCTGCCTCAGAGCACCTGCCTTCCCTCCTGTAATTTCTTCTAGAGTCAGCTGGGGCTTTTCACCCGGCCTCACATGCTTTGCAGAGTGTACTGCCTTGTCTGACAACTTGACTTCAGATTTCTCACTGGTATTGAGGAAATGTAGCTTGAATCAATTGTATACCTGCTGTGATGTATGCCTTGGACTATGCTGGAAACCTGTGGGAGATTGAAATGAAAAAGATCCTTTACCGATTTTTTTCTCTTCATCGAAGTGCAGACATAGGACAATTTGTCTTAACACTTCTTACTGCTCTATAGAAGCATTCACTATATGTCATGCTATACCTAATTCATTTACACTACAAGAAGTCTTGCTGCACTGATTAGTGTATTCAGCTAAGATTTCATTATTGCTTTTTCAGCAGTTTGCAGCATATAAAAGGCATTATCATGCGATAAAGATGCATATAGACACTCTCTGAACTTCTGACAAAGGAAATGGACGGTCTTTCTTTTCCCCATTTTTACAGAGGTTCTGAAGCTAATCAGGCTGAACTGAAGCTGCAAAACAAGAATTTGTTGAGAAGAAAATGGTCAGGACAAGAAGGATTATTTAAATAGGAAGCATGCACAATAATTAAATGCATGGATGCCTGCTTACAGACTAGTTAATCACAAAATGTGTGGTTTCATGAGAGAAAAACCTCTTCCCTTTATTTCTTGTACTGTTCTAACCTCCAAATGCCACCCAAAAGCCATATGTACAGCTGTTTTATGAGTAACAGTCTTTGAGTGTAACAAAAAAACCTAATAAGCCTTTGTGGACCCTGATGCTTCTTTCTCAGTAAAACATACAATCAGCTTTTATGAGCCTTGTTTATAAGCTAAGACATAGAGCTTTATTGTTGCAAAAAAAATTCAAAAGTATAAATCGTACAGATTTAATTATGTTTTGCACTATAAGATATAAACGTTCTAAAGTATGATTAAGGTATAAAAGATTAAAGAATAAACACTGATTTTATGAAGTGTTTGGGGGATATAGAAGGCAGTACATCAGACAAAATTTTTGGTTATTTATAGTTAATTGTAACAAGAAATAGTCCCAGTTGTTGCATCTAAACAACAGTGAAAAGAAAACAGTCATATAAAGGGAAAGAAAATGATAAAATTATTTTGGCTAAAAATTATTCAAGACAATTTGAAGAATTCAAAGCTGTCATTCAGAACCTCTAACTAACAATGCTAACATAACAATAGCACTTACTATCTTTGAGTATCCTATGCTCCATTTGTCAGTTTGTATGCTAAAGCAATAGATATGCTGATAACCAAGAAAGTATTCACACAACTATCTAACAACTCATCTGTTTTAGCATTTTATATTCATGGAAGATGATAATCTGAGAGCAAAAGTGGTAAAACAGCTTTAAAAAATATAATTCAAGACTCAAAGTTACTAGTATTTCACTTCTTTGCACTGTCACTTTTATTTGTGGCCAAATTTGTGAGTTTTCGTGACTTTTTTTTTTCCCCCAATAAGACACAAAATGCACTAATAACCACAAAGGATGTTATCTTCAAATGTATGTCTTAGTCTTCAATTCTAGGACTTAGGATATGTTGCTACCCTTCTTTGCCACTTTCTGCGTCATCCTTGCAGTGCTGGTCACTGATTGCTTTAAAGTCACTCAGCGTCAATTAAATTGAAAATATCTTGTATTTGTATTGGAATTTCAAGTCTATAATGATTTACAACTATGAAGGTACAACTGAAACTTCTTTAATCTGTATAAAACTGTATTGTAATCAGATCCAATGCAATGATAACACAATGAAGGTGACTATCTAATCAGAGCCTAAATCGTAAAGTACAGCTGAACTAATCCAGTCTATGTTGGTTGCCATAAATTCTGTGGCATGCTGGAACTGTACTTTTACATGTTTGGGGTTTCTGTCTAAGTCAATATGGTTGCTCAGCAGATAAAATCCAGTGTCATTCATATATATGTTGACTGCCATTTTAAAATTAGGCTACAATCTTGGAGTTTTATTGTCTGTTTTATTGACAAAAGTGTCAAAGTTAGGAAGCAGGAAATGCAAACGGAAGACACAAAGAGATGATTTGGAAAAACTTTGAAGCCATTTTATTTGATGAAATAATCAGCTATAGTAATCAATTAAACAGTCTTCAAAAAATGCAAAAGTTCTTGCCTTGAAGAAGTTCTTGCCTGAATGCCTTCAAGTCTGTAGGCACTCTGCAGCCTGCAAGTTCCCAATCTTTAAATAATTAAGATTTTAGATCTATGTTGGATAAGCAATTTTTTAGTAACTAGTTTACGTGTAGTATATAGAAAAAGCACCATGTATGTCACTCTGCACAACTCTGAAAATGTGAATATTTTATTTGTCCATATACATTTCTTTTACTTTGTTTTTATAAAACAAAAATTGTCCAACTTCACTTTTCCCATTAGCAAGTTAATCACTATTGCATATTAGAAATCTTATTAATATTCAATTGTCTTATTATTAGCTTTTCAGCTAATAATGCTGAAAATTAGATGAGATGCTCAAAGCATCTCATTAATCTGATCCCTAAGCCAACCAGAGAGCAGAAAGTCAATAATGCTGCCAAGTCTCTCATTTCCTTGTAGCACCATAGATTCAATCTGAGAATCCCACCAATATCAATCAGAGAATCTAACATAAAATAATTGTTGTAATCAAGTCTTGTCACAGGATCAACAACTGGGCTTCACCTCAACATTTATGTTTTATATCTTGCTGTTTATCTAGTAGCAGGACACCATATGCTGTGACGATAAAAGTAAATTCATTGAGGTCATGTCTGAAGATGCACCATTTGCAAAGCTGCACACACACATTTATTAATCTCGCAGAAGATAAAGCACAAGAAGAAAATAAATTTATTCAAAGAAGTTGAAAGGCAAGTCAAGATGGGGCACTAGAACAACTACCTCTGAGATGTTGTATAGAGTAAACATTAGCTGTAATATTGAGAGTCGAAGAACATGTCTAGATTTACAAAAATGTTCTTGATATTCCTTTCACTTTGACAACACTGGAAGTCTTATCCAGCAATCAAAAAACACAAACAAACAAGATGACTTAATTGGACTTGTTAAACTTGTTATATAACAACATGAGAAATGTCACTAGCTATGTCAAACTTACATGTTTCAAGAGTAGAACTCTGCTGCTATATTTAAAAATGCTCCAAAATCTTTCATTGATTTTTCTTTTGACAATATATGCTGCTCAGCTGTGGAGGTGCTTTCATGCAGAACCTAGTAGATGAAACTCTTCTGGCCTTTAAAACCTATGCACCAGGGAAAGGCTTTGAGGCAAAAGAACTCCAAAGCTTTTGCAACTCAAGTAGATATTGAAAAATTAAAAAATAGTAGAACTCCAAATAAAGTGAATAGAAGGATCATTATGGGATTTGGTTTATTCCTGCAGCATGCAAACTTCCATTTTATTTAGTCCTTTGAGGGTTTTTGCTTTTATTTTATGCATCACCATGGGTAGAATGGATTACAATTTGCTTTTACCAATCATCTAATCAGTTCTGCTGGTCTTTCTATTGCTGTTTATACCCTCTTTAATAAGTGTTCACTTGGAGAAATTGCCATGAGTAAACCATTGATTTTATTAGCATTCTTAATATAGCAATAGAAAATTTCAATTGCAGTTTACTTCACATTTCTAGCATGTTATGAATCAATTGAAAGAAAGCCCTTAAATATTAGCAAATTGTCCTGCATCTATGGGAATAAACTACAAAGCTTACATTATACTTTTTCATGTCAATCATGAAAATGTATTGTAATATATAATTTCTGGATGTATTTGGATATGTCCTATTAAACTACATTCCCGGGAAACTGCTCTGCTTTATGTTGGAGAACTTGATATCTTTTTGTCATGTTTTGCTGACTTTCTCTGAAGCTTATGGAATGGAAAATCTATCAATTCCTTAAATGCAAAGGTCCAGGCATAGGTATTTTAATATTTGTTTTTATTTAGAAAGAGGATTCAAGTCTACATTAGACTACTCAATTTAAAAACAACATCAATTTTCAGGCACCATCATCATATTGTTATTTATCAGTGTAAGTTACCATCAGCAGACAACTCAGAACTGGAAATGCTCCTGTAACTCAAAAACCCTTACTGTTTTTTTCTCATCTTTAAAGGAAACAGATGTTTCCCTGGGGCATGCAAACAGTTATTTCATGCATATATATGTGAATATATACATGTCTATATATTTATACATACAAATACATGTACATATATATACACATGAAAATTATGTGCATGTATTATATATATAATATACATGTATGGTTATATATATATTTATAAAATGAGTATGCGTGTTTTTTCCTCTATTATTAGCATAAAGATCTTGTCTGCTGTAAATCTTGTTTGCCTGCATTCTGCTTTCCAAGCTGAAAATTTTTGCCTCCAAGAGCAGGCCTTTGTTACTAATTGTATTTGAAAGATTTAGCTACTGAGCTTGAACAGGGGAGAGACAAAAGGGAAAGGAAGTGGGGAGGGAGGGAAGGAATTTGGTTTTCTTTAACTCAGAAAATCAAAATCTGGTAGCCAAGTTTCCTTGCTTCCACCTACCACAATGTAATTGGAATCAGAATTGAATTCTGGTCGTGAATGGCATGCATTACAGAGGTTGGAGAACTTCACAGGCGAAATCCTCCTAACAGTCTCTCCTAGAGTGCAGTTGTTGATCTCAGCTGTGATTTGCTTGGCTTAGGAAATGAGAAAATCAAAAAGATTACCCTTAACAGTGCAGAGTTTTACAAACAGCACTAACGTTTCTGGTCTCATCTAGATGTCCATTTACTAGTTCAAATCTTGAAATCCATACATGGAATATGTTTCTGCATATTTTGCCAAGCAAGTCTTTCCTTCTGTGCTGCATTCCCATTGTGAACTCTTCAAAGATGGGGATGAAATACTCTGAGAGGTAGACTTACACTGCAAATCCATGTGATTTAATTTTTCTATGAAGGAAACAGGTTTTGAGGGACAAACCTCTGGAGCTTCACTTCAATGACAAAAAAAATAATAATTTTATCAAAAATTTATTTAGCTAAAATTATAAAGGCTACTTGACTATGACAAGTGTTTCAAAGCCTCAGACATTGAAATTTAAAGAGAACAGTGAACTATTTACAAATAAGGCTGTGCTATTTTTGCATCCTCCTCATGTGGAATACGATTTGAGTAATATAACTCACATTGAGTACATGACAAAAGAAACAGTCAAAGCTGTTTTAGGGTTTTCTGCATTAGCGTAATTATATTTTTTCAATCATATTAAAAATGCTAACATCTTCAAAACAATGCATCCAGTTTTCCATTTATATCCAATTAGCCAGAAGCAGTGTTTTTCACTGCAATACTTATTTAAATGGTTCATGAAAATACATTAATTTTACTGGATAATTTGAAATTTCAGTATCTTGCTTTCAATGAAGAAACCTTTATTCTAACATTAAAAATAGATTATTCTAAGGTGATGTTCCACAGCTCCCTAGAGAAATTGTCAGTCTTGAAATAAAAGCTGGAGTATATAAAATAAAGCAGTTTGTTTGGCTTTGCTTCAAAAAGATTGAAGTTGTGTATAACATCTAGGAACAAAAAATCTTCAGTCAGTATTTTATACGAGTGCAGTGCTATTCAATGCTTTGCTTTCAAGACATGACATATTTTCCCACAGGTGTCTTTACAATTACATTTCATCAATTTGCTAAAATCCCTCTTAGAGTTTTTAGTAATATCTGAATTGTTCATATTTGGACTGGTTGTAAATAGGCATTTCATTTAGAGACAGCTTAATCTCTAGAGGCAGATCAGTACCACATCCCAGGAGCTCCTTGTATAACCAAAGCACAAATATAAGCATGCACTGTTCTTTAATTCCATCACGTATTGCTGTGTACACAACTCACACTCATAGTAAATACCTTTTTTAATTTTAAGCAAAAATGTTGCATATTTTTATTTATAAATCAGTTGTGGTGTGAAGAGAGACCATTTTCTGAAAGGATGTTATAGAAAATGCCACTGAAAGCAACATGTTTTAAGAGAGCGGAAAGAGGTATTCTTAGTAGTATGCTAGATTATAAGAGGGCAATAAAAACATTTTGTTTATTATTCACATAATAACTCATCATGAAGTGTTCCTGGAAAGACTTAACCATGGAAATCCTTGCCCAGAAGACACTGAAGGGTTGGCTTTTAGCAGATGGTTATTAAAAATATTGTTTCAATTAATTACTTTATTTTTTCTGCATGGAGAACACTGGAGAAAACTACAATGCAGTCCATGGTTATAAAAGTATCTGTTTGAAAATATTTTTTACATTGCTGAACAGCTGAACAAAAGCTCCTTATCCTATTTGAAGTGACCTGTAAGTTTTGAAAGTTGTGATGTTCTTAGAATTCTAGGGTGTGGTTTTTCTCAAAAAAAGTTGCCTGAGGAACACACCATTGCTGAGGGAAAGGCAGAGCTCAAAGGTGATGTATAAACTCTTAACTACTTTTGTGCCTGGGCTCTTAGTGAATAGTAATTACTGTAGAACTTTCTCTTGGCTTGAAATTTGTCCCACCTTTTGTCAAAGTAGAAAAACAAACAAGGTTGTTTACACCAATTAATAATTTAAAAAGCTGTGGAGAAAAAAACATCAAAACCCACTTATAACAAGGAACAATCTCATTGCCCAATTCCAGAATTAGTAAATTACTGTATCATGTCTTTTTACCATTTCTAATTTCATATTCATATTGCAAGATTTATTTTTTTTTCTCTTGAGTCTTGTCGGGTTTATTTTTAAAAACCTGCAGATAGACTATCAGTCAGTCCATTCTGTCTGTTCTGCAATAAGTTGTGTTCTGCCCATTGCAGTTCATAGGATCCTTAATCCCAGTTTGTGCAAATTCATATAACTGGCAATGAAAATTAAAACCATCAAGATTTCAATACAAAAGACCAGCTTTGTTTTAACATATGCAATAGTAATTTTTAAAAAATACATATATCTCAAAAAGGCAATGTGAATTTTGCCAAAAAATCCTTCCATAATAATGACCTTTGAATAATCTACCAGACCACAGTTGATCTCCTCTGTTGACAAGACCTTGAGGGCTTTTCTTGATAGGATTCTACTTCAAAGCAGGCAGCCTGAGTTGCACACAAAGAGAGCTTACACTCTTTTAGCTTACGGTGCAATCTGGCTTTAAATTGCTCAACTCTGTATTGAACTTTTACTGAATTTCTGCTCTAGTTACTTCAAGTGTAGCAGTCATCACATCAGACGGCTGAAGAGCATTAACCAGTGTGCCATATAAACAGCATTGTAGGTGGTTATCGCAGAACAGCAGTAAATGACATACGGTGCCAATCAAACAGATGCCAATTTTGTATCAATTGGCAATATAAATTAGCCAAAACAACTACTCTAAAAATTTGTTTTCATATGAAAAAGAAAGAGGTGGGAAGTGGGGGAGAGAGAGGGAATAGTTATACGTGCTGCTGTTTCTGAGATATCTAGAAGGATCTAAATCATGTTATTTCTTTGGTTGATTCCAGATAGATTTTAAACATAAATTAACATACTTTCTGAAAAGCACTTAAGTTCATTTATGTACATATTGAATTTAGAACACCCCTCTCAGCTGTGCTGAAACCTGCTTGTAAGAACCACACTTTTTGGCCTTTATGGGAATGCAGAAGGGACTCTGAACCAACCCCTTCCACAAACCAGCTAGGGCGCCTTACCAAAAGCATACATATAAAAGCATCAGTTTTCCAACAGCCAGTGAGGTTGGTTATGGCTTAGGTACACACTGTGTTCAGGAAAGTGGCTCTTTTTGCTGTGCTAGGGCCACATAGCGATTCTGTGTAAAGGTACAAAATGTGGAAGCTGGAAGAGTGAGCCTTTTTTTTTTCACTCTATTGTCAGCCAGATAGCTAAAGTATTAAATGGCTAAGACTGAATTTTAGAAAATTATATTTTAAATAAACTAGGTCAAAAATAATTCTAGAAGACAAAATTACTGAATCAAAATTTCTCTTTAGAGGAGCATCTTGATATAAATATTAGAGGAGATTCTCTTGGGAGAAATACTCTTGCTGCCACCCTGACCTACATTTAAAATGGGCAATCAGTACCTAGGGACTAATGTAGAGGAAAGGTGTGCAGTGTGAATTGCCAAATGGAGCCAAGGATACATACTTATTCACATATAGAGTGGCAATAATTTAATACAATAATATTAATATGGTATTAAAAATAATTTGTAGTTAAAATGAAATTAATTGGTACACCCAGATGTGATGGTACTACATTAATTACAGAGTTTTTAAAAAATGTTGCTTTTATTTTCTTTTAAAAAATTCTTTTAACTGACTAACTATTTGCTCTATAATAGTCAGTACTTGCAATTGCAGAGGAAAAGAGACAGGGAGGTTTTCAACCTCAACTGCTGAGTTTCAACATTAAATGTTCAGTAAGAGTTGCTGTTAAACCTTCCTGGGGGAGAAATTAATGTATCTCTGTGATATTAATAAACTATTCTACAATTTTTTCAAGCACTTCTAAAAAGATTAAAGTCAGATCTTGCTAAGTCACTTACTCCTTTACTCATGTCTCCCCCAGCCCTCAAGCTTTCTCTTTTATTCAAAGGAGGAAATCTTTAGTGCACCTGCTCTTCTTTGGGAGACATTTCAAGTGATAGAAAACTGTTTCATGAAAGATGATGCGGTTCAGACTGACACATGAGTTTTAAACATTTTTGTCCCTCTCTATTATGACTAACAAGAAAGGACTTGTATTTTTTTTCAAATCAAAAATGCTGAAAGTTTAAACAGTATTCAATATTGTTTGTATCTCCATCCCAGTCATCTTTATAGCACGACAAGATATCATCTAAACTAACTGGGGAAAAGATGAGAAGGGCAACATCTTTTTTCTCATGAGAGTTATCGCAAAAACTTTATGGCAGGAATATAATGAGGAAATCTTTTACACAGGAGTGTAAATAAAAAGAAGGGAATGCTTGCTTTATTTTCTTCCAAGAAGGCTGAAAGCTCTCTACCAAACCTTCCCTGAGTCAGCAGAGCAGGGAAACACCATCCACCTCCATCTTTTTCACTCTATATTACACTTGCATATCATACCATAGCTGAATTTACTAATGATTGCCTTGGGAAGGCACAACCTTGGGAAGATGTGCTATATTTTTTCAGTTCTAAGAGACTGAAAAGGTGGTCTGGCCAACCTCTCATCACCTCCCTCTAGCCCCTATATCCAAAAATAGTATTTTCAAACTTCAACATTTCAAATACAGACATTTTAAAGTTATGTGATGAAAAGAAGCGAATGAGTTTTCTTCTAGATTCGTAGATCTATTTATTTTGAGGATGAGGCAAATGTGGGAGGAAAGAGAGGGCCTTTTAGTGTGGGAACATATTTTTGGTTGAATACTTTGCTTCCTCTTGCTGAAAACTATATGCATGACAGTTTTTTGAGGAAAGAGACTGTATGCTTTCTTGCCTTCCACATAGATAGGGAGCTTTCTATCAGATGATGTAGAAAAAGCCATATATACTCAGTGGTAATGTAAAATCCAGCCCATAAGTAAGACTTTCTGAAGAGTATTTTATTGTATTTTTTTTTCTTTTACACCAGAACCAAAATTATTGACTTATTAACAATTTTAACCAAGTAAATATCTTGAGACCTTGCTTGGAACACCTCATCTTGTTCTGGCATACCCAGCACATGAAGAGCCTCAGCCTTTTGTAGAAGGCCTTTAGAAATGGTCAGCACTGGAGCACATCTATGAAAAAGGCTAAAAGGCCTGAAGAGTGAAAGACTTCAAGAGGACTTTATTATGGCCTTTCAGTACTTAAACAGGGCTTAAAAGAGAGATGGAGAGATAATTTTTGCCAAGTCCTGTGGTGACAGGGCAAGGGGCAACGATTTTCTACTGAAAGAGGGTAGATTTAGATTAGACATAAGGAAGACATTCTTTATGATAAGGCTGGTGAGACATGAAACAGGTTGCCCAGAGAAGTTGTGGATGCCCCTTTGTTGGATGAGTTCAAAGTCAGATTTGTCAGTGCTTTAATGAACCTGATGTAGTGACAGATTGTTGGACAGGCGATCTTTAAAGGTCTCTTCCAACACAAACCATTCAGTGGTTCTGTGGTTCTGTGTTCAATGCCTGTCAATAACTGAGTAGATTAATTATTTACAATGTTTTGCCATTATCATTACCCAAATCCTGGTGCATTTCCAGTCATGCTGAAATAGTGAGAGGTCCTAATCTGCCATAGCTCAAATCAACAGAAAAATTATACACTGGGAAAAAGACTTTGACAGTTACTAATTATTACAATTTTACTTGCATCCACCACAAAACTTCAGTCTGAAACAACGGTTCCTTAACAATAAACAAATGTCTATAACTGTTGGAAGGGAAAAAATTCAAAACCAGATCAACATGGATATTCAAAGAATAGATGAAGAGAACATATAACCATCTACATTATATATACTGTGAACATAGTATTTGAAAGTCATTATTTTGTCCAATCTCAAAGTTTTCTGAAAGAAGAGTAAGACTCAAAATAGTATTTGCAGCATTGAAACACCTGATGATCAAAATATTTCTCATGCAAGCATTTGCTAGGATTGCAAGGTATGTTTGTGGTACCTTATTACAGAAAACAATCTAGATAGAAGCAATTTAAAAATTAATTTAAATAATTTCAAAAAGATAAAGCAAAATGACTATTTATAAAAATGGAAAATGTAAAAACAGAATTTGTTTCTACCTGCTTTATTCCTGCTTGAATGTAGGAAACTTGGGAGTGTTATTGCAAATAGAACTCTTTGAAGTTCTGCAAGTATTTCGGAAGCTTACCATACTATTCACAAAAATGAAACCATTTTACATGAGAAACTCTGATAGACTTTTGTGGCACTAGTAAACATCAGTCCTGCTTGAATGAGCTCTATTTCCTTTCAGTAAATGCTTATTAATATATAGCAATGTAGGGAAGGCCCAGAATTTTCCAGACATTCACCACTGGATTTTTTAAATTCAATCTACATGTCAATACCTGAAAGCAGCAAGGTGTTAAAAGTGAAACATTGGTTTCTATTTAAAAGCTCCACATAGCTGAGCCCCTCTTTCTACAAAAGTTTCATGAAATTGATTTGTTAAGGCTGGCCAGTAAACCATTGAATATGAAGATAAAGTCCAGTTATCAAACTGTGCTGCTTATCCGGGGCTTACAAAGCTTTAATCCAAAGCTTTTCCAATTTAAATTCTTTGGTGAATCCATTGACAAGAACTGACTTCATATATTGCTTATTTCACCGTGCTTAGTCTTATGGATTTGTTTGTTAACACTGCAATTTTTTTAGAAGAAAATATTTCAAAATCCACTGAGTTTGAGTTTCTTCTGGTGAACTCAGATCAGAATATCCTGCATAGAAATTTAAGTAAAAAAAAAAAATAAAAAATTAATTTGCTTATCTTGGAAACGGCTTTAACCATTAATACACAATATCTGCATTTGTCCATAAGTGCCTGCCAATCTATTTTGTCTATGTGCTTGTTATTATAAGATTTAAACACAGGTCTTAAACACAGTTTGAATTAAGAAACACTTTTTCTTCCCCTCTATATTTTATGTAAAACTTTTACATAAAATTTTATTTTATGTATATATATTTCCCCTATATATTTTGTGTAAATTGAACCATGTTAACTCTGAATCTTTGTGTAAACCTGAAATCTTTCCTCCAGTTTTTCTCATGAAACTGCCCCCCCCACACACACACTTCCACTCTGCCAGCCCAAATGTCCTGAATACTCATGGGAAACAACAACCAGCACTGCCTTCTGCTCCACCAGTGCTCCTTTCCTCTCATTTTTCCCACAAAACAATAAATATTTACAGTGAAGAAAAAAGGTTGCAACATCAGGAAAAAACACTGCACAGTACAGATTTCTGTGGAAGACCCAGCAACACTCACAGTGCTTTCTGTGCTCTCTGTACTTGTCCCACACACTTCCATGAGAGTGCAGGGCAATCAGTACACTCTAAAGTGCAAACTATGAGTCTTCCTTTGTTAGGTGAGCACCTGTGACTGTTATTTTTAAATCCACTGCCTTTTTAAATCCACCTGCTGCGCCTTTTAGGTTGGACAATGCAGTTTGAAATGTGAATCTGCACACCGTACAATCCAATATAACAGTCTTTGGAAATAGGAGTGGTACAAAAAGATATTTTCTCATTACCAGAAAACTAAATCAAATACTTTATTTCATGAATAACACCAAAATATATGATTATGTTAGCAAGATTTCTAAGTCAGATTTTGTTTTCTTGTCTAAATATGAAAAAAACAGTTAACTGGATGGTCTAGTATAACTTGTAAATATTTTGAATATTTGCTTATTTTTGTTTTTAAATTGATTCTCCACAGACTTTTTTTGGGGGGAAGACATTACATTACATTTGGAAATGTAATCAAAAGTCAGTAACCCTGAGAAGAGTGGGTCATGATGAGAAAAAGAAGACATAGATATTCTAGTCAGGTGACTAACCTGGTAGCTGAAATTATTTGAAAAGACAATCTTTTGACATTATAAGAAAAAGAAGACAGCATTGATGGAATAATTTGGATGGAAGAAGAGACTTACTGCACAAGATTAAAAACAAAGGGTGAAAGAACAATGCTTCACGGAAAAAATTGTCTTTGCATTATTTTTCTTTAATAAAATAAATTTTTTCTAATATCCTCAACCATTTGAAGTATTATTTGATTTTTTTTTTCATTATTGGCTTCAGTAAATTCCACTATGCATTTTTAATGGAAATAAAGTCACAAAAACTTTTTTAAAAATTTAATTAAATTTTAATTTGAAAGTCACCTTTAACATAAACTTTCCAAGTCTTTATAGCATACATCAGTTTCCTTATATATAAAAAAATAAACATTATCTCCACCTTTGCACTCATACTGTATATATAGACACAATAAATTCCAGGTATTTTGAGAAACTGAAAAAATTCCCATTTGAAGGTAGAACATTATACCATTTCCTAATGTAAAACTTCTGGAGCATGCATACTGACTCTATTGAATCGCTCATAAGACAATCTGCATTCATCTTTTCACTGGGTTTCAACTATTCAGTATTTAACACTTTGGTAATCACTTCCAAATGAATTCTTCAAATTTCAACATACTTTCTCGGACAAAGTCTTCTATTGAGTCAAGATAACTTTATTCATTGAAATAAATATGTTAAGAAAAGTATGTAAGAATCATTGCTAGATACGTGGTCTGATAATAACATGTTTTCTTCCCATTTTTCTGTTAGATCCTGATGTGTTTTAAGCTAAGATACATTACATGCACATAGGCATTATAATTAAGCACAACATAAGTATTAAAAAATTATTTAGAAAAATATAAAATAAACATACATTTCTTCTTCTCCTCTATTGTCCCAAGGTGTGCTTTACTTCATCTTGCCTGCCTCTATCAACTTTAAGATTTTTTTTAGAAAATGGGGAACCATGAGGGATTGATGACCCAAATTATGAAATTAACCTATTTTTTTAAATAGAAGGGGTTACTAAAACTTAGCTAGAGCAAAACCCAGTGATATGGGAAGACAGACCTTACCACTTCCACATATCCAAGACCAGCACAGTGAAATTGCTCCTGTAATTTAAAAATTATTTAGGCAAACAAAGAATCCCAGTTAACAGCTTCTGTTGCATAATCTTCATGAACAAATGTCAACTTTCTCTGCACAAACCTTATGTAATATGAACTATATAAATGAGGAAATAGGTGTAGGCATATATTCTTAGTAAGTTTAAAAAAAGGCAGAGAATGTTGTCATCTGCTGTTAATATATTAATAATCTACACACAGCAATGTGAATGAAAGTGTACTAGATGTGACCTAGTGGGGGATTGGCATCAAAATGTTAATGTGAAAGCATCTTGGAGACAGTACAGTCACAGTTCATTGTCTCACCATGGCCAGATTTTTCACTTTTTCATGTGATACCTTTAGTTCAGCATCTCAGAAAGCCTTCATCACTATTTTCTCTTCCACAACATTTGTCTGCTGCAGAGGGGTGGGAAAGGGGAAGCTACAAGACCTCCCATTTGCCATTCCACGCTCATCATATGGTTTTGAAACCTTTCTTCTGCCACCTTCTGTGCAGTTCAGTTTGCCAGCAGGACTGTACCACACAAAAAATCCCTTTGCCATGTGACAAATGAATACAATAAACAAGTTTCTTTAGGGATAGCTTGTTTCTGACTTAAACTTCCTTCAAATAATACAGTTTAGTTGATTTTGTGGTGTGTGTGTGTGTGTGGTAGAAAAACTTTGCAAATTACTGTTCAGCCAACCTTAGGTTGGCTAGAGGAAAAAAAACCTGTCACTTGCCTTTCTGTCAAAAATTCAATTATAGTTATAAAGGTCAAATCCAATGTGATTGGACTGAGCAACAGCTCAGTCATTCACCTCAGACTTGTCTTTAGTCAAATTATTTGCAAACAACACATAAAAATTGAGAGTGCAGCCTATTACCTACTATTGCTCCCCTTTTTCACTCAGAAGTTTCTTATATATCTCCAAATCAGCTTAGGTCTTTAAATGTGGCCATTTTCTCATTTCTTTCAACTGGCATCTCACAGTTCACATCAGATCCCCCTGCTTTCTTTGGGACGGGGAGCAGATCATTGTCCTAAATATGTACCTCAAGCCAGCCCAAGTTTCTAATGTCACACCTGACTGCTGGTCAAAAAACCAGAAACCTGATTGCTAAAATTTTTAAGCTTCAAACTCCTGAGTATTGAGATTACATAATAGCATATCTTTTTGAAAGTAAAATGTCAAAACCTGTGTTAATCTTGAGATATCAACCTGTTTATGTAGGTGAAAATATTTTTTTACTACTGTTTGAACCAGGGATATCTGAAAAATGTAATACACTGCTTTTTCTTCCCTTACTCTACCCACCCCACTCTCCTGCCCCCTCCAATGCCCCATTAAATATACTGGAACTCCTTCGTATTCAGTCAGTTTATTTAGTTTCAAAAATGAAAAAGTACGTACATGGATAATGTCTTAAAAAAAAGTATTTACTGCTAAGCATTACATCATAAGCAATGAATGGCATTTCTCTGTTCACAATATGAAGCACTGTGGAAGAAGAACAAAAGGCTGAAGTTAAAGCAGTGGTTGAAAATAAGGCAAAACCATCTA
Source organism: Sclerurus mexicanus (assembly GCA_013396755.1). Classification (NCBI taxonomy): domain Eukaryota; kingdom Metazoa; phylum Chordata; class Aves; order Passeriformes; family Furnariidae; genus Sclerurus; species Sclerurus mexicanus. Next base: position 2,478,945 of record VWZF01004274.1, read on the forward strand.
TGTGATAGTATTTCAAGAATTTTGATGCAATAACCTTTTATGTGTATGGTTATTTACCTAATTCATTAGTTCATTAGCGTCTCCATTTCCTCTATTGCCTTGTTTTCTTGGATGAAAAAAAATTACATCCTTCTTAGCTTTCTTACATTCTCTGGTGCTTTGTTTCCTTGGAAACAATATCTATTAACATTCTCCATTTCTTCCTTTGTTGCCATTTTTTGGATACAGGGAGTACACCAAACACTTCTGCAGTGTAATGCACCAGAGAACTAAGAAAAGGCTACAAAATAGAAAACCACAACCTTTGTTAATGATACAAGGCTTATTTAAAAATGAAAAACAACAGAAAACACTACAATATTTAATCTTTTCACATAAGGTACACAGTCAGGAAAGTGTATATGTGGGTAGGGGGGCAAACAACTCCTGTGCAAACACCTGTATTTAACAGATCACTAGATCTCAGATGACACTGCTGTTCCACAGTGACACAGCTGAAATAGCTTTTCTGTTACTGGTGGCAATAAAATAAAATTGCATCTTACAATAAACAATATACATGTAATAGAAACTATATCTGTGAGAAGAATTTGGAAATTAGTGCTATTGGCTAAGAATAAGAATCTTGAAGATATTTTTAACAATTAGTAAATGTCTTTTGGGAGCATTTTACTCCCTTCATCAGGCTGACCTTGAGGGTTGGATTTTTCTGCCCAAACTGACAGTTTTAACTTTGAATTGCTTAAGTCTGAGCTGGTAACAGTTAAAATCACAGGCAGGAAACAGGCAGTTGCAGAAGGTGATTAATTTTAACACAAAATGCATAATTAACATGAACCAAGTTGGACTTTCTGGATTCCTTTGTTGTTCTCTATTGACTAAAAAGGAGCAAGGATAAATCTAGTCAATTTGAAGACTAGAAAAAGGTTCTTCACCCAGAGGGTGCTTGGATGCTGAAACAGACTCCCCAGGACAGTGATCACAGAACAAAGCCTGACAGAGTTCAAGAATTTGGACAATACAACCATGGTGTGACTCCTGAGGATGGCCCTGTGCAGGGCTGAGTTGGACTCTATGATTCTTGTGGGTGCCTTCCAGCTCAGCATATTCTATGATTCTTTGATATAACTTTAGATATTTGAAGATGTCAGATGGAGCATATTTGTACCCTCTGAAGTACACATATATTTTATTTTATTGTATTTTTATGTTCTACTTATATCTTATATGCCCTTTTTCACGTTTTTTCAAAAAATGTAACATATTGAAAATTGCCACATCACGTCTCAGTCTGGCACATGGCACTGCAAGATATATAAGGCTGCTTTTTCCATTGTGTTCCAGAAAAAGCATCTGCTGAAAGCCTGCACTTATTGCTGGGACCAATAAAGGATCACAGGCAGTACTAAGAGGCCTAAATAAAAACGATTATGAAATTCTCCCCTTAGCTGTTGTCAGAACCAGAGAGATCTATATTTAGTAATCTTGATTTCAAATTTTCTGTTTGTCTAAATTTTTGCATTTGTTTATGCATGTCCTTGCTCATTCTGTCCCATCAGAATCTACTTCAGATTCCACAATGAGGTTAAGGCATTCAATATAATAGATACTCTCTGAACACAAACACTTAAAAGTAATGGGTGCTACATAACTTACACTATTAATCTTATTTGGAATCATGGATGCTTTGGCATCAATGGTAATTTTTGTATAAAAGCACTCGCTCAACGCGTTCAATATTTTCTAGCATGAAAGGATTCCAGTCTGTATCTCTTCTCCTATTGGCTTATCAGTTCAGCAGATATACTTATTATTTTTCTTCTGACTGCAACTATATCACTGCACAGACAAAGCAAGACTCATGGGTCCAGAAAAGGGGAGAATTACTAAATTATTTCCAATTGGCTATTAAATGGCATTTTTCTATATTTTGTTTACTGATTGCTTTAATGTGGAAAGAAGAAACATTGCTTGTTTTCCCTCCTGTAGGATGTCACATGGTAGGAAATGCATTTAACCTTTTCATTTGGATAGTGAGGCTGGTCAGACAGTCATCATCAAGGATTCTCTAATGCACATTTCAGTGTCATTCAATTTCATGAGACATCCACTCTCTCTACCTGTGCATTTTTCTGTGCATCACTGACTGAGATGGCAAGTTAGTCTGTTCATGTTTTTACATTTACAATTAGAATTTCTCAGATAATAAAAAATTTTTAGCAGTCTTGACTCAGAATGTGGACCCTGTTGTACTTCACATGAGACATCTACATAGTGTAACATAGTCCTTGCCCATATTATAAATATTTTACATACAAAAAGTGGAAGAAGGGCATGAAGGTGAGATTCCTTCAAGGAATGAAGGTGAATTTCACAGGTCTGCAGAAAACATGAAAGGACCAGTGCCTAAGACACTGGGTTTTTTCCTGGTTTTATGCTTTATCCTGCTTTCCATCCTTTTATCATCATTTGAGGGGGAGATGTAATTGCCATAGAATCCATAATAAGTCCTGTAGGAAGACAGGACCTTGTAAAATCTCCATGGAGTGAGAGATTTTAGCCCTGTCTCAAGGTGCCTGTACTCTAACCATCTGCTCTGGAATGATTGTTAGCGCCTGACTTTAATATCACAGAATCACAGAACATGCTGAGTTGGAAGGAACCCACAAGGATCACTGAATCCCACCTGTAGCCCTGCACAGAACCACACCCAAGAGTCACACCATGTGCCTGAGCGTATCATCTGAACACTTTGTGAACTGTGTCAGACTTGATGCTGTGACCACTGCCCTGGGGAGCCTGTTGCAGCACCCACCCACTGTTTGGGTGAGGAACCTTTCTCCAACATCCAACCTAAACCTCCCCTGACACAACCTCAGGACATTCCCTCAGGTCCTGTCACAGAGATCAGTGCCTGCCCCTCCTCTTCCCCTCACAAGGAAGTTGTAACTGCAGTGAGGTCTCCCCTCAGTCTCCTCTTCTCTAGGATTAATAGACCAAGTGACCTCAGCCACTCCTCATACAGCTTCCCCTAAAGACTCTTTGCATGTTTCACATCTGCCACAGCTGGTGTTTTTGAGTGTCCTTTACATCAATCTTACCTTTTGCCTATGTGCAAAGGGAAAGAGAGAAATCACAGTCTTACCAAAAGCTTACACAGGTGGTATAACTACACCTTGTTCCCAGCTGCCTTAGTCTTTCAGACAGTGACTGCTCCCTCTGCCTGTAAAGTAATAAATACAGCAGAGGCCTTCACTGGTAGAAAGAGAAAAATGGAAATTATTTACTGTTCTCTTCTAATAGAAATAACAGAATTTTACAGAGTTTTCTCACCAAATACTGTACTACAAAGTGAAAACCAAAGTTATTTGGGAGGCATAAAATCACAGCAGTTAGAAATAGAAAATTAAGATGGAAATATGTATTAGATCATCAATTTCTCTCTTATATCAGTAAAATACTATAATGTCTAGGACTTTGTCCAGTTCCAAATAATCAGATGCCACATTCCTAGGCTAACTACTCTAAAGATAAATTAAGCTGAATATTGACAGTTGTATTTCTGGATTTTTGTTGCTGTTCTGGTTGTTCTACTTCACCTTCCTTTCTGAATTTATACCTGTTTGTTTTTGTAGATATCTTCTGACAGGAACATTGGATTTGTATCTGAAGTCTAGAGGTAAGAGAGTTCCTCTTGTTATCTTTAGTGTTTTCATTGGACATGCTTTGCATAGGTGGCTCTTCTGCTGCCATAATTACAGCCACAATTTCAATTTCTCTGACTGTATGCATGTTATTTCTTTGCATAATTTTGCAGCATGCCCATCTGTGTTGCAGATCTGCACTCATTGCTATATGTAGGACACTTATTTTTGAGATGCCAAGTTCCACAACTCCCACAGTTACAACAGAATACAAAATTGTGTCCTACCCAAACAAAACCCCTACATACTGTGGGAAGAGATAATGTCCCCACAGTGCACACAGGGAAGTGACAGGGACAGCAGCGTAGATTGCTCCTCCCTTGGGAAAGGTAAACATATTTATGGGATTCTCTTCCCTCAAGGACCTGGGTGTACTTGGTAGGTAATGTGTAAGGATGGGGAGACCCTCATGTGTCTCACTGGGGGAAGAATAATTTGTGGTGTGAGTTATATCTTCTAGAAAGTAATATAGCAGGAATGACCTGATCTGACAAAACAGTGAGCTTCACAAGGAACAGCGTGAGTGGAACAATGACCCAAATCAAAGTGATTGTGCTGTTTGACATTCAAAGATGCTGCTCTCTTGTCCTGAACACCCATCTTGACTGATAGGGCCCAAGTCATAGCCTGTTTTTATAAAAATTAGGAGTGGAGAAAGCCCACAGAACGGGATGATAATATCTGTTAAGGGACCCAATGGGAATGTATAAATCTGTATGTTGGGTATAAAGGTGGTTAAAGTATGTAGTGTAAACTGTGTTGCTAAGGAGGAGTTTCAGTAAAGATAACTAGATACGAAAGGATGGCTAGAAGACATGTAAATATATTAAATTCTGTGTGACCTGAACATGATGCAAATGGTATGGAATAAGGCATGGAGATAGTATTGGATCTGGATGAGATGGAATCAATTTTCCCAGAGCAGTTTTTGTGGGTTTATGCTTTGTATTTGTAGCTAGAAAGGTGTTGATGAGATACGAGCATTTTGACTACAGGAGGGCATTGCTTCCACAGCATCAAGTCTCTCCCACACTCCACAAAGGTCAGTAGGCCAGAGGTGGGAAAGCATTTGGGATAGGACAAAGCCAGGACAGCTGACCCAAGCTGACCAAAGAGATATTCCATACAAAATTATGTTGTGCTCAGCAATAAAATCTAAAGGAAAAGAGAGGAGGGGGGAGTCATCATTAAGGCATTGTCTTGTGTTTTTTCCATTCTAAGAAGCACCAATTCTTTATTCTGCTTGTTCTTTAGGTCAAAGCTTTCCCATTTCTGCTGTCATTATCCCATATGGATCTTATCATTATATACAAGGTATTAGGTGTACAAAGACATCTATTAGTATATGGAAATTATCTTCTATTGAAATCACATACAGTGGAAACCTTGATTCTTCATAACTTCATGACGATCCAGGAGTTCATGTATTGTACTAAGCATGATGGCAACAGTGTGGAATGTCTTTTCACCTTTGAATGAAATTTAAAATAATAAATCTGATAATTTAATGAAGAAACAAGGAAGGATGGTTTGACAACCATGCAAATAATGGAGAATCATTCTGCTAGAAGTAAACAGAGAAACTTTGTATTGCTTCAATTATAATGGAATTGCAGCTGAATCATATACAAAGTATTTAAATGGCAATGGAATAACAGGAAAAAAAGAAAAACAAGTGATAATATCTGACAGAAAGAAGTCAGGAATGATGAGGTAGTCAAGAAAAATGGGTTTCTTTGCTCTTGAGAAAAAAGGTAAGGAACATGAACAATCATGAGCTTCTGACTCACCATAAAGAAGAGAGAACATTTTCTTTCTTAGAGTAAAGATAAATGTCGCTGCTATATCTAGTATGTCATATTGGAACTGTCCAGTATCATGAAACGACATGTCTGCAAACAGGGGCACTATGACTATCCCGGCAAATAGTGAGAACATTTTTTAGATGGAGTTAGTCATTGGAAGGAGTCACACAAGGGAAGGTGATCTGCTGCAATAACTGGGAACAAACTACTGAAGAGAAGATTTGAGGTAAATTCTAAACTGTTGTACTGCCTTTGCATAATCTCTTGCACATTTTTTGAGCCAAAATCCTGTTAAGAAGCATTGCTAAGTCTGTCTCACACATGGCCTGCTTTGACAGGTTTCTGTTCTTGAAGGTCTGACCTTCCTTAAGGTTTCCATTTCTAAAAACAGCAGGAACAAACCAAGAACAGAAACTTTCTGGTAGCAAAAGGAACAACTGAAAACTAGCACATGTATTCAGTTACTGTAGGAGATTGCTCATGTGCCACTAGTTTTCTCTGAATGTGAATTTCCTAGGGTATGACTGTATAAATGATTTTTTGTGAAGGATCTATTCACGTTTGGAGCTTCAGTTTACATTTCATCCACTTTGCATGTCTCAAGAATTCTGACTGTATACAACAATGGAAATCCTAATATATGATTCATAATTTTGGCCACATTCCCCTGTCTTCATGAAATATTTAGATTCGGTCTTTTTTATTATTATTATTTTATAATATTCTCCAAAAGATTCTTCTAGTCCAATATGATGTGATAGAACCTACTTGCTCTATAAATGAATGGTCAACAAATGGGAATCTTCTGTTGCTATTTTGGTACACAAAATATTTGAGTTAATTTTTCATATCAGTCCATTCACCTTTGAAAATCTGTGCTACTACAGGCTTATACAACACAGAATAAAATTCAGATAAAATTCTAAAAACAATTAATTTAAAAAGTCCTTTTTTAGTATATGAAGTAGAAAGACCAATAGATCAAAAGTTGCTGAGCACACAGATTTTAAATTTAGCATTAGATTTTAAAATTAAGCATTAATCACATTCAACACAAGTTTTAGTGTACCTTTTCGTCTCCCACATGGCACAAAATAAATTTCAGGAAATTATCTAAATTCCCACAGTAAAATTTTCAAATTAACATCTTCAGCCATTATAACCTGCTTTAAGGCTGCCAAAGCAATTCTTTGGCATTTGTGCAAGAACTGTTCTTTGTTTAAAAATTTAATTATTAAATTACCGTCAGTAGTTGAAAAGGAAGAATACATGAGTTATAGGAAGTTTAAGTAATAGTAAAATCACATGATCACATGCAGTAAAATAAACTTACTTGACAAATACCATATGTGTGAGTTCTGTTGACCCTAACTTCTGTTGAGTTATCATTAAAACTACAGAATCACAATTCTCTGTCTAGACAGATTTGCAACTGTCTACAATATCTAAGACTGCAAAAACCTTTATTAATATGTTAACTTTTAGGACACAGTATCTTTTGTCCTATTATCCTATAAATATTTTTCTCTTATTGTTTCAAATTAAATTATTGCTTGCATCCTGTGACTGTCAATCACATAATTTCAGTGTTCCTACAAGTAATCTTCTTGATTTATGATACATAGCTGACAGAGTACTTCAGAATATTAGCTGCATAAAAATGATAATGCAAACATGCTAATGCCAGCTGAAAAATTAAATAAAGGCAAAATAAAATAATTTTGTGTTCCATGATTTTATTTTGGCATGTACTTCATAAATCTGATTCAGTGCAAACATGTGAATACCCTATATTTTTAAACAGCTTTACAAATTAGTTGAGACATGCTGAAAACAGCAACTCACACCCAGAACTGTACGACTGAAAAGTTCTTCTCTATCATAGACTGTACAATCCTCTGTCGTTGTCAGAGGTGCCAGTTATTACAGGCATCTCTGCCTTGTACTTAGCCAATTCTGTCTTAAAAACAGTTAGACTTAATATTCCAAAACATTATTGCTCTGGTGGCTATTTATCACTTTCTAATTTCCTTCCCTTATGTATTTATTATCATTAAATACTACTGTGCCAATATTTGGCCTTAGTTTAAAGAGCTGACTACATTTGTGTTTATGCCTCTGATGTACATAATAGACAAGAATTACTTTCCTTTTCAACTTTTATTTTGCAAAACTAAGGAATTCAGTTAATTTATTCACATAAGCTGGACTATCAACTCCTCAGAACTTGTTATACTCTAAAATCACACAGGTAAGGTAAGGTCCTTGTGAGATCAGTTAATACATCCTAGTTCATCTCCTTTCACTTTATGCCAACTGATAAGCTCCCATATGCAGCAAAATAAATTTAGCTTCTACTGGTCAATTTTTCATTTTCACTCTTGAGAACCTGTGCTCTCAAGATATTTTGCCCTCAGTGTGCATTATTCTAATCATTTACTGGTGTGAGGCCTTCAACTTAATGATGTTAGAAAATTGCAGCAATATATTCTATTCTTTATGCCAAGGCTATTAATAAAAAGCCACCCCACTATATATGCCAGTAACATCACTAGTCAGCTGCCCAGCATCTGATATGTCCATTTTCAATACTTTCCATGACAATTTTCTCTTTAGTAAGCTACTCACATTTCCTTTCTCATCTGTCTTCCTTAGGTAACACCTTTTCTCTAAATGCAGGATAATAAACATTTTTCTGTTATGTAAAAAAATTAATTAGATAATTTGAGGGGGTTTCTCCTAAAAAATCAGACATGAGAGAAGCTATTAAATTGGTCTGACTTTTGGTAAGTTAACATTGTTTTTTCCCTCTTTTATTATTCACAGGGGTTTTTTTTAATTTTTCTTTGTTTCAGCAATGTATTCTAAAATGTTATATATTGTTGAAGTCACTGTTATTCACTGGTAAAATCTTAAATTAACACATACACATGTATGCATTGGATCTCAGTAGTGAAGAGGACCCTCCATACTTGTTAAATGTACTGAATAAATTTTGCTACTGGAAAAGGGATTTCCTTTGTCTGTACTCTCAGAGCTCCAGGATGAAGGCTTCTCACTCTGTTCCCCCCTCTCCACATTCTTTGGATTTTTGAACTATATGGGATGGGATGGGTTCTTCTGGATTATCTTGCTTCAATCAAAAAAGTGAAACTCTTTTTTAATGCCAGTCCAAAACCTTTTTCTCCCAAAGATACTGGCAAGCCTCCAGATTGCAATTAATAATCAGTATGATGGACTACAACATTTCTGGAAAACAGATAAAATTTTTAGCTCTTTAGCCACTTGTATGTCTACTTTGACTAAATTGCAAAACTAAAATGGCATCTGTTACCCCTTGGTTCAAAATCTCCAAGCTTTACCAGGTGTTCACTTTCATTTTTGACTTCAAAAGATTTTGCACACAAAAACTCTTGAAAAGCCTTTTGATTCTTTGATATCTTGAGTTCATATCTGGAGAAAAACTACACATTTTTTCCAAGAGATTTCTTTTAATTTGGTGAGAATATAGGCTTTTTGGTGAAAACAGTTTCACAGAAATAACATGCAACTTCAGGAAAGCATTACAAGAGATTACTGAGACTAGCAAGCATCACTATAGAGTAGGGAATTTTTGTTACGCCTAGCAAACACTAACTCCATGCAACTTAAGTGAGATACATGCAACTTCAGTTAAATACAGAAAATTGGTTTTTAAGTTAGATGGAGGAAGAAAAGAATAAAGGAAGAGAGATTAAGAGAAGATACAATAAAGAGACAATGAGGAGCGATAGATACAGTTAACACTATAAGGTTACATGTTGATGGCTTTGAGGAGTGCAGGCCATGGCCCAATGAAGACCTTGTGTTTGCCCTTTTATGGCCTCTGGCTACTGTGGCCACCCCCCACGGCAGGACCTTTTGGTTTGAACCCATGTGCAGCAACATCACAGAATTCATTTGGAAAATATGCCACAGTTTAAACTTAAAAAAAAAAAAGGCAACTAAATAAGGAAACTTCTTTACTCGTTTCTTGAATTTCTCATGTCGCATTAGATGTTTCACTAATAATTATATCACCTCTGTGAAGGGTATTGCTCTTTTAAATAAGAACCTTGCTTGACTGACAATTTGCTCCTTTAAAAACCAGATTCATTTTATTGTTCATGTCTTTCAATGTATGCATATCTTCCTTGAGTTTCTGAGGATAGCTGTTACCTTTTCTTCCACAGGCCTAAGTGGCAAAACATGCAATTAATAAAAAATGGTGTGTTGCTCTGCCATAATATTTTTCATTTAAGCGTTCCTGAATTTAATATAATCATTCATTAAAGTTCACATGGCTTCTGTAAAGTTTTTTTCTGTATTAACTGAAAGGAATCTAAGCATTAATAAAAAGGGCCAAATCAAAAAACAGTGAATAAAGTTATCACACTTTTTGCTCTTCACTTTGGCATTGGCAGTAGAAGGATATCTGCATCAATGTGTGTAAAATTACATCATACCAGGCCTGAGACCTAAGTAATGTACTTGTACAGTTGCAAGAAGTAGGGACAGAGTTTGACTGTAGCTTTCCTGCAAGGAGGTCTGCAGGCTTTTGGAACAGAGGAAATCTGACACATAAATTATATGGTGGGAGGAAGAAATAGAAAAAAAATATTCTCCAGATATTTTAAATGCAATGAAATGAGGACATAACTGGGTTTATCATGAGAAATTTTCTCTATGCTTCTGTCTCCAATTTGTGACTGAGAGAGGAGGATCAATTTCTTAAAGAAACACCAGGTGGACTATGTCAAATAGGTATGCACTGTTTGTGCTAAATGGGTACTAGAGACTACATAATGCTAAACCATTGCTGTTCAATGCATATTTGTCTCTTGAGTTTGATAATTCTGGAGCTATTTGGTTGAATTTGATAAGAAGTTTTTCATGTCAGCTGCAAATTGATGTTCTGGTATTTTTGGGGGAAGTACAAAAATAAGGATACATTTAGTATAAGGATGAAGTTCTGAACTGGCATTATAGCAAGGAAAACATGTCTTTAAGTAATTTTTTCTTGCATTCATCTCTTTTTATGGCTAGAGAAAGCTAACTAGATTACATTTGAAAAGAATTAAGTTCTGGAGTAGAAGGAAAAAGGAAGTAGTAACTTTCCTTTGTCTTTCATGAGCTAAAGGAAAATTGAGGAAGATTGAAAAAAATATTAAAAATCATAATTTAAAACAAAATCTTGTCTGGGGAATCTAAGATAACTAGCAGCTTATGAATTTGATTCTCCACCATTTATCTCCCAGTATTTCTCCAAACCTTCCCCTATGCTCAAAATTCATACCCTATTTTCATTTTCCCCTATCCTTTAAGCCCATTTCAGCATGCCTTCTTTTTCTTTTTTACAAAATCCTTAGGGACTCACATATTCAAATCAGAAATTCATGGAAAAAGCCATTTGGAACATGTAGCCTGGCCACTTCTTTATAGAAGCAAGTGCATCAAGCTCTGAATCTGTAAGATTTTGTATAGCTTTTAGAAAAACAATCTCATCTTAGAGTCTTTCAATAAAGTGAACTGCTGTATCAATGAATCTATTAACTATGTTGATGTCTTACTTCAAGGTCTTTCTGAGACACCATTTCTCAGCTAATAATCATAAAAATAATAAATAGTTGTGCCATGTAGTGCAAAGTGGTTTCAAAGACCAGCTTACAACTTTCAAGTGTTTTTGACCCAACGTGAACCTCAGAAAAAATATTACTTCAGTATTGTGACAATTGTTTGCCACCCAGTAATCGTCTCTATTGATTTCTCTTCTGTCTTTCAAAGTTTTTACAGAAACTGCCTTAGGAAAAAAGGTGTTATCTGTACCATTTTCCCAGTGTTTAAATCCATTTTTCCCTCCCCAAGTTTATATTGTTTTGAAATATATTTCACTTAACTCTTAATTTCCCTAGCTGAATTCCAACCTGTTTTTTTCCTGAAGACTGAAGTTGTTTCTGCAATTCACATCTTCAATAAAAACAACCAGTAAACTTCAAGATGTGCACATGTTACATTGGGCTTTCACACCAGTTGTTCACCTGCCAATGTAAGGGATGTAAGGGAGCACAGCATATCTTTCCTGTGCTGCAAGTGTAGACTGAGGTCTTTAAGATACTTGGTTGATTAATAATTTTCTTGCAGGAAAATTCTCAGAATCTTGCTTTAAAACAATAGCAAAACATTTTAAAATAGAAAAGTATAATTATATTTATTTAATATTTCATGTTTCACTACATTGGCAACATTAAAAGACACAGTAAGATTGTAGTGTTTTGTTTCATTTTGCTTTGTTTTGGTTTTTTGTTTTGTTTTGAAAAGCCTTAAACATCTCTTACACCTTTCCCTGCTAACTGTTCTATAAACCTAATGAACTGTGAGGGCTTTTGTCAGACTTCAAACACAGATTGCTTTAAAAACCCTAGACTTAGAGCTCATCAAATTCACATTTATCCCTTTCCCACATTTTTTACACCAACAGTGTTTTAGGACAGAAAAACAAGCCCTGTTATTTTGGTTAGTGCATCCCCGAGTAACAGGGAAGTTGTTTCCCCTGCAAGTCAATCAATGGGAATGGGACCAGGTAATCCCAGAGCTGCGCAGGCACCACACAAGTACAACCTGCCAGCACTGCCTGATCTTGAGCACTGACACAGAGTTCTGACTAGCAGAGTCTGGCACTCCTTGAAAGAGAGATTTTCTCATTGCTTTTGGTGTCTAAGTGTCTAATTCAGATGCCTTAAGAGGTATTATATAATTGTCTTGCATTAATGTATCCGATGCCCATTTATGGGACAGGATTTCAGCAGTCAAGTCAATTCAAGGTAAGTGGGCACAGTTACGACAGCTGTCAATGCCTGCCTATGCTTACTTGTACACTGATATATGCACATATTCATAATTTCCTGTCTTTCATTTTCTATCTGACTTAATAATAGATGCATAGAATAGTTTATGTTGGAAGGAATCTTTAAAAGTCATCTAGTCCAACATCTGCAATGAGCGGATACATCTTCAACTAGATCAGGTTGCTCAGAGCTCTGTCCGGTCTGACCTTCCAGGAATGGGGCCTCTTCCACCTCTCTGGACAACTTGTGTCAGTGTTCATCTTCATTGTTAAAAACATCTTCTTTATATCTAGTCTGAATTTACTATCATTTGCATTTAAAAACACTATCCCTTGTCCTATTGCAGCAGGCCATACTGAAGTGTTTGTCCCTATCTTTCCTTTAGGCTCCTTTTAAATGCTGAAAAGTCACAATAAGGCCTCCCCAGAGCCTTCTCTTCTCTGCTCTCAAAACCCCCAATTCTCTCTATCCCTCTAATCATCTTAGTGGCCCTCCACTGGACCCACTTCAACAGATTCATATTTTTCCTTAAAGAAAATAGACTTAAAGGACCCAGCTGAATATCATATTTTGGGAGATTATTATAGGAAGATTTCAATTTAGGATTTATAGTCATTTAATGCATCTCATACAGAGATCCCTAAGGAAAGTAATTGGGGGATCTCTAAAGTGGCAGTATAGTTAGGAAACATAAAAAGCCTTTTTCACAGGGTATACTTAAACTGTTTTTTTCCAGGTCATTAGGAAAATCAAAAACATACAAGAAAACAGTCTGGTTTTTCTTCATATCTAAGTGAAACATTCTTATCTTTTAAAATTACTTTTCTCTTCTGTTCATTTTCACTATTTACTGCATCACTAAACTTACAAATTCAGTTGTCCTGGTTATTATCCTCATTATTATTTTGTCTTCCTCGGATCTAAATTCTTTCTGTGGTTCAGAATAAGGAATACTTCTACAAGGCAAGCATATTGAGATGGTGTATGGCTCAGGGCAATTCATCTACATTTTTCTGATACTATAAATCCCTTTTTACATCAATTGAAGAAAGGTTAGCAGAGCTGCTTATGAAGGCTGCCTCACCACAGTCAGTATTGAGTCAAGACACAGCTAGAACTGTTATCTGTCTTCTGCATAACTCACATCATCAACTTGGCTTGCAGCTAATATTTTCAATGATAAAAAGGTTTAAGAGCAAACTTTTTTAACCAGAAAACTTTTTTTTCCTCTTTTAAATGAATCTTTTTGCTTCTGTTTATGCATTGCCTTTATTTACTAGTTATTTTTCATTTTCCTATAATTCAACTTATTTTCTTACTTTCCTCTCAGAACAGCTGTATTTTTTAATAATCTTGACATCCTAAGAAGGCAATTTTTTCCACAGTGATCATCTGCCAAAAATGAAGTATATCCTATAAGAATTAGCCCAGCAGTGTGCCTTCAGAAATGATGTGTAGTACATGTTCCTAATTGTGCAACAGTACCGAGCCTACTCCTGATAGACTATTTCCACAGGAGACAGAAAACACAGAATAAGGTTTTCTTGGGTAGATTTCTCTTCAAATGGCATTAACTTTTTTCATTTTCTCATTAACTTGTTTTATTTTCTCATAAAGAGATACATCTCAGACATCACAAAGGAAGACATTTTATAAGCAAAAAGAAGGCAATTGGGACACTGGATTTACTCAAAAGCACTAACTTACAGCAATACCTCTATTACTATCCTACACAGCTTAAGATGACTAAAAGCTCTGCCTACGGCTGTAAAGGGATCTCATTATGCAAATAACTTTGAACTAAATATTTTTTTTCTCAAAGAAGCTTTGCTGACTTGAGCTAATGAAGATATTGTTCTCTTTCAGTTGGAAAGCTTGTTTTTCAACCTGCATGAAGCCAAATAATAGAAAAGGGCTGAATTTCTTTATGTGTTCTGGTACCTGTGGATGCAGATAGAAATGGAGAGGTTTTTAATCCTCTAAGTAAATAGGTACTATTGTTATAGCAGGATAACCAAATGATATAATTTTATTTTTTTGGAAAAAGTGATCTCATAAAATGAACATGCAACTTCTGACTAGATGTGTTTTATATCACAAGACATCAATTTCCACAACAGTAGCAAATGTTGAGTTTAACATCAATAGAAATCTGGATTATACTAAAATTAAGAAATATGTCTTATAATTTTAAAAATAATTTTAAAATAATTTATTATTGAGATGAGCTAATTTTTTTACTTCCACTACTTCTGAAACTATTTGGAACTGCTTTCTTCCTGAAGTAGTCCCAAAATGAATTTTTTTGGTTTTACTAAAAACTCTGAAACCAATGCATAATTCATACTCTTTGTGATATGGAGAAATGTTTTGTTTGAATACTCAGTCTGATTTTTTTGCCTTATTCTTGTAAATTCTTTGCCTTAATCTTGTAAACTGAATTGGTTTTGTTAAATATAGGGAAAGGACAAGGAAAGTCAACTTAAATTACTTTTAATGCAGTTTCACAAATTGCTGCTAGTCTATGAACTCAACCCAGTCTAACTCAAATGCCTTTCCACATTTTGTAAATATCATTGATTAAAACTTAATTTGATATAACAAGATCATAAAGAAATAGCAACTTTTCAATAGTCCCTTCAATTGTGAATTATAGTTCAAAGTAAAATTTCAAAGCAGTAAAGTGAAAAAATTATACTTGTAGGCCACAACTTAGCATGTACTTACACAGGACTTTATATTTAAAATTAATTTAAAAATGAGATTTTGCCATTTTCATGGTATAAAATCATTCTAAATCAAGAACAATAACATATTTCCAAGAATTCATTTTTCAATATTAAATATACAACAAGTATTTATATGTGATAGCATGTGGTCTACCTATAAAGGATTTTTGTGGGTCAAAACATACTGAAAGATGTTTTGAGTTAGCTTATATTTCTTCCAAAATATTTATAACAGCTCCACTAGGATTTCACTTTCAGTTTTACAGCTGCTCTGAATCTTAGCACTGACATCTAGTATAAGAGAACTGAATTTCTAAAACAGGAATTTTATGCATAGCAATGTCACCGGCAAGATCTCACAACAGAACTAGACAAAATAATGACTTTTCTGCAAAAGAAAAACTGAAAAAAATCCAAATACAGCTTAAGGTTTTCAGCCTTTTAACAGTACCTGCTTGTGTTGATAGACTTTTTGATCATCAGACAATAAAAGGAAACAAGTGAGAGGCCTTTCTTATGCAATTTCTCTACTTGAGAGTAAATGGATTTCAGATGGAATGCTAGTCTTTTTGCATAATTAGTGCTACACAGCCTTGTCTTTTTCTAGCACCCACTCAACGTTAAAATATTTTCATACTAAATGGAAGAATATGCCTAAAAGCCAGATGATAGTTCCTGCAAAACAAGCTTGAAAAGTCCATAATAATCACAAAGAAATAAAAAAACAGGAATGATATCCTATTAGGGTTTAATAAAGAGTGGGAGTCAAACAGAAGTAAATAAATTCAGTAGTTTTTATCCATCAGACAGTACTAGGATCAAACTTTCTAATTACTGAATGGAATTCCTGTCCCACTGAAATCAGAGACCAGCAGAAATTTAAATAGCTATTTCAGTCAGTTAGGAACATATGCGTGACCACATAGAGGAGACTCAGGAGTTATTATTTTCCAGTTCCAGGTTCCTCTGCTTCCTCATCAGCCTTGCCTAGAGCCTTTTCCTTCCCCTTTTCCCTAACAATGTCAGATGAAGCAAGATCAAGGAGGATATTAAAATTGCAGCACACTGAACCTCTTATAGTGGTGTCCATTATGTTACCTGCTATGAACAAGTGGAAAAACATAAACACAATAAAGGCTGGTCCTGAAAGAACTGGTATTAGGGTAGCTTGAGAACTTCAGTATATATTGCAAATGTTCTGCCTATTAAAAAAAAAAAAAAGGCAGCTCAGATGTTCTACAGAAGAAATGCTTCTCAGGCCTCAATTCTACAAGGTTTGTTAGAATTATTTTGGGATTTCTTCTTCTGAGCAGGTGACTTTTGTCTTACCAAAGCTACTTAGAGTCTGCTCCTGTTCTGCCTCACATTTTCTCTGATGGCTCTGATTTCATCTTTGTTCTTTTAGTTGCTCACATCCCAGTAAGCTGATGCCTACTGCAGTTTCAAAGTCTGAAGCATCAGCACTAGTGTGAAATATTCACTCATACCAAAATAATGTATTTGCTTCTGGAATTCATTTTTTAAATTTCCTTTTATATCTCTCCTTCTTTGATGGTGGTGGCCAAAACCTTTCTAGTGTCTCTAATTAACATGACTCATTTAAAGTACTCTTCCTCTTCTCGCTTCCTGGTGAACCACATTTGGACAGACTTTAAGAAGATCTTAGTTTCTAAGGATTCCCTTTAGCTTTCAGTATTTTCTTTGAAATGCTGTAAAAGAGAAGTTTAGTCAAATAGCCTGATGAACTGGAACAGTATTTAATAGTGACCTGCCTCTATGTGTTTTCCTGTAATGAGAATCATTAAGCTGCTGGGTGAGTACTAAAGTTGTTACTGCACTAATACATCATAGAACCTCTATAAAAACTCCTGGAGACTATTTCCAAGCTCAAAATTTTTATATTTCCAAGTACACTTATGAGGCATCTGAACAGGAGAGATCTGTTGATTGAAGCTCCCACACAATTCATGAGCAGTTCAATTTTTTGGCAGTAAAGATTTATTATTCATTATTTATACTTGTTAGTAGAAAGCTGATTCAGATCATAGAAGGTTCAAGGACACTTTGAAAACTCCTGTAAAAAAAATGTGATACTATGAAAAAAATTTTAGTGAGCCTTTAGATAGAACAAGTTTATTGAAAGTGAAATTTAAGCATTGATAATACGTGAAATTTGGCAAATTAAACTGAACAGTTGCACAGAAATGTGTAGCTCATCTGTTTCCACACAATGAAATTATTTGCTGTGATTTATCTGCAAGCGTCTCCACAAAACTGTAGCTCCAGTTGTAAGTCCTACTTTTGGTTTTAGCTAAAATGCCATATTAGGTGGAAAACAGAAGGAAATATTTTGGTTTGGATCATGTGTGCAGCTGCCTTGGCAGCAAGGGAACTTACGCCTGCAAAAAATAACTCTGTATATGGTTTATAACAACATCATCTTGGATTGAAGCATCAGCCTGACCTTTCAAGGACAAGGTTCTGGCATGTTTATTATCATTGAGTGCTATCCAGTCTCCAACAGTGAGCTCAGAGGACTCAGGTGACGACTAGAAGAGAGAAGTAGCCATGTATATTCAGATCAGAAACTAAGCTGGAGTTATTAAATCCTATATCCTAGTTCATATTCTCAAGGGCAGTCATCATTTACAGTTTCTTCTAAGTTCATTACAGTTTATAAATGCTCAACAGCTCCTGAAAATCCATGTAATTTTAACTACCAAAAAAGGCCTTTAGAAATTTGATGTTAGGGACTCAGAATTCAAAAATCTGACAGTGAAAATTATTTTGATCTAGGATATATTTCTGGTAAATATGACTGTTTTCTTACACATAAGTTACCTTTTCTGTTGTTTAGTGTAAAATGAAAAGAAAAAAAATAGCTGGTTTATTTCCAGATGTTAAATAATGCCCTTTCTACTTAGATTCTTAATAAAAAATGATATCTTTATATGGCTTTGGAGATAAGCCTTGTGTGCTTTAACTCTAGAAACTGAATAATCAATTGTTTATAAATGAGCCTGCTGCTCACAATTTTTTGTTGTTGTTGATTTTTTTTTCTGGGGAAAAAAGAGAATAGTTTAATTTTTCACTCACAGCGAACAACAGGGCTTTCAGTGCACTGAGCTGTGCAGCATCCTTACCTTTTATTGGGCTGAAAACTTAACACAATAGCAGGAAGAAGAAAAGTGATATTTAATTTTAACTTTAATTATAAAATTGAGTTCAGACTTCCTACTCAAATATATAAACATTCTGAAAGGGCCAGAGCTAAGAGCAAATATTCTAGCTTTGCACACGTATTTTCATACTGATAGTTGATGCATATAAGACAGGGAGGAAAGGGGAAGGGATTGATTATTGGAGAGAAAAGATCACTTTAATGTTGCTTCTAGTCTTGAATCCATAAGTGCCCCCACAAACAGGTTATATTCTCAACTGCTCATTGGCTTATCAATGCTGTGACAAAATTTCAGCTGCAAAAGTTGTTCTGCCTTTCCTGTGGCATATTTCTGTCAACAAAGGTGATGGAATGGTCTTTCCAAAAGTAGAGTTGGTGGCAGTGTCTGCTCTGGCCATTGCTCTACCTATATCTGTGCTGTCCAAGCCTTGCAGAGTTGGTGAAGTAAAAATAGAACTGAAAAAAAAAGCTGAAAATAAAAGCTGCAAATAAAGGCACCACTAACAGGCCTTTTCTGCAAGTCCAGCTCCAGCCTTGACCAGCTTTAGCTGTACTTCATAGAAGTGATAAAATCTGGTTTGTCATTTGCTACACTGATTTGTTAAATCACCAGAATATATGAGGACAACTCAGTTAGAAATTCTTTCCCATGTACCTGTATTAATGGAAAAGTGGGAGCAAAAAATTTTTAACAGTGTTGATCTGATTTTTTTACTGTCTTCTGAGTTTGTAGTGGGGATTGGCATACTCATGTTTTACCAAACTTGAAGGCAAAATCAAATAAAATTTCAGGTTTATTTCCTTAAGCCCTGGCTAGCTGTGAAATGCTGAGATGTCAAGGAATCCTGATTGTTGTAAAATGAAGGTAAGATGAGGCATTAATCTAAAGGGCAGGTCTAGTCTGGTCACTGAAATTCAACGCTCTAACAGGCAGCTCCAGGCATAAAGCATAGAAGAAATGTGTAACACAAAAAGTCTATAAAATGACCAGTAAGTTTCAGAAAAAGAGAATGGGAATGGGCTAGGTGGGATCTGAATGAGCTGAAAGACTCCTCACCTGACTTTAACATAAGAATACTTAAACAGGTACATAGAGACATAGGACTTGCCATGTGGAAATGCAGCTGTTTAGAGCATTAAGTTTAAACTTTTTAAAATTCTCCCTCAGAATGCTGACTTCATCATTACGAAGCAGAATAAACCTTCTAAACAGTTTCCACTGAAAGTACAAACAAAATTGTTCAATTTTGTACCTTCATTAAATGGAATTATTTCAGAAATCAACGTCCTCATGAGATCTCAAACATACAGATGCCACTTATGTGACAAAGTATATAAGGAAAATTTTTTTCTACCACACAACTTCATATGCTCAAGTTTCCCAGTTGCAAGCAGGAATGATGATGGCTTTTGTTTGTTTATTTTCCATTTGCTAGATATTTGAGGAAAGTTTTTTTGCTGATTTTGCTCGGACACAATCTGCAAAACCTGTGTTGTCCAAAGTATGAATTGACTAAGAAAAATTTTCCAAAATTTCGTCCAGAAAAACAAATTATTCATTTCAACAGTAATAATGCTGATTCTTTTTTTTGATGTGCAACTTAAAACCTGCAGTTTCTTCTTGATTTATTTTTGCAACTACTTCTATCAGTTTTCTTTGTTAGCTACTTTCAAATATTGTATTAAGGTTATCTAAGATTATTATCAGTGAAAGCTAGAGGCAAAAAATACATAATTTTTCTCTTCTTATTTACTTTCAGAGAAAATCTGACTTAAAAAGCTAAGTGCCTTTTTGGTTTTGCCTAAACTGCAGAAATAGTGAGCTATGCAAGTCCACTCTACAGCCCTGTTTCCTTGGGTTACTCGTGGCACTGTTGTCCCTTCCCTCCTGTGCTGGTGCTTGACTTTGTTCCAGTGAAACTCAAGGCACACTGAAGAATTGTAACCTGATCTTATCCTAATGTGCAGTCAGGACACAGACAAAATATGTACCCACGCCAACAAGTTGGGAAGCTCAGCTGAATCACACCTGATCTGAACATGCACAATGAAGACAGCAAGTCAGATATGCTTAATACACTGCCTTATGAAACACATGATTTCCTGGTACCTGAAAAAACTTGGAGTGGTTATTTATGAATATCTATGACTAATGCATTCTCCTAAGTACAGTGGTACTCTCTGGCAACATCCTGAGGCTTTTTGGTATGGCAGAGTTGTTCTCAACTGGGTGAGGATTGCTTAGGTACCTCCTCCAGGGAACAAAATTAGAACACTGCAACCCCACAGTTTTAATTAAAGCCAATGCTGATAAATAGGGAACCATAATTGGCTTCCCATCAGTCTACTACCTTCACTACCTCTGCTCTACCTCTCTCTAAAGATTACAATGTTGAGGAAAAAAAAAAGTCAAAAGACTGACTATTCCTGTCTTAATTAAATTTCTTCTTTTAAGGACAAGTCAGATGAAGCCATGAACGTTGTTAGTTGAATTTAGGCTCTGCACAGAAAAATGCTGCTCTCTAACTTTGTATGTTTTTATATCCCCTGTAAACATGACATTTGTAAGTGGTACTGACAGAAACCACATACTAAGTTCATGATCTTGAAACTTAATTCCCTTTTACTGTAAATAGCTCCATGTGCTGACTCGGAGAGGAAAATGAGGTGAACACTAAACATGTCTTTCAATCTGCCTCAAAGCATGTATATAAAAATCCTCAAAATATTATATGACAAGCAGTGAAGAAATCATGAAATATGACATGATATTAATATCTATCTAATGTGCATTGTATAGGACAGACATCCTTTTCTAAAAGGAAAGAACATCTGGGAGACTCAGACACCTTTTCATTTTTTGTTGACGCACTATTGCATGATCTGGTACAATCTCATGGCCTCCTTCACCTGCCATACCTGGTAATAAAAACCAGGCTTGCCCGCTTAGTCTATCAGATATCAAGGAGGCTTATTAACTGAAGTATTAATGTCATTTTACCTTGAAAACATATGTTTTGACAATAGAGAACTTTTAGGTGAAAGAAAATCTTAAACTTCTTCAGCAGTCTCAATGGCATGTTCATTCCTTTTCCTTAAACCACAGTTTATCCATGAGACATTTTTGTCTCACATTTTAGTAATACATTGCAAAGCAAATTATTTTTTTTTTCTAACTGTCTCACGTCAGCTTGGGCTGTTTTTTCTGTCTTCTTAAGCTTATCAATATCAGGAAAGCCTTCCTATATCTAGTGAGGAGGTTGATGATTCCTATTGTTTGTTTGAAGAGTATATTAGAGACAGATGATAAAAAATATCACAAGATTTCCTGATCAGGAAAAAGGATGAACATTACTTTGGTTCTTCCCTGTGGAAATACTGATATTTAGAGAACTCTCTGTGTAATAAATATAGGAGATCGGAAAATCCCTTAGTAGAACATCAAAGCCTTTAAAATTGAAAAAGAAACCTCCCTTTAATTGATCATTCTGTGGCTGGTCACATCAGGGAAGCTATTTGTTCCTCTCTATCTCTTTTACTTCTCCCTCTTCTTTCTTCTAACAAAAGGATAACTGAATTAAGAGAAAGGACTTCGGCAGAATATGGAAGGGAAGAGATCCTTCTGGGCATCTTGTTGGAAACCAGATGAGCAAAAATCCTGCAGGAATCCTGAGTTTCTAAAGTGGATCAAAACTGCTGTCTTGATGTTGAACTCTGGTTTAGCCCTTGCCACTAAATGACTGTGTATATGGTCACTACTGAGAAAGTGACATTCTACTGGGTGAAAGGAAGGCAGTGATATCTGAGCTTCCACAGTCTTTCTCCATAAATAGCATAATTGACTACTGGTTCTCAGATGACTCTAAATGGCATTATAAAATCAAAGATGACTTTTAATGATGAGTTGTGATTGCCAGATATATATGGTGTGGCCTGTCCTTTTATCTCTCCCTGTCTCTTCTAGAGAATTCATCCTGATACACATTTTTTTCCTATTTTTTATCCACTCATTTGCTGGTGAAATCTCTCATTACTGTTTCATTTTTCTTGGTATTTTGGTTAGGTTGTTATAATATATATACTAAATTCACTGTTTAAATAAATGGTCTAGTTTAAATACAAGTAAAAAAATGTGCATTGCATAATTTACATATTTTATAAAAGCATGAGAAAGAACTAGACATTAATATAACTGCTGATGAAATTGTATGTAGACTGGTGGTGAAAAACATTGCTGTGACAGCACTGAGTATTTAGCTAAAAGACCCCAAATTGTTTTGTTAATGGTCTTGCTATCCACAAGGGATCTCATATACCAGACAATAATAGTTCCCCCTGTTGCTCTTTTTAATGAATGCCTCTCATATGAATATGCCCCCTAATCAGAAAAGCTTTTTGATGGATTAGGTCGGATACTGATTACAACTAGAGAGACTGCTAAAAGTTCCATGGAGTTCGTATTTGTGCTTGTAGTTCTGTAAGTGGACATAGACCTGCTGCGCCTGTGGGGCTCTGGGTTGCCAGGGATTCAGCATCTGCTACATCAGCAGTTTAAAAAACTACTAGCAGAGGTAGAAATAAACTCAGCATGGATTAACCACCTGAGTACTTATCCAGCTTCTCAAGTGTATTTTACCACTTGTACTGATTTTTATTCTGTGGTTCACAAAGACAAATTCTGTAGCTTGAAACACAATCCATAAATTCCATAAATGTCTTGAGGTGGATTTTCTTCATATAAAAAGACTGAGAATTATTTCTAAGTTCTCATACTTTTCTTTGCTCTTACAATTGTCCTTGTTTCAGGAAGAATCATGAAACAATTTTGGTATGGGGATAGATTCCCCTAAAATACTTTGAGTATTGATGACCTTCTATAGGGAAGACATAGGAACTCCAGAAAATTTTAAATATTATTGAAAAAACTGACACAAGGTTGATGTTTGCTATGAGTAAAGACAGAGTCTTCATGCAATAATTCCTAATCCCTTATAGTCACTTAAAATTCAGAGGTGCATATATGTTCATCTCAAAATGCTGTTTTGTAGAGAGGTCAAATAGCATTCTCTGACTGCAGACATGGTTTCTGTTTGAAAAACTTTTATTATCTTAAACACTTATTTTGGAATCAAACGAGAAAATTAAGTTCTTAAATATCAATGAAGTTTCTGAAGGAAACTGCAAAATCTATTAAAGTCTGGTGATCAAACGAAAATCTGCTTTTAACCAAATCCATTACTCTTACACATACTCACAGAGATCATCTAAACAATCTAAAGAAGAGATTGCTCTGTGGAAAAAAAAATAAAATTATACTTCAATAATAAAAAGGCAGCAGAATGGTTCTTTGACTTTCTGGATATCACATAGTTCTGAAGGATTACAAAGAAGAAGAAATGGACAGGAAATTTCAATATTCTTCATATTTTCTGAATAACAGAAAGCAAGAATAATATAATTCTGGAAATGAACTGCTGGATAAAATAAAGACTTTAATATTTTCGAGCAATGAGAAGAAGCAACTGTGAAATCTGGAAGGTATCCCTAGACAAACTGATTGGGACAGTGCTAAATAATCCACAAAGGCAGAGTGTGGAAAAGAGACAAAATATGAAAATTCTTTAGCATAAAATTAAGGCATCAAGAAGAATATTAATAGAAGCAGTGTAGGAAATGAAGCAAAAAAATCCTGGACTGTCAATACTAGTGTAACGAACCTTGACAACAACAAACAATTGTGAATTATTAGTCAACTCTGGAGTAATTTTTATTAGCATAGTATCACTGACATTTCCTTGAAAGATTGGAGAGGTGAAGTCACTTGTTTCAAAGTATTGAAGGAGAATGGCAGTATATTATGTTAAAAAAAATGTACCTTCTGGCTGTATCTACACTAGTAAATTCAACAATGTTGGGAAACTTTATTGCACATTGAGGCTTCTTTGCCTGTACTGTCAAAAGCTTAGAAAAATCCCTGACATGGTTTTGGCCTGCCTCAACCAGTACTTTTCTAAACAATTCCCTGGCACATTATGGATGTTAACATTGGACAGGGACCACTCCAAATAGGCGGTTTGTATTTGGTCACCCTCACAGTGAGAGAAATTAATGAGAATATGGGCCCCTAGGAATAGGGACAGGGAACAAATAGCCTTTATTTGTTGCTTTTTACGAGCTGAGTAGTATGTGATAAAGCTCTCATTTCTCTCACTGTTAAAATGCAAAAAGAAA
The DNA here is from genome assembly GCA_013396755.1 of Sclerurus mexicanus. NCBI lineage: Eukaryota > Metazoa > Chordata > Aves > Passeriformes > Furnariidae > Sclerurus > Sclerurus mexicanus. The sequence continues at coordinate 2,503,458 of VWZF01004274.1, forward strand.
AAACAACAAAAAAACTTTCATATCTTAAGAGTATATCTGAGAATAAATTTTATTGGGATCTTAATGATACACAAGGAAAAATTATCACAGAACTTGTGCCAATTTAGGAATTGAACTTTTTTTTAAAAAGATATCATATTTAGAACTAACAAGATATACATTGGCACAAACACTCCATAAGTAAACACACATACATACATGATGTTTTGTTTCTTGGTTTTTAAGTTATCAGGATTGATAGCTTTAAAAGCCATAAATAGTTGTGTGATAAATCAGCTGGGAAACAAGAAATTGAAAAAAATATGAATGATAACTGGGAGAACTTAAAGAATGTTTCACTATGTGTGCCAAAACAATAATCACAGTGTCAAGAAATGATACTGCAATGATGAATGAAAAAAACCCTAAGCTGACAGGGTCTTTTGATTTCTAAAGGGCAATGATGAAAACGAAGCTGATGTGAGTGACTATAAGCCAAAACTGAGTATAAACTGTAGAAAACCAAGAAAGAAAGCGAAAGGACAGAAGCCACATGTCTACCAAAGTTTAAGGACAACGTGAAAGGATTTTTAAAAAGTATGTCCTGGTTCTGGTCCAAATAAGCAGAAGTGGTTGTGGCCAAGACCCTAATGTTACTTGGTACCATTTTATTTTTTTGCCAGGGGTGAGGGAAAGGGGTGTTGCTTTTCCTCTTGGGGGTAAACGTCAAAAGTGGAGAGTCTGTTGCCATTGTTTTTCATTGTTCTAGGTGTGGTGAGCATTTTTCATTTAAGTCACCCACTCTTTGCATATTTCTTTTATTAATATTTTGCTGTTACTGTTCATTTTCTTAACTCATTGCTGTTTCCAGTAAATTGTTCTTACCTCAGCCTGTGGTCTTTACCTTTCTGACACTCACTGCAAAGGGGGAGGCAGCTTTTTAGTGAGAGTACTAAACTGGGGAAAACTATTCCTAAACTGTGACACAATACAAGGCAAAAAGAAGCCACTGACAGATGCTAGCATGTTAGTCAGTAGAAAAAGGGTTGAATTATTAGAAGTATTAAAGTAGAAGAATCAGAAAAGTTGAGTGAATGTATAATAAATACATAATTTGGATAAAAATGCCAGATAGAGTGGATTTTGGCAAATGTTATTCATGATCTTTTTCCAATAAGGATCTAAATACCTTTAAAATTGTTGGGAACTGCTAGTCTGATTCTAAGAGTTTTGTAAGAGCTATCAGATATTACAGAAACACAGAATCATGAAGTCAGAGAATCTTCAAGGTTGGAAAAGATTTTCAAGATCATCTAGTCCAACCATCAACCCAGCCCCACCATAATCACCCTAGAGCCATATCCCCAAGCATCACATTCAGATGCCTCTTGAATCCTACCAGAAAAGGTGACTTCCCCATCTCCCTGAGCAACTTATTCCAATGCCTGAGCACTCTTTCAATGAAAAGTGTTTTTCTAATACCTACTCTGAACCTTCCCTGGCATAGCTTAAGGCCATTTCCTCTCATCTTTTCCCTTGAGACATGGCAGAAGAGACTGACCCACACCTCCCTACAACCTCCTTTCAGGTAGTTATAGAGAGCAATTTGGTCCCCCCTGAGCCTTCTCCTCATTGTCCTGGAGTACAGAGGAAGTTCAAAATGATTTGGATTCTACAGTACAGAGAACAAAGGTGATGAAGTAAAATATATACAGCAAGTAGAAACAATTGTCTGAGTATCTGGTCAGTCTGTGAAGATGACTATGCTCTGAGTCAGACCATGAATCCATTCTTTCTTTAGGATATGTACCCTCTTCTGTAACAAATATAAAGGCCAGAACTGGGGGTTTTGACAGTTCTCAACAGGGATTGAAGGGCTGCAGCACCGAATATTTTTAATAAATATGTTAAATAAAAATATTTTAATAAATATTTTTAATAGATCTGACCATAGTATCTTAAATTGTGGCAAAGTAGAAAAATGAAATTGTTGTTTTTAAACTATGTAGGTATTGAGCAGCATGGCATTGTGCAAACCACAGATTACTAATACGAATTGATTGAGCGATTTCACAGGTTTGGGACAAGATATATTTAAAAAGACCAAGTATAAATAATTGATTTTGGAACAAAAAAAGCCACATTTGGAGAATGTAGATGTTGAGGAGACGCTGACTCTTTTTATTTCCTTAGACAGGAGTTAGAAGCAAGGTTCAGAGTGATAGCTGTTGTAGGTGTGGTGTCTTGTTACTAATGGTAATAAGGCAATTAACTATTTAGGGTGTATATAGCAATATAAGGCAGTAGTAGCAAGTTTATATGAACAATATTTGGAATTGATGTGATGCTTCCTTGAATGGTGTGTCCAGTTCTGGTGCCCACATTTCAAGAAGGATATATTTACCATACTGAGAGTCCAATCAAATGCTTAAATGAATAAAATAAAAGCCTTATATTAAGAAAGCTGAGGAGCTTCCCTTGAGTAACTAATACATTAAAATTTCAGTAATTCAGTCACAATCTAAATGTACCAGCAATAAGATCCAAAATTGATAATATGGTGCAACAGCCCATTAAAAAAAGGTTTAATGGCTGGAACTAGAAGTTACACTAATTCAGTTGAGACATGTAGCTGCTATGACAGCAAGTTTAGCTAGCATCTGACACCTCACTAAGTCAATGGCAGCTTTTCCACACCTAAAAACTTTAAAACAGAGTTTGAGGGGGATGTTTTCTTTCTGTAACTATTTCTGCAATTTCACCTCTGCTTCAAACAGCTTATCTTTTGCAGGGTGTCAAATTAACATGACATGAATAGAGGAGCTGTAATCTTCTGCACAAGGGCTCTCAGTGGATTGCTGAGAGTAAAAAGGCATATAAGTAAAAAACATCTCTTGCATCTTTGACCTTTGTCTTACTTTCATTCTTTTTCCAAGTATTTGCTTGTGACTGTTGTCACAAACAGGACACTGAGCTATACTGAGCACTCGTCCAACACAATATAGTTCTTATATTCTTGCTATAGTGGTAATTTTTCCTTCAATTCCTATGAATGTCAATAGAGATTAAATATATTCCATTACACATAATTGTTGTCTTTTGTAGGCTTGAGAAGAAAAAAATAGGGCCAGCTACTCAGGAAATTGCATAGCTCTTTTTAATGGCTAGATCTGTAATTATATACTGATGTCAGATTACCAAAGGAACAATTAATGGTAGCAACTATGTAGGACTGCACAGACTACACACCTATATTTCAAATGAAGTGTATTAGTCTCATTGCCTATTCGGGGCTCCATTCAACTGAGTTAAATATAGAACCTACATGTTTCAAATGCAGATTTCATGAAGGCTTTAGTCATTTACTCCTTTCTAGGATTCTCACACCTGATCTTCAAGAGTGTGAGCTACTGTAGTCTGATGCACAATCTATTATATATAAGTGTTATAAAGCTTGATAAATATGAAGCTGCCCCTTATGAAAATGGCATTTTTCCAGTGGCAGAGATTACTTTAGAAGACATTTTGAGCTTTTCAGTAAATTGGTTGCAAATCATTTTGATGTTTAGAGTGCTGGATGCAGGGATAGTGACAGGTACTGACAAGGCAGAAAGTGCTGTGGCATTATCAGTAAGCCATGGAAATGATCCTGAAAAGGAATGCTGCATTACTTAAATGGAAAAAGTGCTGTTGAGACTTTCACAATCTGTTCACAGAGGGCTTATAAACAGAGAGGTGAAATCAGCTGAAAAAAGCTATTCAGTAAGAAGTATACACATATGCCTCTTGCCTGAAAGTATATTCAGGTGTTCTGTCAGCCAAGTAACAGACAGATTTTAAAAGAAAACAGAGAAGCAGTGTTTCTGAACTAACTGTAGAAAATTCCCACAGAAGTAATGTGGTTAATTTGAGCAGAATTTTGAGTTAGAATGCAGTCCCAGGAGGTTATCTAAATGAGGGTGGGCCACCTGATGGTCTTTTCTCAACATCCATGCATCCAGAGGACTGCACTGCAATCTTCAAATAATCTCCTGAAATGGTGAATAGAATACCCTTCTGTTTTGTATTCTATGTGCACACAGAAATAATCTTCTATATTTCCAGTCAATCTCTATATGTGAAGTTTACCCTGGGCACAACATCTTTTTAAACACAATACCTAGACAGTAATATGCCTATTAGCCTCATGTTCTCATGATAAATGCCTAATATATATAGCACTGTTCTGGTGATCATTCCTGACAACAGTCAGAAAAAAAATTCTAACCCTCCCATCTGTCACCTGAAGAAACAAATATTTAATTTGACCCCTCCCCCCCAAAAAACCCCCACAGAATCATGGAATTATAGAATGGGCTGGGTTGGAAGGGACTTTAAAGACCATCTAGTTCCAATCCCTCTGCCATGGACAGTGGCACTTGCCACTAGAAAACATTGCTCAAAGCCCCATCTAACCTGGCCTTGAACACTTCCAGAGATCAGGCATCCACAACTTTTCTGGGTGATCTGGTCCAGTGCCTCATCACCCTCACAGTAAAGAATTTCTTCCTAATATCTAGCCTTAACCTACTCTTTTTCAGTTTGAAGCCATTCCCCCTTATTCTATCACTGCTGCGCTTGTAAAAGGTCCCTCTCCATGTTCCTTGTAGGATCCTTTCAGGTACTGGCAGGCTGATGGCTATGACACTAGACTCTAGCCTATGAAAGTTCCAGATATATACATTTTATTGACAGGCCTATTTGGTTAATTTATTAATTTTATATAAGTGAAAATGCTTGGTAGGATCTAGATAGGAGTTTTTCACTGTGTTCATTTTCTGGGAGAGTAAAGATGGAACTACTGGCAAGATGTAAACACATTTAAAAACAGCCTACTACTCAAAACCCAGCCAAATTCAGTCCATAATACACATGCATGCCATATAGCACTGACAAAAACCCCTTAACAAACAACAGTGTATTTTTGAAGTGCTTTATTTTATGAAGATGAGGTCACTGTATGATTAATCAACTATATTTTTGTAATTATACGGAGAAAAACAAAAAACGCAAGAAGTGTCTAAAAAATTAAGCTAGTCTTTGGTTTTGACAGCAGCCTGGTCTGCAGATAAATAATAGTGCTTTGTGAGGCCTACAGGCTGAGAAAGTGTGGTCACTGTATTGAGATTCAGCAATAGCATATACCTGTGGAGTAAGTTTGGTTTTAGCCATTGTATAGGGTTTTTCTGCTCTTCATCTCCCTCAGTTATCAAAGTTGAAGGCTTACCTCCAGCATAATTGTGCAGTCTGACTCTTCTTCTAAGAAGCTGTAAGTATAAGTACTGCCTTATAATTAGACCACAACTTTATTTAATAACTATTGTGTCACATTTCACTCTTCAACCCACTCTTCTATACTTCACCATCACCTTTCTAAACACTCATATTATGTTTTTCATTTTGTATCCCAACAAAAGACAAATAAAACATACCAGGCATTTGTGTGGAAAGAAAATATTATAAATATTTAGATATGCACTTTTATTATCTCTGTGTTCTCTCTTTCCTTCACAACCTTATCTGTTTGACACATCTCATCATGCAAATGCACTTGAATAGTTTCTTCAGCTTTGTGTTGTAGCTTTCATATTTCCTCAGTAAATTTCAATTACCTTATTTTTTTTTTTAACATGGCTATGTTCTTTATTATTGGAACGAATCCTTAAGTTTATTAAATGCTTCATAAATTATCAGAAGAATTGTGCAACTTTTATTAACTTTGTACAGCTTTCATTCCTGATGGAAATACGTCATGGAATGGCTACTCTGGCTCAGGGAGGGGGATGTTACAGCTCACAAAAAGACCAGCAGCATAGACACCATGTGCTATACACATACTCAGGACATGAATTCTTGCTTCTCAGCAAAGCAGTACTGTTTTATTCCTGTGCATACTCATTTAGTCATCATAGGTGCATTAAAAAAGTAGAGCAGGTCAGTTTTTTTCAATGTTTGTGTTGACTTTTTTTTTTTTTAAATTGAGATGCTGGTTTAACTTGTTGAGAAAAAGAAACTTTGTTCAATCTTTTGAAAAGCAGAGCTGAATCTTTCATTCATCTGCTTTTCATCCAGTGTTCTTTTCTGGCCTCCTTTCTGTTTCCTGCCACACAATGCAGTATTATTATGAAAGCATTTAAAGTAACGACAACTATATTAAGAACACATCACTTTGGAAAAAAACTAACCGTTTTTCTGTGTGTAGACAAAAAAGGAACAGAAATTTACTTAAATTATGAAGGCCACACACACACTGGGCAAATGTTGCGTGATCTCTGAAAATTATCTAATTGAGCCACAGCTGGAGACAGTCACACATAGCTGTAGCACTCAGAGAGCCTATGACGCTATTTCTTGTTCTCCACTCCCACACAGTTTTTCAGCTAGATTGCTAAAACAGGAAACTTACAGGATATTGAACACTATGGCAAAAGATATGTACTTAGATATGAATGTTAATATGCTAGTCCATGAAATCTTCCTATGTATACTCCATAGAGGAACAGAGAGATATGCTTCTTCAGAGTAGAATAAATTAGGAACTTAATGTATATGACTTAAATCTCTCTTTGTCAAAGTCTTTTTTTCCTTTCCATTGAAGATTCAAGGGAAATTGAACAACTAATGTAGAAACAGTCATTACCTTATGAAAGATAGACCTTGTGCACGTGTGAGCATGCGTGTAGGCATCCTTTTAAGTACATAGGTAGCCACCAAAGCATTTTTAAATGCATTAAAGCATGTCTGAGCATCTTGTTGGGTTGTGGCCTGTGAATTAAACTCGGACACTAAGAATTTTGCAAGTTATTTTGTCTGGGCACCCAACTGGCTCTGGGGAATGCATCAGTAACATAGGCTTCTGCTTCTCTGTGTTCAGCTTGAAAACGTGGTTGTAGTGTCTGATCTCAGGCCAGCAGAAGTTGATGGGAAGTTTGTACTTTGAAGAAGACTTCTTGTGGAGAAACTCTTATATTTCTTGCTCAGCTATGACTAATAAAATGACCAAGGAATGTAGGACAACTTTCAAAAATATTATAAAGAAAATAAAAAAGTATAAGAACTACGGGGGGGGGGGGGAAGAGTTAGCGAAAATGGCTTTCAAGTTTAAATATTGTGCCACATATCTGATTCTGTGATAAATATTTACTATTGTATTAAAAATGGTTAGGCTTTAGACTAATCACAACTGCTGTTGAATTGATACTAGGATCAATCAGATCAGATATTTAATAACATTAACCAATACCTAACTAATATCTAATATTTAATACTAATATTTAATATTTAATATGATTAACCAAAGAGGACATGAGCTACTGTCCCTGTGTCTTAGAATTATATCTCTCCACCATGAAATGACTGATTCTGAATTTTTAACAGGTAGACAAATCATGAGAAGAATTGAAAAATACTTTTTTGAAAAGCAAAAACTATCATAAATTTCCTGTTATTAATATTCATATCCTTATACTATTTGTTACATGCTCTAGCACACATAAATATAACTCAAGGCATAAAACACTTTCTTGTATAATGCAATATAATGAGTCTTTAAAGAAAGAACCAATCTGTTTGAATACAAGGTAGCAGATGTGTATTCACTAAGATGAAAGAAAGACTTTTCTCTCTCCAGTGCATAGAAGATTTATGCTTGTAATTCCTCCTAGAGGATGGAGAAGAAATATTCATGAATGGAAGGCACAGTGCAGTATGATCTAATGGATCAATTTAATGCTGAAACCCAAGAATTTCTTTGCTCATCCAGGTATTGCTGTCAAAGTTTTGAGTCCTTTCTTTTTTTCAGTTTTGTCCCTCAGTCTTCTCAACTGTAAATCCTGTGCACCCCAATGCTTTTAAACTTCAATATATAAAGTGTATAAAATTGGGAATTAAAGAATAGTGTTTTAGTTTCCTAATCATCGGGGATTCAGACTTCCAAAAAAGGAATGTAGAATATACATGGAGTGTGCTAAGTGCATACAAGCATTCTGGTGTGTCCACAATAATTTATATTTAGAGGGATTATTATGGTAGATGGTTTCACCCACTTCTTATCAATGTAAAATGCATAAATTAATGTATAATAAAAAGAATAATGAATAATATGAAAAATAAACACTTCAGAAACATCTCCTTTCCCTGTGCACCCATCCATTGAATGCAAGGTAATGATGTAGCATAAAATTTGCCTTTATTTCACATCTATGTTTTCTTGATGTCTATGAGAGATTAGTTCATACACCTTGTGTGCAAATGGGGGCTTGAATCTTCTTTCAGGGAGAGTTACCTCTGTCTGATAGTGTTTCCAGCCTCTAGGACTTTCAGGTACTCTACATTGACGCTTCTTCCCTTTGCAAGCTCTTCTACCTCACATAGAAACAGTCACTTTCCACTGAGAGATTTGCAATTGACTTCAGTGAGGTCAGGACTTCAACTTAATGTTTAATTCTAATTAACTAATGAAAATAATATTTTGTATGGAAAGTCATGTATGTGGTTTTAATATATGGATGTATAGTGCTTTGTGAAAAAATGGTCTTTTCACTCATCTTTCAGTAGCGAAATGAGACACAAGGAGAATCTGATCTGAATTATCTCTTGTACTCAAAGTGAAGGAAAAACTGACATGTTACAAACATTTACAACTTCAGAATACAAAAAAAGTCACAATTAATGCCAGATCAATATCCTTGTTTTATATCTTTTGACAAGTAATTGCTCCCTATCCCCCCCCGCCAGCTCTTTGCTTTGACTTCCCCCACCTCTTCTGCCACATTTTAGAATTTGAAATTAAAAGCATAAATTATATGTTGTAGCTTGAAGCTAAAAAATGATTCCATCTCTGAATGTTCTTTTAGAACCACAGCCAGCCAAAACTAATTCAGCACAGTCTCGCTGAAGTGCTTGGAGCAGTCTGTCTGAACAGCACAGGCCTTCTTAATTTACCCAGTGCTCACACTGCCTCCGATTAGGATGAAAGTGACTGTACCATTGAAGAAAAAAGTAACTTGACTCTTTCAAGCAGCAGTTGAGAGAGTATGAAAACTTGCACAGATCCGGCTTGCAGGCTCAGGTCAGACCCATACCTTGAACCTTTTTGAGGGCCTAACAAAATGTTAAAGGGAACAGGAAATCTTCCCTGTTTGTATAGCTGCTGGACATCAAATGCTGCATCTGGCCTTGTGCAGACCTGGTTTTTATTAGTCAAAAGCCAGTTCATTTTAGTTGACTGGCTCCTTGCAGTCCATTTTGGGTTATCACCCTGAGGACACCAGAGGATTTCTGAACTCTCCCATGCACTGCTTGACTTGTCTTCAAAAATGGGCAGTGGCAGGGATTTCACAAGAAAGCACAGAAAAGCTTCCTACTTACAGCCACACAGGGCTCTGTAACACAGAGATCATTAGCAGGAGGAGACCGTTCAGGTTTTGCTCACATGTGCAATTTTCACACTTCTAACGAAAATCTATGCATGTGCAATTTCAACTTGAGACCTAAAATGCTGGAATACTGTACTAAGGCACAGACAGAAATTGCTGGAATATTTATTCAAGTGCATCTCCGTTGACATTGTCTCAATGACCCCTGGCCCTGGGGGGCTGCCGTGAGCCCCTGGCACTAGGAGCTGCATCCCGGCACTGGACTCCCTGGTTTTATAGCTGATTTGGGGTTTTTGGTTTTGTTTTAATTTTTGGGAGTTGATTTTCCTTTTGTTGATTCCTTGCCATAATGGTGCAAATAAGTTTACCGCATCAGTGGGAAAATTAAGGTTGCATTTTCTAACTTTGGGGTTCCTGACTTTTACAACTTTAATAATATTCTTTTGTTTAGAATACAAAAAAACCACTAAAACTCTGACATATTTTCTGCAAGCTATGTAAACAAATTTGTCATGAGCAGACACTTCATGTTTGTAATCTATCTGATTAATGATTTCTTGGGCCACCAGTATATGAAAGTCAAAATCAAAATATTTTGTTCTTAAATTATGCCTGTTCTACAGAAAAAATAGTAAAACAAAATCTTTTGGGGTGGCCTTCCTTAAATTATTAAGTGTGTGAAACAAAAAATAATTTAGAAAGAAATATGTCTGCTTTTTTCATCTTCAAAAGAGTTTAAGTGCGGCATAAAAGCTTCATTGTTATTTATTTAATATAATTTGTTTTCTCTACTCCTAAATCTAATTTTATATAATTGTAGAAGAGTAAATAGATCTCAGATATTTAAAACCTCAAAATAATACTGAAAACACACAAAATTTTTATATATAATCACATTACTCTTGAATAATATAGCTTTAAGAGTGCTGATGGATTTAAAGATAAGTACTTGTAATACTAGAGTCCCTATTCTCTTACCACATTTTTGACAAGACTTTTTATTTTTTTTATTGAATTGCTTTCATATACCTAAACAGTTGAAGCAAAACTGATCTATCAGGGAAGATGTAAACTTAGTTACTTTATTATTATAATAATGCACAAAAATAATGAAGGTAAATTATTTTGTGTTTCATCCATGTACTGAAGAAGAATTCCACAGACAGAAATCTCTGCGCTTTTTCAGATGCTTCTGTTTCTTCTCTTATGTTCCCATGGAAGCATTAGTCTGGAATGAAAATGGAGAAGAGAAAGAATGTAATTTAAATCTTCACAGGAGAGTCAATTTAAAATAGGGAAAGTTCACAAATCAATAGTATTAAAACTGTTATTGAATTTAAATATTAAAAAGATGGGAGGAATTGATAGACTGAAACCAGAGCTACTTAAAATTGAGGACATTACACATCTAAACCATTAGTTGAAATAGGAAATCTAATTTTCTTACAAATAATATACCTACAAACTGGAAATACACTGTTGTGACTGTGATTCATAAAAGTAGGGAGTAACATATCTCTTCCATTATACTTAACTCAGTGAGTGCCGTGTACAATTTATCACTTCTTTTTGGCACTGTGGTAAACCTCAATAGTAGGAAAAAAGAACCTCCAAATAATCTACAGTCTATGCATTACATATCATAAATACATACACAAAATTTTAGTAAGGAGCCTGGCCCTGTATTGCTGAAATCAAGTTGACTATAAACTACACACCAGGATTCCTTTGAGTGTCCTGTCACATCACCAACCATGTTACCACACCAGAATATTTTTTCTTATCATTTCCTACAACAGAATTGTGAAATTTTCATGCCATTGCAATGTGCCACTAAAGAACATTATTTCATTACAATTTTTGTGGGGCAGGGCTTAAATTTTTGCTGTGACAAAGAAACAAATAAGGAGTATATCAGAGAAATGTCACAGAGGTACTATAAACTTATGTTTTCTGTAGTCTAGTTCCATGCTTTCAGATGCACTAGTGTTGTTTTTTGTTTGAAGGTTTTTGGGGGGTATTTTTTGGTTTTCTTTTTTTTTTTCCCTGTGTTTGTTCTTTGTTTTTTTGTTTTTTGGGGTTTTTTTGGTTTGTTTGGTTGGTTTGATTGGTTTGGGGTTTTTGGCTTTCTATTTTGTTTTGCTGGGTTTCTTCAAAAGCTACAGAATAGTGTTTCATCTTCTTCTAGGGCAATACCAAAAACTGAGAATTATTTTTCAACACAGAACCAAAAAATAGGTTTCCATAACATGAAGCAAGTATATGTCTATTAGAAGGTCATTTTAGAACAGACCTATGACAAGAGTACATTACAAGTGTATATCAGTGATGTAAATATCACTTAAGAATATGTAAGTAATTTTGGTATTTATTTGACTATTAAAACATACTATTGTACACTACACTAATGCTGTACAGGATTTATTCTGCCTGATCTGGGAGAAATTCTACACATTTATGAGGATTCCATGCAGTGCTACAGTTACTTAAGCATTTGAATATGTGGGCTGAGGATGTTTGTTACTCCTGAAGTTTTTCATAACCTTAATTCACATCTGGATGACGAAAACAGACTCACCTCAGGATGAGTCTCTCATCCGCGTACAGGATGTGATAAAATTGCCTGTTTGCTTTTATTTTGTTCTGTTATTTTTGTCCCTCTTATTGAGTTAATTAGTGTTGTAGGATCTAACAGTCATGAGCAAAATAACGCATGAAACACTGCAATGGGCTACTGCCCATTGCTTTGCAGGGATCAGAGAAATTCAGTCTCATGGGAGCGGCTCTGGTGCTGGCACAATTCATAGCAGAGCACTCCAGTGCAGTGCAAAGGGGGTTTCCCAAATCAGAGGAGGCACTGGGAAAATCAGGAGAGCCTCCAGGAGCCCATAGCTAATGTGACAGCTCCTCTTTGAACATGTATACAGGATCACAGTCTCACTCAAAATGCTATAGTGTTATAGTTACCCACAGCAGTACAATCAGGGATGCTTTCCCCTTACAGCAGAGCTATGTCAGCTCAGGAAAGTCAAAGTGGTGTATTGACTTTGCTCACAGTGCCAAGAAAGGCATCTTTGCTGGTGTTTGCTTTTGTCATTCTGTGAAGCCTGAGGTCTGGTGAAAGGCTTTGGTGAAGTCTACACCAAGCCTATGCTATGCCAAAGTGCTGGGTATTCAATCTTTTTTTTTTTACCCCCCATTATATTGCATATAGTTTCACATACTTGGTAGAAACACATACTAATACTGAACATGGACAGCCTTGTTTAAAACTGCCTTGTGTGGTAGTTTCAACACCATGAGTTTTCTTTTGCTATGAACTTGAGTCTCTCTGAGTTCATATCTCTTTATATTTTCATCATGACCTACTGAGTCTTGTTGTAATTTGTTATCTAAAATTCCTGATGTGCCTAAATATATTTTGTTTAAGTTTTGCTAATTTTTTGTTGCCAAATTTAGACACATTTTCCTCATTAATGCTTTTGATATTTGTGTCATCATATTTTTTTTCTTATTGTGACTGTATGTTTGAATTTTAACATATGGAAGGAGATGGGGGGAACGGGGGGAAATGTGTGAAGTAATGAACACCTATATCCAAAACAGAAAGTCATATGATAATGCAGCAGATGACAAGATTAATATTAATCAGCCTACAACAAGAACAGCCTACACTCATAAATAAACCACTTTGAAAGAAAAATAAAATGAAGTAAACACACAGACTATAATGAATTCATGCTCACCTGAAAATTAAAAGAGATGGATTATTTTCAGAAGGTAATCATAAGGAAGAAAGTAAAAAGAAATAAAAAAAGGCTTGAGTTAGAAGACTGGAAAATCACCCTAAGCATCCATGATTCTGGATAGTGATAAAAAAAAAAAAAATCCCTAAAGTTAAAATTTTAAAAGTAGTATTCATTGATAGATATAAAACATTCACTTGTGGCTCCTACAAAACTATCAGTCATAATTGAAGAATTAACTTATAAAGGCCACCTGGAATGATGTTTCCAAAACTGAGATTCAATAAGGCATTCAGTTTACTTGGGTAAAGCAGCAAAGGCACTTCAGTTTTACAAGGTATATTTACTCCATGGATAATCTGGCCTGTGGCCTTTAAAAGATAGCAAGATACAATAAGAGATCTGAAAATGTAATTAGATGTGCATCATAGGAAATAAATATGACAATTTTACATCCTGACACACTTTAAGAAATAGGAATGACAAAAGCAGAGACAAAAGTAGAGAGGGAAGAAAATTATAAGCTTGACTGGATGTTTAAGTATTTTTTCCCTTCAGACTTCTCTGATTGTACATTGGGTGGGAGGACCTTGGCTGGATGCCAGATGCCCACCAGGCTCTTCTTTCGCTTCCCTCCTCAGCAAGAGGGTGGGAAGAAAATAAGATGAAAAAAACTCATGGGTCAAGAAAAGGCAGTTTAATGAAAAAACAAATTCTGCACACAAAGGCAAAGGAAAGTGAAGGAATTTTTCTTTACTTCCCCTCAGCAGACAATACCCCATCACTTTGCATGAAACAGGGCTTAAGTATATGCAGCAGTTACTCTGGAAGACAAAGGTCATAATAACAAAGCACACATCTACCCTCTTATCTCCCCCTTCCTCTCCCCCCACCCTCCCTTGCACCTTCTCTTAGCTTTTATCGCTGATCAGACCTTGTATGGTATAGAATATCCTTTTGGTCAGCTTGGGTCAGCTGTCCTGGTTGTGTCCCATCCCAAGTTCCTGCCCACTTGCATCCTACTGGTGGTGGAAATGTTGGAGAGACAGCCTTGATGCTGTGGGAGCAGTGTGCAGCAGTACCCGAAACACTGGTGTGTCAACACCTTTCTAGCTACTCATGCCAAGCTCACTGCTGTGAGGACTGCTATGGGAGAAATTATCTCCTTGGCCAAACCTAATATATTGACCATGGATACTTTTTGTTAATGTGTGGGTGAATTGCATAAACCTCGTATGGTTGTATGTTCCTTTCAACATTGTGAAATAATGCTGTTTTTAATACCCTCATCTGAGCCCATTGTAACTTTAGAGCTGATTTTGTGAAAAGCACTACATTTTTGAAAAGGAAGAGCATTTATTATGCCTGGGTGCTGAAGAAATCTCTTGTTGACCAGCTGTGTCAGTCAAGAAAAAAAAGTATAATTTACGCAGTCTGGTTTAGTCTCAAGTTAAAGTTTTGTATTTAATATCTCAGCATTAGAAAGACTTCACTTAGGATAAAACACTGTGGCAAGAAAGACACTAAGCGTTTATAATTTACAAGCATGGGGATAATTTGGGGCTTAAATATCAAAGGACAGATCAACAAACAGAAAATATAAGCAAATGAGCTCAGTCAAGCCATGGTTGTCTGAGATGAGCCAGATCATGATGGCACTGAAAGGATGGGGGCTGATTCCTCTTGATAGAAAACATAGGCACATGAGTAGCAGCTGGAGTGTGGTTGTGGTGCTTGAGGTTTGCACTAGGCAGAATCACACACACAAACACTCACAGGTACACAGCAAGAGCCCTTCTGCAGCGGAAGACAGTTCTCTGCTAATATGGTCCTCTGGGTCCAGCCGTATCAGCCTTGTTATATAACTGATTAAATAGGGCCACAAATTAATTGCATCTCTTGTGTCTATCATCATTCATGGAAATATGGCTGCTACAGTAAGTGCAAGTGTATGTGTTAATATCTTCAGCAAAGATCTCATCAGCCAGTAGGAAAAACACCAAAGTAACTACAGGATGAAATCTTATTTACTTGAGCTGTGGAACCTCATACCCGCATGACAGCTCAGATGACAGTCATACCATATGAGTCAGGCAGGCAAGAGTATGTGACTAGTACCCAAATGATTTTAATTGCAATAGAGAATCTTAATGAGCCCTGCTGATCTTTGTTGTTTTGTCTGTAGCAGAGAGAATAGTGACAAGAGCAGGGTTAGACTGTGTAGCCAAAAGTAATTAGTTTTATTTTGCCAGTTATAGAGAGTTTTAACCTTAATATTAGAGAAGAATGTGTGTGTCACTTCTGATGTACACAAAGGTAATGAAGGATAAAGAAAAGCTGGGGGGAAGGAAGGAATTAATGGCAAAATCAGTGTTACAGAAAACCAGACCAGACAGACAGTAGGCATTTCAGTTCTGTTTATCTTCTTTCAGATTATTGATTATTTGCAATCAGCAAGACAAAACTGCTGAAGATGAAAGTCAGTTGAATAAGGAATAAGTTGTTTATCATGTTAGTAAAGAATTCTATTTACTTTCTCAGCTTTCCATTATTATAGCATCTTTCCTGAAAATGTCTGCATAGTAACATAATTGGTTATGGCTGCTAGCCACCTGACAAAGTTAATTATTGATTGTCTGTGCATTGGTCCTGTGAGAGAGTCCAATGTCTATACAAATTAGTTGGAAGCAACTGTCTTATAAAACAGTCAAAATAAATCCTTTATACATTCCTAAACAGAGTTGTGCTAGATTATTGGCTTTTTTGAGGGAAAGGGCAAAGTGTGATACTAACTGCTACTCATGAATAACAAGGCTTCTTCACCATTGAACTCAATTCAAATCAAAGGGTACGAGCATTAAGGAACTAAATTCACAGAGGAATCTGGAGGTTACTAATTATTTTCAAACTCATTCCACTTTAATAAGTCGCTGGTACTGAGTGGATTATTTCAGGTTTAGAAAGAGTGGGATTACTGTATTCCTAGTATTTAATTCCAAAATTCATTCCTCCCATTACATTTTGAAATAAAAATAAGTGTATGTATTTATAATCATGGATTTTATGTCTTCAGTTAACAAATTTATTTTTCATCTACTATCTCACAAAAGTTAAAAAGTTTATGTTTGCAAAGTATTAAAACATTGAATGCTTACAGAACATTTGAAAGGAGCAAGTTAAGACTTCACTAAAATCCAACCACAGAAAGTTTCATGAAAGCAGATGAAGACTTCCATAGGGAGAATGATATTATAAGATCCAGATATTGTCATACTAGCATACAAAAGCATAGAATCAAGTACTTGTTTGGCAAATCTTTAATTAAAAACATTTGTAAATACTACTTTTTTTGTTTGTTTGTTTCCTGCTACATTAATTTACCCGAGGTGAATCACAAGACATAACTGAAGTAATAGAGACAAGCTCTTAGCCTTAGTGGTGAAGCAAACTTCAAAGAGGTGGAGAAATCCCTGTTTAGCAAAGCTGTTGACACATCATTTTACTTTGCCTGCAGAAGTTTCTGTTCTCACTCCCCTACCAGCTCTTTGTCACTGTCCCTTCACCCATAGGTTACTGCCTCTAGAAATCGCAACTCATCTGAACCTTCCCTGCTAAGCTTTGGTTCAAATAAAGCTGGGAAGGTTAAAATGTTGGCGTCTGGAGGCAGCCTGGAACAAAACAGTATTTTTTTGCCTTCACAGCTGCAGTCAGAGGGGGATGTGTGAACAAGCCTTAAGGCTCCACAGCTGCATCCCAAAATTATAGTATCCTGGTCTTCTCCTGCTAAGGCAGATAGCTGCCATTGCACAAGAGAAACAATGGGTGAGAAGGCAATAATGTGTCTAGCAGGACATCCTTTGATCCTCCCTCTCCTCCATTCCCATAAAATCCTTTAGTTCCCCCTGAGCAGGGGTTTTATGCTAAATCCGCTGTGCAGAGAGGATCTGACAATTCAGAAGTCAAGCAACAGTTTATGAACTACTTACAAAAAAGCTATAAATTTAAGAAAAAATTTTTTTTGTTGAAGAACACAATTGCTGAGGTACAAATCTTCGCAAAGGTCTCACAGATAATCCAATACTGCTGTTCTTCAGCCCTATCGTAAGAAATGTGTAGAAATGTGTCTCAGGCTTACAGGTAGAACCTTGAAAACATGACTAGAAAGCTTTTAAATTAGATACTTAAGAAAAATTACTATAACTAATTATTTTAAATTTTCCACCTCTCCCCCCACCAATGATCCTATCATTTGGACTGATATGATACTTCAAAGTTTAGAGTTTGCAATATTGTAATAATAACAAAGTGACTCCAACTACTTGAATTGTTTGCCTCAGTTTAATTTGAAAGTACATTCTTAGCAAGTAAAATCCCCATAATGCACATTGTGTTGAAAAGAAGTCATTTCTTTCAGAGAAAGAAGCATAAAACTCACCTCTGGTCTCATTTAATTTGTGACTCTCTGTGCGTACTTAGGGAAATCAGTGAGAGAGGACCGAGATAAAATGGGAAGAAAAATGGTTCTTTTGAAAAAATGTAAAAAAATCCATCACACGTAAAGATGTTGATAACTCTCAGGAAGGTGTCTCGGATACCTAGGCAGAGGTTAAAAATGTTAAGTGTTCACATATTTGCAAATGTTATTGATGTGCAAGTTTCTCTTTCTTGACTATAAATCTTATTTTTCATGTTTGGTTCTGATAGGGTCTTCATATCCTGGTTTCTACCATAGCACGTGCTGGAGTATAGAAAATACAAAAGAAGTAATTTCATTCTAGAAAATACACAGCTAGACAAAAATAAGAAAGTGATAGAAATAACATGAAACCATCAGGTTTTTTTTTCTTTTCCCTTAACATTTTCCAGCAGTTTTCAGCTTGAAATGGCTGGTAAAAGAGTATGGATAAGTTTAAATGCTTAGCTGACTCTAGAAACTGAGATCTTAGAACTGCCATTGCTGCAATCAGCTCAGTGTTTCCACAACATGATTTCATAAAAAATTACAATCACAATAAGAAGAGTGAAAAAGCAGGTGATATATGTCTATTTCTATATTGACTCAGCTCTCTCTCATTTTTAGGGACAATCTTGAAAGATCAGCTGTTCAGCATACTTTCCAGTCAAAGTGGGTGAACTGACATTTTATTCAAACATCGTCTCAGGACAGAGAGAAATCAAAGGAATATTAACAGGACAGAAATACTTTTTAGAGAGAAAGCACAAGGTTTTAATATGTATGTTTGTTCACACCCATTAAAAATCTAAA
Organism: Sclerurus mexicanus; assembly: GCA_013396755.1. Taxonomy (NCBI): domain Eukaryota; kingdom Metazoa; phylum Chordata; class Aves; order Passeriformes; family Furnariidae; genus Sclerurus; species Sclerurus mexicanus. The sequence goes on from VWZF01004274.1 coordinate 2,521,865, forward strand.
TTTTGTCACAAAATAAAAGACTAGAAGCTGAAGGCCCAGAAAATTGATGACTGTGTCTGAATGCCTCATTTAGGATTACTAAATTTTTTGCTGTATAACTCCATTGAAAACAGAATTAAACTGTTTACAAAGGGCAAGTGGGATTATACTCACGATTTCTGACAAGTCATATAGCAAGACAATGTAGGAAAAAAAAAATCTCTCCTAGTATACCTATATATACTCTCCTAGTATCTCCTATATATCCTTTGGTCTTAGATCAAAGGAGTGTAAATAAAGATAACTATAAACAAGCTGACTCTTGTATATCTGTAATTTTTAGCAATGTCTGACATTTTCCAAGCTCATCACAAAATTTTCTGAAAATTTTGTAGAATAAAGGCAAATAATTTTCTCCAGCTGTGAAGACTTCCAACTCAGTTGCCTGAGAAGAAAGGTAGAAAGAAATGTCATTGCTTTATGTTGTTTAAATATCTTGAGTAATAACTTCCAGGCATATTATCATATCAATGAACTTTGTGTGAAGAAACAATGTTCATTCAAAATAGGGAAAACATTTGATAACATAATGGCTGTGTTCCTGACTATGAAGTTCACAGAGGTTTCTCATTAATAAAGGAGTAAGCTTCTTTTGAGATCTTGTCTTCTGTGCTGGGGTAGAGTTAATGTTCTTCATAGTAACTGGTATGGGGCTATGTTTTGGATGTGATAAAAGCAATGTTGACAACACATCAATGCATTAGCTATAGCTGAGCAGTTCCTACACAGAGTCAAGGTCTTTTCTGCTTCTCACACGCCCTACGAATGAGTATGCTGAGAATAGGCAAGGCGCTGTGTGGGGACATAGCCAGGACAGCTGCCCCCAACTGACCAAAGGGATATTCCTTGTTTAAGTGCATAAGGAGAAGGGTTTCTGGGGGTGGCTGCTCAGGGACTCGTTGTTCATTGGTTGGTTGGTGGTGAGTAATTGTTTTTCTTGTGTTTTTTCTCTCCTTTTTTTTTTTTTTAATTTTCCTTTTCATTAAATTATTGCTATTATATTATATTTCAGTTATTAAACTGTTCTTATCTCAACGCATGAGTTCTCTTACTTTTACATTTCCATCTCTCTTCCCCCATCCTGCTAGGGTTGAGAAGAGTGAGCAAGTAGCTGTGTGGTGTTTTGTTGCCAGTTGATATTGAACTACAACATCCTTATTCCTTTTCTCCCCACAGAGTGACTGTCCCCTTGAGGTTTGCAATAATTTTTTTTTTTTTGCTGTGAAATTGCTACTGACCTAGCATCCATCTTGGAGGATTGATGTGTATCATTTGCAGTTTGGAGGAGAAGAAAAGACTAAGGTGATTCTTCTCTCCAATGAGATAAGGCACTGTGCCAGCTCATACAGCATTTTATCTTTGCTTGTTACTTTTACTGTTTGAAGATCAAAACTGCAGCTGTTACAGAACTGTAATGGGGATGTTGGATCTTGCAGTTTAGGTTCTCTAAATCTGAATCCCAGCTACAGTCAGCCAAATGGAGAAAACTTTTAACACTGAAATACTCCTTTTTTTTATAAAAGTGTCTCTAGTTCTACTTTTTCAAGTAGTTAATGATGAAAATGATGGATCAGGTTCATAAGGTCAAAATATCTGTGAGAATGGAGATGTATGAGTTGCAGACAGATGGGCAATAGAAGTCAGCTTACTGCTGTTAAGAGTTACTACTGTCTAGTAACTGAACTCTAGTTAAGTCTGTATTTGGAATGACAGCTGAGAAATAAATCTCATTAAGATAGGCCATCACAATGGAGGGAAAGAGGAGGAGACTTCAGGAAGTATCTATGATTTTCATTGAGATGTATCTTTTTCATTTTAACTTTAGTGTTTGTTTGGTTTGATTTTGTTTTACCTTTATTGGGTCCTGAATTAACATTATTCCTTATATCTTGGTCTGTCAATGATTTGCTTTAAACATTTACGTATTTGTTCAAGAAAATGTCTACATTATTTGGAGAACTCAAAGTCTCTAAAAATACATAAGATGTAGTAACTTAATTGACATTTACGAAGCAATGATTATATTTCTACATCATAAACACCAAAATCAAGCCCACTCAGTGTACTATTGGGCAAGGATGGGAGGAAGGAGCTAAGAAGGAATATAGGGATTAGTAAAATCAGCCAAATCACAAGCAGAAAAGATTCTGAAGGATTATATTTTGGGAATGCTGAAAAATCTATTTACTTAAGGACATGTTCTAATTGGAGTAGCCTTCATAGAGTATAGATGGTGTTGTTCATATACTATGATCTGACAGTCAACTGCTACACTTCCAGTTAACTCACCATTGCTGTCTTGGCCGTGGCAAGATTAGAGTTTATAGCCAGAAATACTGGCTATATATAAATACTGTTCAAATAGTTCCTAGTTATTGTCAATTAATGTGTTTTATAAAGATTGAAATTACTGAAAACTACTCTTGTGAATATTTAAGTGATTTAACATTTCTTAAATCAAAGTGGTTTTATTATTTTCTTCAAAGTTTCATATACTTTAATTTATTGATTTGTGTAACTGTACTTGAGACATAGGGATTCATTCATAAGGCAAGCTCAAATTGGAAAGAAAAGCTCAAATCAGGCCATAAAAAAGTCTTTGTTTACTGGAGTAGCATACAAGACAGCTGGTATTACTGTTCCTAAAATCCTATACTCCTTTATGAGCTGAGTTTTGCATGAGTTTTCTTAATGCTTCTGTTTTGCCCAGATGATGTTAAAATCAACTCTCTGTTCAGTAGTGTGCACCACAGTTTTTCATGGGACAGCTAGCAAGTCCAGTCCAGGGAATTGTACTTTGATTTTATAAAATGCAGTCTTTCACAAGACTTCTTTTATCTGAATAGTGTGATATATAAAATGTGTGCATTAAAAGTTACAATAGGCACAGAAATTACTGCATTGCATTAACTTTAAATGATAGTGAATTTTCAAAGAAAAATACTAATTTAAAATAAATCTTAAATATGGCAACATCTATCTATAATCCTGTTCTATTTAATTTTGATTCCTATCCATAATTATATTGCTGTTTTAGCACAATTAATTCAAAACTTTTCATTTGCCAAAGAAGTCTATATAAAGCAAAGCAATTCCAGTTAATATTTGTATCTGAAGTGCTTTATTTGATATGAAGTTTTCAAAAAGTATAAATGAATTAGGCGCTTTCATTCAGTCAATTTCAGTGGGAGTTTAGCATCTAAATCCCTTTGCCTTCTTTGGAAAGCCTGATTAATATGCTTTGCATGGTTTCTTCACATAGCTATGAATGTATAATGCATCGCCTAAATGTCACTGGAAATACTACTGATTAAAAATAAAGAGCTTCTGGTATAATAAAACATGCACTTTCTGAAGATATTGTTGCTTGTTCTCTCAGTGTTATCAGTTGTACTGGAAGTTCACTGTTCCATGATCTCTATGAAAGATACATATCATATCAGGTGATGAAAAAATTCATCATTGGTTAAGCTATTTGGTGGTCAACATGCTGCTTGCCCTCAAAATTGAGCTTAACCAGAACTTAAATGGCATGTGGCCTGTTGCTAGCACTTTGTACAGGTGGGAGAAATGAATAGATTAGGAAACAAAGATGACTTTTATTCTCGAATGGGAGAGGGAAAACTGTGGTGAAGCTCTGGTGACTTGAGCTACTCTGTCTTAACACAGCCAACAACTTGCTTATGTTATCATCTGCTCACTGCAGTGAGTTCCACCACTGAACAACTGATGATTGCAAATAAGAGAGTGCAATTAAGACAGCACAAAGTTTTCTTAATCTTATTCATTTTTTTCAGATTTTTTAAACCGTGATCTATCTGTTGTCTTTGACTTATAGCAGATATCAGACAAAAAAAGGTATAAAAAATGTCTGTGACAATTGCAGCCACAGGGGTTCTGCTAATTTTCATTACATAAGTTGCCACAAAGCAGTAATCTTCATATATCACCAAGAGGAGATTTAAGGACTAAGACAAAAATCAAATTCACTATACACAGATAATTTACAGAGAGCATGCTATCTCTTCACATTTCAGTTCATTACTGTACTGAAAGCCATGAGAAATACTCAATGATTTTGCTGTCTTTTATTAAAAAAATCCTGAAGGAATAAAAGACAAAGGTTGATTTGTTGGATGGACTTTTCAATGTAAAAAGATTCTGAGAAAATAGACAGGTCCTGTTTACTTTTGCAAAAATAGATTTATTGGGTTTGTTGGTTCTTTTTTCACTAAGAGACATAAAGTCCAGAAATAAGATTTAGAAGGTGCTTGATTAAAAAGGTAGCTACTTACCAGTTTGGAAACAGAGCTAAAAGATTAAAAAAAAAAATAAATTGAAAATTTCTCAATACAAAGAAAATCCCTTATTTTCTTAATAGAGAACCTGAGGCTGATTAAATCTGCCAAACAGTTCTGTAAGTGAATGCCCACCACTAATCCCAGGTCCATTCTGAGCCTGAGCAGCCCATTAGCCACTCCAAAGTTAAGCCTTAACACCACCAGTTCCACTTGTTATGTGACAGTGTGTCATCTCCAGCAGTGTACAATATACTCAGGACTGTATTTCTTGTATCTTTAGTCCTGCATACTGTCCTGCAGACTCCTCTGAAGGGCTTGAGCATAAGAGGAAGCTAAAGAAGTTCAATAATTTCCATGTTGCTGTAGACTATTTTCAATATGCAGTGTGCAGGAGTTCATATCTGTCCATCCCTCTGTCTTCAGCTTCTCCCTTTGTCACTTGTCACTTCTGTTTCCTGCACACCTTGTGTACACCCATGTCCCCATGCATTGAATAGCAATTATCCAGTGCGTGTTTGGTAACACCTAGTGTTCTTGAAAATTTGCTATTGTGGCAGAGGCATAGCTCTTTAATCAATCCAAACTCAGGATTTATGGCTCTTAGGATATTCCAGCACTGGGACAACACTGTAACAGAAATGTCAGATGCACTGGTCTGAAAGTGATGCAACTGAGTAAGGACAGCTATCTTGCTTCCCATCTGCTATGTGAACATGCCTGCTCACTTGCATCTAACTTGAGAAGGATTACCCCTGGGTCTTGCATTGTAGGCTTATTTTCATTGTCATTGAGCTTTGAATTGGCTATTGCCATAAAATGCATCTACAGAAAGGGTGCTTTGTTTCTCCCAAAAAATAGAACCAGAACCTGAGGCTGCAGTTTGAAAGATGAAAGCTTGTGTCACTCTAAAGGTGTTAGTAGAATGCCTCATGTTTGAGCTTTCTCTTGTATCATTTTAACTTAATTATTATTAGAGAACTTGAAGTCCTGTCCTCTCAAAAAATAAGAAATATGTGTAGTGAAAGGTGAATGACTATCTGGAGTTTAGATTGATATTAAAAGACTGATTAATGGTGTAGTGTTTAAAACTAAGGAAGAAAATCTCAAGCCAAGCCATTTGGCAAATGTAATCCATTACGTGGACTGACATTCTGGAGCTTCAGGCAGATCTTTGTCTTTCCTGTTTTTATCTCTCCATCTAGCTCTGTTAATTTGTGTTTTGTAGTTATCCATCTTCAGTTTAAATCTCTGTTGTTGTCCATTCCAAATCTTATCCCTTCAGCTCTTTCTCTCATTACATAAACTTTAGTAACTGTCCCTACTAGTTACTTTTGAACTTGTCGCTGAGTTGAGGTACATGATCTAGTTTTAACCACTTATAGAGGAACACAAATAGCAGCCACTGGGAATAAGAAACAAAAAATTTTAACACTCCCCCCCCCCAACTAAACAGCTCAACAAGCAAAACCAGTAAAATTACCTTTTAAAACCCTACTCTCTCTGTTGCTCCTATAGGTACCATTAATCCCTGAGCATTTCATACTCTCTTCAGGTGGCAGTCAATAGAATGGAAGAAAATTTCCAGTGGTTATGGGCTCTTAGCTAACTATGCTACAGAAAGTTTTGCAGAACTGAGGGCATCATCAGGAAATTAATAATTGATGTGGCTGTTCTGCTCTGCTATACTTGTTAATATTCATTAATGCCAATTTCTAAAACTATAAAACAGGACAAGTGAGAAAGAATAAAAACAAAGAAGTGATAAAGCTGTAGAGGAAAATATCCTGCAAAGGCAATGTAGTAGAAGGAAAAGTATAGCTGTAGAATAAAAACAAACAGAAAAAAATAGGAAAGGGGTAGATCAACAAAGTGGAAGAGACTTGTAAAATTATTAAATAGATGGGGAGGAGAAAGAGATATTTCTACCTTTAAACAGAAGAAGAAAACCAAAAGCATTGATAAATTCTGTAATTTCTTCGGAATGCTAGAACACTGAATAATGTCCTGTAAGAGAAGGCAGTTGTGGGATTCAACATTAATATTTGACCTTTTATTGACTAATTCTTATTGATTATGCAACACACTATTGAATAGTGTATTTGTAGAAGTAGTGCAGTTTAAATAAAATACATAGGCTTTTTGTCAGAACTGTAATTCAGTACTATGCATTACATCAGATACATTAAACAGCAATAGTTGAGTCTCCTGGCCAGATAACACTCTCATTTCTTTTGGAACCTGTGACATTCTCTTTAAGCTGCATGTTCAGTAATATATGGTTAGACCTTAGTGTGTTTGTTACTATTTTTTAACCTGTTTTCTAATTGCTAAAATTTTGTTACTCAATCCCTCATGGTAGAAATAATAAATCTCAGAGTCTCTCACCTGCCACAGAGAATCTGGTAAATACAAACAGATCCAGTCTGTGATCATATTTGAGCAGATCAAAATTTGGAGAAAACAAGTGAAGTGCAGTTACTGTGTATGTAAATAAATCAGAATCTAGACTGAAATAGTTGGAATCAGAAGATGTTCTATGACAAGCATAAGGAATAAAATGTGTTTCAATACAAAGCAAAAAATAATCTTTGAAGGCTTGGCTTAAATAATACCTTTACCTTATATAGGATCAGTTCACACTGGGGAAATTCAGACAAGAAGCATTCCTCTTGAGGAATTTTAGTGAATCCCTCTTTGTGAGAAGACCAAATCCTACTTCACTTAATATCAATGAAAATTTTGTTAGCATTGTAATTGAGTGTGGAATCAGACCAGAGACAGTAATTGTGGTGATTTTTTTGGTCTCAGGTCTACAATGACCTCCTAGAAGACAGAGACACCCAGCAGAGAGATAGAGACAAATTAGAGGGCTGGAAAATCCATTCTGTTTCTATGTGTGAGCATAGGAGTTCAACTGTATAGCTGCAATTATCTGTGAGGAACAAGCCGGAAATTTAATCTCCTTTTGGACCTCTGTTAGGTAAATTAAAAGACTCTGACACATAAGAACAGTATGAATTCACTAGATAATTATGCACTACCTTTCACAGTCTGTTTGCAACACATACCATGCTCAGGAAAACAGGTTAATCTGCTTTCCCTCTATCTGAGATACCACCATGACAGACATATTTATTAAATCTATGGATTTTATGCCAGCAAGTATAGCTTAATTTTATTTATTTAGTTAGTTATAGTTATTAGTTTTTTATGTGTTGATAAGACTGCCTGTTTAAATCTGCTTTTAACCTTGACAGTGTCTGTAGATACTCTTTCCTATGCATTCTCTTCACTTCAACTGTTTTTCAGAGGCATCTAAGTCATGAAAAAGCATGTGTCCTGTTTTACTGCTGTGATAATAAATAGTGCATTATAAAATGCATGCCATGTGCATGCAATTGAAAAGAATAAATGCAAATACAAGCTTTGAGGTGTGATTAAGCAGTTATGTTTTGCCACATATATAAACATAAATCTATCCATGTTTCTATCACATATTTTACACTATTTTTTTATTTATTGAAACTATAACCATGATAAATAAAGAAATATTCCACCCAGGTAATAATTATGTTACAGAGTACAACAATATGTACTGCAAAATGTGCAATATATACTCACTTAAGGCTATTGATTTTTAAAAGTAATTCATGTATTTTCCTAACATTCTGGCTGAGAAACACTTCAAACAAGGTGTGGGAATTCTTGAAGATTTGGTGAAAATTGAAGTATGGCAGGACAATGAACTGGTCACTGAATCTTGTGTTTCTCTTCTTTCAGGTGAAAATGAGAGAGAAGAAAATGTTTTATGAATGTGCAATTCTTTTCAGTTAGCAACAATCCATTAGATAGGCTGAAAGGAAGATTTGGGAAACTACAGGCTGGTAAGTCTAATTTCAGTGCCCAGCAAGTTTATGGAGCAATCATCTTGAGTGCAATCACATGGCACATACATGACAGACAGAGGATCAGACCCAACCATGGATTTAGGAGGGACAGGTCCTGTCTGACCAGCCTGATCTTTTAGGACCAGGTGATCCACCTGGTGCATGAGGGGAGGCTGTGGATGGACTACGGCAAAGCCTTTGTCACCGTCCTAATAAACTAATAAAAGCACACTCCTAGTAAACCTGGCATCCCACAGCTCAGACAGATGCACTCTGTGCTGGGTTAAGAACTGGCTGGATGGCTTGGTCCAGAGAGTGGTGGTGAATGTGCTGCATCTACTTGGTGACCAGTCACTAGTGATGTCCCCCAGGGATCAGTGTTGGGACCAATCCTGTTTAATATCTTTGTTGATAACCTAGATGAGGGGTTCAAGTCTACCAGTAGCAAATTTGCAGATGACACCAAGTTGGGAGATAGTGTCAATGTGCTGGAGGGTAGGAGGGCTCTGCAGAGGAACCTCGACAGGCTGGATAGACGGTCTCAATTTAGGAGGGATTTTGAGGTGCTGAAGTGTGTCCAAAGAAGGTCAGTGAGGATGGTGAAGGGACTGGAGCACAGGTACTGTGAGGAGCAGCTGAGCGAAGTGGGGTTTTTTAGACTGGAGAATAGGAGGCTCGAGGGAGACCTTATCTGAAAGGAGGTTGTAGCCAGGTGGAAGTCAGTCTCTTCTCCCAGGCAACTAGCAGTAGGGCAAGACAGTACAGTTGGACCAGAGGAGGTTTAGGTTAGACATTAGGAAAAAGTTCTTTACACAGAGAGTGAGTGGGTGATGGAATGGGCTGTCCAGAGAGGTGGTGGAGTCACTGCCCCTGGTGGTAATTAAGAATATACTGGATGTGGCACTCAGTGCCATGATTTAGTAGGCAAGGTGGTGTTAGGTCAAAGTTTGGACTTGATAATTTCAGAGGTCTTTTGAAACCTAGTTGATTCTGTGATTCTCTAATCCAGAAAAAAGATCTATACTAATTTTTCCTTCTAGTGTTTTACCAATAGCCTTTTGTTCTATACTCAGAGAATCATAGAATATCCTGAGTTGGAAAAGACCCACAGGGGTCTTCCAAATCCAACTCCTGGCCCTGTACAGGATCATCCCCAAGAATCACACCTTGTGCCTGAGAGGATTGTCCAAGTAGTTCTTGAATTCTGTCAGACTTGGTGCAATGAACCCTGGAGAACCTGTTTCAGTGCCCAACCACCCTCTGCATGAAAAACCTTTTCCTAATATCCAATCTAAATGTCTCCTGACAAAGCCTCATGCCATTCCCTTAGGTCCCATCATTGGTCATCACAGAGAAGAGATCAGTGCCTTCCCTTTGTCTCCCCCTCACGAGAAAGTTGTAACTGCAATGAGGTCTCCCCACAGTCTCCTCTTCTCCAGGATGAACAGACCAAGTGCCCTCAGCTGCTCTTCATGCAGCTTCCCCTCAAGGCCTTCACCATCTTCATAGCCCTCCTTTGGATGTCCTTTAATAGCTTTATATCTTTCTTATATCATGGCACCCAAAACTGCACACAGGACTCAAGGCCACCCCAACACAGAGCAGGACAATCTCCTCCCTCGACCAACTGGTGATGCTTTGCCAGATGCACCCCCGGATACAGTTGGCTCTCCTGGCTGCCAGAGCACTGCTGACTCATATTCAGGACCTGACCCATAAATCAATTGCTCACCCACTGCATGATGTGTTTATCCAGCTGTGTGCTGGACATTTTGTCCAGGAGGGTACTGTGAGAGACAGTATCAAAAACTTCAGTGAAATCCAAAAAGATTACATCAACCCCTGATCGGCTAGGTGGGTTACCTAGTCATAAAAGAACTTTCTGCTCATGAAGCCATGTTGACTGTGACCGAGGACTGCATCTTCACTACAATGGAAGTTTGAGATTCCTGAGACTGTAGCATTTCTGAGAACAATCTATCAATCTCTTGCTTATTCTCATGAATACCGTTCATTTCTCCCATTTCCTTCCTTCACTAGGAGACACAGCTCATCAACCACAGCAGACCTTCTGCAAAAGGAATCACTGTCAGACCCAGCCTCACAGAGAGGCTTTAGGCACTCCTGGCAACCTGAGGCCTGGAGAACTACATCTACCATCAGATAGTGTGTCTGCCTGAAGACCTCTGACATGGCTCCAGCAGGCATGTTTTTATACAATGTATAATTAGTTACTGAAGATATCAGAACTATCCTTCTTCTAATCTTCTACATTTTTAACATCACAACAATAGCAGATACATATAAAACCTAATTTTTCATTAACTGTAGACATTTACTTTCCACCTTTCCATACCAAAATTTCTAACGTATAAGATATGCTACTTTTGCAACTGATGATCCTCATGGGTCCCTTTCAACTCACCATATTCTGTGATTATTAATATTATTTGGGAAAAATTACAGAAAATAAATGCCCACATTATTTGATCAAAAAGATCACCAAAAAGTGCTGCATTCTCACGTTAGTTTGTGTACTGAAAATAAAATATTGAATACACTTAAGTGTCAATAAAGTTCTCTATTTGGCTTAAGACTGTTAAAGGAAAATGTCCTTGCATGACCAAATGTCACCAACGTTACCAAAGCAGCACAAAAACTTACCATTACAAAATTTAATTGGTAGTCTAATTCAACAATAGTGCAAGACAAAAACTGATGAGTTAAGCAGTTTAATGTAACTTTGCTTCTACCAGGAGGTTAGAATTTGTCAAATATTCTCTAGTTCCCATTTCACGTCTTCTAAAGCCTTTCCTTCTCTGTGTCTCTCTCTGACAGAAAAGGAAGAAGTGTGACAGAAGAGTTAATCCGTTCATGAGTCATATGTGACAGACAAGAATTAAAGCCAAGAATAAATTATCATAATTGCATAAACTCTGCATCCTTAAAAGCCAAGACAATTAACATGCAAAACATGGTAACCTCCTGCCAAGACAATTAGCATGCAAAATCATGGTCATTAAGGCCAGCACCAAGGGCAGATGCTATTGAAGAGAGGGATTGCTGCTTGCAGTGTTAAAATACTAAAGTTAAACAAGAAAATGAACTGGTTTTTGGTTGTGGGGTTTTTTTTGTTTTGTTTTTGGTTTGTTTTTTTTTTTTTTGCACAGACTAGAAGGGTAAGAACAAGCAAGGAGAAAGGTGCAATGGAAGAGGCACAATGCATAATTCTGGGTAATAATTAGGTCTTGTTTGAACAGTACAGGTTGTTGGTGTTTAACAATGAGTTTGCTAACCCAAAGGCTTTACAAGATTTGAGTCAGAGAAGAAGAAAATAATATTCTAGTTGTTTGAAAGCAAGAAGATTATTTTTCTGACTGACTAGCCAGACAAAAGTGTAGAAGAGATGAAAAGGAGTCCGAAATCACATGATGATGTAACATGTCTGACTTTTTTTGGTTTAAATTTCTCTAAGTACTGTACCTGCTATATTATGCAAATTGTCTCTTATTTGAATCTGATTAAATCTATTAATAAATCCTGGTTTTAGTTATACCACTTGAATCACTGGATTTCTCATGGAATATTACACAGAGTGTTCCAAAGAGAGGAAAAAATGTTTAAGGTTTAGGATGATAACATGAAGGGAAAGCATCTGTAACTGTATGGCATTCTCAGAAGAAGGGATTCAGAAGTTATCTCCTGGAATGAAAGAAGTTAAAGAGAAGTGCTGTAGTTTCCTGTCTGGGTTTCCTAATTTTATCGGTTTAAAAGGGAAAGAAACCAGTTGACAGATACCAGGGGGGTTTTCTCCCCCCTCTTTTTTTTTTTTTTAATTGTTTTCACCTTACTTACTTTTATAAGTATGGAAGGAAGGTGGCAAATGAACATGTATGTACAGCAGTACCAAAAGCAAAAGAATGAGAAGAGGAAAAGGAACAGACTAAAACCAAAAAAGATCACAGTGAAGAAAAATGGGACATGGAAGGAAGGACAGGAAGAAAAACTGAAGATGAGGTAACTGAAATATGGCATGGTGTTACAACCACTTGTATAATAATGCAATCCACTATTCTGTTAAAAGTGAGATTCCTTGCCTGCTGTGCTACATGGTCCTCTGAAGTAAAAGTTCTCTTGTTACGGCAACAGAATGTTCTGTATCCCAAAGAAAGTTTCGCTGGAGTACACACTATCCAGGATCACTGCTTTGTCTGGCTTTGAACTGATAAGAGATGGTGTTCTTCTCTTTCAGTGTTTATCTTAACCATTCCCCTGCCTGAAGTGTGTACATAACATACAGTTCCCATTATAATAGTCCATGTAGGGCAGAATGTTGACCTCTAAAAATGCAAATCTTATCAAGTCTCATGCATGACACAAGTTCTCTATGAGTAGTCAGAAGTCTTTGTTTCAATTGGACTTTATCAGACAGCTATCTAGTTTTGGCAGTTTCCATTATTGTTACTGATTGTCAGGTTGCCCCTTGAGGAAATACACCAAAGTGAGCATGTATTGCATAGTTTTGAAGCACTTGTTTCTCCTTTGAAGCTAAGGTTCAACAGATGCACCCATTCTGTGAAGAGGAGTATGGCGTCTCTATCACAAGTAGTTCACAAGAAATTCTCAGTCCTGATTTGTCATGAGCACACGTATTGCAAGTGTGGAGGAGTCTGTATATAATCCTATTTAATATTCTTTACTCTCTTCATTGTCACTCAAATTAACATGGGTGCTTTTACAAGCTTCTGGAATAACTGAAGAGAGTAAAATACAATCTTCTCCAAAATCCTGGAATATTGAACTAAATTCAATGCCCTGGTCTGTCTATTGGATTAATGGACTATTTCAGACAGTTCAGGAGGGGGTTAGTATTGACCTCTCCACAAGCATTTTATAACCTGTCTTCTATGATCTTCGCAGATGTTCCAAGCCTGCTTCTAAATTTTTTTTTCATTGTTTTCTGCCTATATTTGTTTCTTTCCTCTGTTTCTCTTCCTTATTGTGCTCCTAATTCTCTTCCAGAACTTGAATGTCATCAACAGACTGTTTACTCCTTTTTTTCATATCATTAGCAAAGACACTAAGAAAGACTTAATCTAATGTGAGGCATTGCTTCCTAACTAGATGTTTTAATCTTCACATTGCACTTTGTTTATGATCTTCTATGCAATGTCTCTGTGTATCGAAAGTGATTGCAATTTGTTTCCAAGGTAAGATTTCATTATTCACTTCATCAAGTGCTTCACTAAAGTATTTCATATGTAGTGTTTTATTTCATCTAATGATCCTGTAATTCTATTTTAAGTTTTAGGAGTAAAACTTCCTTGATATGCATAAAATGCTTTTTAATATAGCAAAATTGCTGCATAACAACACTAGTCGTGCTTGCCTTCAGCAAGTTGTGAAGCTGGCTCATTGACAGAGGAAAAAAAAATAAAGAGAAAAAAAAAAAGGCAGAAAGAAGAACAAAAAAGGAACATACCAAAGTGAATAAGAAGCATTTCGAGCCATGGGAAAAGAATATGTACTAATACCTACTTCTGACAGCAGTCAAAAAGTGGAAAAATTTCAACATGATTTACCAAATACTTTCCCTTTCCTCTACCTTCTCCTGCTCTGGCTTCATACTTGAAGAAACATATGGTTCGATTAGTTCCCATATCAGGGGTAGACTGACCCTACTTTTATGAATTTAACAAACTTTTACAGCATTAAATTTAACAGTAAATCGTTTTAGTATTGTGCAAGTACCAGTACTGGATATTGCCTGTAACAGCACTTCTTCCAGAACTTGATTACTTTATTTATGTTTCTGCATTTTATATTATAAGAAGCAGTGAACAGTCTTTCACTGATGACCTTTTCCATGTAATCCATGGTTTATATCCATGCACCATAACTGCATCAGTCACTATTTTTTTCCAGGTTGTAGACTCACATATTTTTTCTTTTAAGGAAGCTATTCCATTCCCCTCATCACCTCTACCTTATCCAATTCTTCTTCAGCTGGAATTGGCAGCTGCAAATACAATCCAAAGAACTGGGACAGTATGGGTTTAAATAGTCCCCATAGAGATGCTTCCTGTTTAAATGTCTGTGTACTTTCTAACATTCATTTTGACTCTATGATGGCTGTGAGCATTCAGCTCATGTTTTTGCAATTTGTGGACTGATAAATTTATCCACAAAAAAAATCCAAAGTATCTTGAGTGATAATAGCTCGTCTGAAAAGCTATCATTTTGTCATTCTATGGAGTGTCATTTTTCCACTTATGGATCATGTATAAACATTTATAAACTGATCATTTTGGTTTGAGACAGATCCCTTACTTTCTTTGCTATAAAAAATTCTTTCAGCTTCTCTGCAGTGGTTACTAGTTTGAAGACTTCATTTAACTTTTCATGTACAGCATTCACTTTCTTGGTAAGCGTGGAAGGTAAAGCAAAGAAGATTTGCATGACCAATGCAGAAAGCAAGCACAGAAAGCAAAGAAACAGTAAAATGAGAAAGTATTTTAAAAAATGAGAAAAAGGAATTTATAAAGTCTGAAATTGCCTGGACTACTTGAGTGAAAACAGCAATAATTTTTATAAAAAGATGTAAAACCCACATTCTCCAGTTGTCTCAGGGCCCTTGCCCTAGACAGCAACAGTTGGATTTCTGGGTTTTGAATGAATAAGGTATTTGGCTGGTGGATGTCAAATGCAAATAATGATCCATTTCCCATATTTTATACCTTTCCTGATTTCTGGATAAAAATTTCTTTTCTAAGTATGACTTTTTTTACCTGTTTTTAGGGTAAGAGGATGCCTAGAGGTGAAGAGTTTCTCTAATGCAGATGGAGATAAGTGTGCTGAGTCACTGTCCTTTGGTGTGTGACAGACTTCCTTCAAAAGGTTAGTGAAGGCTTTAGTTTCTCTTCAGCACCCCAAGTACAGAATTAAAACATCTCTCCATCTTATTTAAGTGCTTATGATGTAATTTCTTTGAAATAAGTCTTTTAAATGAGTTGAGTTTAATCAGTTTAAATACATTGTACATGTAATTAGTTATGTTGTTAGGCCTCTTTTTCCTTGTTTCATTAGTGGCTAAACTGCTTATATAAACTTCAGTCTAAATATAATATCATCTTGTTCTGAATATGTTTTTTTTAGAATGTTTACTTGGCATTTGCTAGATAAGCCCTCTAAATAATCTAATTCTAGGAAAATCTTCATCAAAAGGTCATTTTTGAATGCTGAAAAAGTCACCACGATTTTCTCCTGAAATTATCTCCTTTTTCGTTCTCAGACCACTGATATAGCACCCCAGATTTGCTTTATATCCCTTGTGTCCTCTTCTGCTAAGGGTATTTGAATGCTAGAGGGGATATTTACAGCTAGGTTTGAGCAACTGAGACAACTCCAGTGCGGCACAGAATCATTTGCTCCCTGAAGCATTAGGGTTGCATAGGAATGGTTGCAGACATTCAGGCAACAAAAAAATCTGTAGTTAGGGACACACAGCCATTCATTTATTTCCTATATGCTCAATTCTGACTTCTTTAATTTGAATAGAGACAAGAGGACTATTCCCTGACAGACATAAACTAATCCTCTATACCATAGTCAGATTGATTCCTTGATTACTGCTGTAAAATGCCTCATCTTTACCTATCGCTATCCTCTCAGTGGTTGTTCCATGGATTTTTTCACAGGGTACTCTATTGAAGGTCCTACTTACAGACCTAATATTTTGTTACGTCAGCATTGTCACAAATCTTACACCTTCAGTTCAGATCTCAAATTTCCCTTTTTCCTCCAGTTTCCTTCTTTCTTTTTGCTCCCTTTATGTAGCTGTTTCCTTACTGAGGGATACTTAATCTTCAGTGGAGAATTTCAATGGAGCCTCTGTCTTCTTAAGTTATGTTGGGGCCAAAATGGCAAGGAAGACCATGCAGTAATTTCTGTGAAGTGATTTCACAATGAGAACTCATAATTATTGTAGTAGATGCATTTGGTTGTTTTTGGGGTTTTTTTTGCTGTTTTGTTTTTTTGTTTTGGGTTTTTGTTTGTTTTTTTATTACAGTATGATTTTTATGTATGACTTTGCAGATCTAATTTAACTGACATTAATTCTCACTATTAGTGGTGATAGATATTATGCAAAATCCTCATATGAATGGAGTATACAGGATATTAGAACCATAGAAAAGGGCACATCCCTCTGTCATAGTGCCTTTTAAATAAATAATGAACTTGAAGGCAGAGAGAAATAAAAAAAAAAATATTGACATTGTATTGGCAGAGGATAATATTTTGGATTATTACTCTGTATTAATTAAATTGTCCTAAACTCAAGTTAACTAGACTTGATCTTGCACCATCCTTGTATATTCTGATTCTTTCACTTAAGTATTTTCCCTTTTTACCCATCAGATAATGAACAAGCACTGAAGTTGGTCATTGAATAAGCTTTTGTTAGCTTGCATGCTGTATTTTTAAGTACACATTGATTTTCATGCATTGACTGTCAAACTCTAGAGAATCTCACCTGAACATGGCTTGGTGTGTTGGTATGTGTTTGTGATAACTCTCTTGCTTGATTTAGTGATTGCTGTCTTTCTTAATAGATCTTTGTTTTGCAAAAATCTATTGAAAAAAAAATGAGCTCCTAAGTCTTCAAGAAACATGCTGAAAAAAAAAAAAAACCAAAACCAAACCCCAAACTTTTATGTGCTTAGGAATTGATATTTGTTTTTCTGAAGTATAATAGATAAAGTCACTTTAATTTCTTATTTATCTTTTCAGAGTGCAAACACTATATGTCGCATCTATGTCAGCTCATAACCTCTTTATTCAGAATGCATAATCTGTTTTACTTGGCCCTTATTTCTGAAATGAAAAGAAGATTTAGCATAACATAATCTCACTTGAATTAACATCAGCAGTTCGAAGTGCTTCATTATTTTTCACATAGCTATGAAGACTTGCAATAGCAGTGATCTCAACTCAAAAATCTCAGTGTTTTTTGGTTTGTCTTTTTTTTTTTAAGGTTACAATAATACACACATTAAAAGAACATGGAACCAAATAAGGTGAAAGTACACAATGTCATCACAGTGGCTGTGAATCATATCTACAAAAGCATCTCATCTGGACTGACACCTCCAAAATTAATGCTGCATGAAAATGTACATCCTGTATATTATCTTTCCATTTGGCCTTTGTTAATGTAAATATATTACATGACTCCAAAGTTCTTAATTCATCACAGAACACTTAGATTTTGCATTTCTTTGTGTTGCCAATTTACTAAGGAAGAAGTTTTGTGTTTTCCAAAAAGACTAGGGAAAGAAGGTTGTGTTCCAAGAAGGTTGTGTTCCAATTAATTCCATTTGCATGGAAATTAATTCCATTTGCACTACTTGAGATAGAACTGAAAGTTCAATGGGACATTCAGTAAGAAAAAAAAATTAATTTGAAATATAACTAATGATGAACTGTTTCCAGCATGGATGAGTATTTCATTAACATCTTGTCCTCAGGGTAAAATTTAAGGCTGACCAGGTTAATGGATCTACCCACATGCACCAAGGAATAAGACTATATGGATTTGTTAGGAACAAATTGTTTCAAAACAGTTAAAAATCTTTCTCTGACAGGTAGCAGATGTCTTGAAGGGAAGAGAAGTGGTGGATTCCATTTAGCTTCATTTAAGGCAAGATTCAAACATGTTTGTGGAGTGAAATAAACACAGTGTACATTAAACTATAGTTGCTGGCTGAAAAACCATTCTCAGAGTAGGTAGTAATAGTTTATGACAAAATGGAAAAATGTATTGACTGGGATTCTGCAGGGATCTAGCCAAGGTCTGGTGCTGTTACTATTTCTGTTAGTAATCTGGTTGATGGAACACAGTATATTCTTATTGAATTTGCAGATGGTAGAGAGAGCAGTAAGTATACTGGAGGATAGGAATGAGTTCAAAATGATTTTGACAAGGAGAAGTATGAGCTGGAAAAAAAGGATACCACTCAATAAAAGTAAGAGCACTTGGACAGAAATCATCAGGACAGTCAGGAACAAAAGAGGGATAACAGGCTATCAGAGTCCATGGCTCAATGTGGAAAATGCAAATACAATAAAATACATATGTTACATAATATACATTTTGTGTCTTTGAGAAACACAAGGAGGAGTTCATGCTGCCAAACACATGAAGTAATATTTTTCTCTCCACTCAGAATTTTTTAAGTCCTCTGATAGACTACTTCAGTTTGGGGCATAGCATTGTAAATAAGAGATATATCAATGAGAAAGCATCAAGAAAACATCAGGAAAACTTTTGAGAAATGTAAATGTTTAGCCTAGAGAAACACTGGGGATAAGAATTATTCCTGTTCTTAAGGATGCAAAACAGACTGCTGGAAAGAAAAGGAAATCTGTTTTCTGCATCCATACTATGTGATTAGTGAATATGATGAGGAGAGTTCTATATCAAAGAAGATTCTGTTTAGATACTGCACTGTTTAAAAGCTTCATGGCAAGTGGAGTGAAGCACTGGGAAAGGCTGCTGAGGGCTGTTGCAAGCATTAATGGTGCAATTAAGATCATGGCTGACAAACATTTTTTATTACGGATTTAAGGGAGGGGAGCGTGTGTGTATTTGGAAGGTTCTCCAGGATTTCCTCTCTCTCCAAGAACTTTATTACACTTTTCAGAAATACACATCTCTTCAGCTTTCAAGTAATAGCAAAGAACAGTAACCAAAGAACACTAACCAAATTAAGTCTTATTTTTCCTGGTGGCATTCGGAAGAAGGAATGGGTTTGGGTTGGTTTGTCTTTTTTTTTGTTTTCTTTTTTTTTTTTTTTTTGTTGGTTTTTTTTGCTTTTTTTTTTTTTGGGGGGGGGGGGTGGGGATGTACAATTGGTGGGTTAATGTACAATTTGTTTCTCTTTCTGTTTACTGCATGTCCCCCTCATTTATTCTCTCCTTGCTTTCACATTCCTTCTCCTCTTCCTATTTATTTTTTCATCTTGCTTTTATAAACTTTATTTCTTATTGGGGAGAAAAAGTCTTGAAACTGATAGCTTTTTTTCTTGAGTTTCACCCAGTAAGTCTATTCATTTATTGGTTGAATAATTTTTGGATGAATTCTGGACCATTGACATTAATGTGGCATGTAAAGCACAACAGCTTTAATATAAGGCATTTTCTAAAGTTTGCAGCTTTTGCACAGTAAAAGCTATTTTTCAATTTCTTTTGCCAACTGCAATGTCAACTGGACTGGGAGGGGGAAAAAAAGAAAAACACCAAGAAAAAGCAGTTAATAGTAATCCAATTTTTTGAACCTTCCTGAAATATATGACTTATGATATCATTAACCTTGGCAGCTTAAAATACGTAAATCCAAATTATGCCAATGACTTGAAAGACATATAAATTAAACATAAGCAGATTTTATTTGCCTTCAATCTTTTTTTTCGATATGTAGATGCACAAGTTTCAGGATTAGGAATCTAGGATTTTTAAACAATTTAAGGAATTAGAATTTTAAAAATGCAGATTATTTGGAGATCGGTTTGTGTCATGGAAACATACTATTCAGGCACACGATTGTTTTATTTGTTATCAGCTACAATGACTAATTTAAAACAGGTGTAGGGTGTTTCACTTCCCCAATTCATTCACCTGAACTCAAAGTAGTTTTTAGTCTGGTAATTGTCCCTGCAATATGTGATTTGTTCTTAACATTGAGATTCAATGGATCATGTTACGAGATATATATATATATATATATGATCTGAAGTTTTTTGGATGAAAGTATATTTTACTGTTTTCTCTTAATTGTCTACTTAATAGAAGTTCAAAAAGAATTTCAATGCAATTTGTCACAGTCATCTCAGAGAGTGAGAGAGAGGGAAGACTGAGGCAAGACCTCTTCACAGTCTACAACTTCCTTGTGAGAGGGAAGAGGAGGGACAGGCACTGATCTCTTCTCTGTGGTGACCGTGACAGAACCTGAGGGAATGGCCTGAGGTTGTGTCAGGGGAGGTTTAGGCTGGATATTAGAAAAAGATTCTGCACCCAGAGGATGGCTGGGCATCGAACAGGCTCCCCAGGGCAGTGGTCACAGCACCAAACCAACCAAGTGTTTAGATGATACTCTCAGAGACATGATGTCACTCTTGGTCCTGTGCAGGGCTAAGGGCTGGATTTGATGATCCTTGTGGGACCCTTCCAATTTGACATATTCTGTGATGCTGTGATAATCTGAGGAAAATTGATCTCTGGCTCATAATCAAAGAAAACTCTAGGAATAGAAACCAGGTTACTATTCACATGAAGATGAATAAGAGCAATGGTATTCCTGCATGGTATTGTTGAGGTAACTGTTAGTGCAATTATTACTAACTTTTTCAGTTAAGAGTTATTGTTGTGCTTAAAAGTTAGAACAGAGTTTGCCTGAAGCAGCTTTTCAAGTCCAGAGTTCATCAGTGTCTGTGTAAAGTACTGCTGTCCCATGAGAGACTCAGTGTGACAGTCAGAAGTCACAGTTCATCACAGGAACATATCGCACTGATGTCATCTGCTGGACAGCAGGAGCCTATCCCAGCATTAGGACTTCCCTGGGGAGAGGAAAGGAGCCAACTACAACACTTTTGCTGACAGCAATCCAAGCATTATTTTACTCTTCCATCTGTTTGCCTCTCTAGTCTACTATTTCTGTTCCATACAGAGAAAGGTCTTCCATTCTCTGCTATTTTATTATTAGCTTTACATAGAAAGGCTATCAAAATGGCATTCTACTGTATATTTCTCTTTAAATACACAATGAGGAAGTGTTAAAATGAAAGGAAGCAAGGGATTTTCTTTTTATTTTTTCTTTGGAATAGACAAAGAAATGCATTCTTTTCATTAAATACAGAAGAAACTGTTCTTTTTCATATAAAATAAATGCAGAAAAAAAATAAAGGAAAGTCAACGGATAAAACCTTCCTATTTGGAATCTGAATTCCTGGGGGAGGAAGAAAAAAGATCATTCATTCTCGTTTCTTTTTGACTGGTACTTTCCAGCTCATTGGCCTGCTAAATGTAAGTCCCTTAGGCCAAACTTAGGGCATGTTTACATACAATTCTCATTGAATTTGCATAATATATTGCTAAGAATAAATCATAGTGCTTTCAGTACCACTATGTTAGAACTCTCTAAAGTAGGAGATGAACCTACAGAACACAGAATACAGCTAAGACATCACTGCCTTGTATTATAATCCAACTCTGAGTGGCTGAAGGAATTCTCCAGCCATAATGTTGTGTGATAAACTGAACACTTTGTGTAATTTTTGTAATTACTAGCTAAAATGTAAACAGTCATTGACAACTATGAAATGTATTCCACACTTACTTTGATGTAAACTGGGAGTAATACAGAAAAAAGAAACTATAAGCATGAAGAGATCCAACCAGTTTTGGTGTTTGCGTTTGTTTTGGGTTGTTTTTAATTTTGTTATGAAATTCCTAAGGAAAGAAGAGAAAAGTGACTGGATATGCCTTCAAATATGCATTAAATAGTACACTTTACTGAATTGTAGGTAATACAGTCCTGAAAGATCATGTCTAAATCCATGAAGGAAGTGCTAGAAACTTATCCTCCATATTCTTCCCAATGGGAGCTTAATAACCTGTTTCTGCAAGTACATTATACAAAAGAAACAACTCAAATGTATTTGGAAGCAAACACAGTGGAGGAAATGTCTCGCTCATTGTTATGAGAAGCTATGAAAAGCATACTGAAAAGTTATATAATATTGTATTCAAATCATAAGAGGAAATAAAACATTAAAATTAAGGAAATTGGGAAAGAAACTAAAACCAGGAATCCAGAGAACTGTTTCAGAACAGAGTAGTTAGAAAATGCTTTAATTCACAATTATTGTACAACTCACAGAAATATCATAGAAATAAGCCCTTACAATTTTATATCTAAACCACAATGCTATTTTCAAATCAATGGTGAAGAATAAGTTTGGAGAAGTACTTGACTCATCAAACATCTTCAGCCTTGTTATTGTTGTGTGCCTTAAAATACCAGAACTGCAACCATAATTGCTAAATTTCAGGAAATAATGAAAGAATGCTGCAATTTCTGGGACAAACTTGATGCAATTAAACACAAATCAGAGAAGTTCATGATGGCTGGGCCAAGTGCTTAAAGTTGTTGATTCTTCCACAACCTGAGTTGTTTAAAATTCCATTGTGACCATATTAGTTTGAACCATCCATTAAAAACACCAAATGGTGAAGAGCTTGGTATCTAGAGAGGTTGAAGTAGGCATACGAAAATAGTTTCATTTCACTGCAGATTTAAGGGTGACTGGATATTTCAGCCGTTGTGTTTTCTATGCTGCAAGAGCAAAACATGTTTTTTATCTTTGTGACTTTCATTTTAAGTGAAAGAAATCTACAATGAGCAAATATAAATTTCTGTTTGATAGAGAGTTGAAAGAGAAAGAAGACGAAAATGGTTACCACTCTAATTGCTTTCTTTGAGGGATTCTCAAACTACTCTTACTGCAGTGGTAGCAGAACAGGTTCTTTTATACGAGAAGTACACCAAATTTATCTTCAACAAAGGGACAGGAGAAGAATACAGAATCATTCAAAAACAACAGGCTGGGAGATGTGCTAAACCACCCATTTTGTGTGCTGTTCCCTACATGTCGATAAATGGCCAAGTACCTTCTATATCATATCATTGTTCCAAGAGATGTATTTCCAACACCATCTGCAGACCTTTCCCTGATGTTCTTTACCACTTAATGAGTGACCCTAGAGCTCCCTAGCTCCATACTGTTTTGCTCTACAATAATATCACCTAGAACCATTAATTTGGGACTTTTGCTAACCCACATTGAAGGGGTCATCACCCTTCTCGTGTGAGTGGAAAACACACTTCACCTTTCATCTGAGAGAGACATCCTTCAGAAGATGGTATCACTCAGTGAAGCATTGAAGGCTTTATTAGCAATGTAAGATAGCTCATATCCATTTTTATGAGTTAGTATTGCTGCATACTAGCTAGTCTTGTCTTCATTATACCCATTCTGGTTGCTTTTGGTCACTATATAGGGTTCGCCTATTACACTGTGTGGTGGTTTAGTTTTCTTGGTTTTGGTCTGGGCCTTCCCTNCCCAAAGAGTCTTCTTGGATAGTCTTAAGCAGATAAATAAAACTTCTAGCAAAAGTAACGCATTATATTTCCATCTATTTACTATACTGTTAAATAGCAGAAATGTGTTACGATCCTACTATTAATTACAACCTTCAGGTGTCCCTTCAGTTCATGGGTGAAGGTATGTGCTGTAAAAGCTGACTAACACACTGGCCACTTCCTATTAGAGTTACACAGGTGTTACATGAAAAGGAATATTTTATGAGGTAGGTACAGATACTGTGGAGAAACAGCTATGAGAGACACAAAAGGGCTTGCCATGTGGCAGCCTAAACTGATCTCAGTGCTGTGTGCCAGACTCTCACTCTCCTTCCATCAGGCCTTCTTGGGCCAATTCCAGCTGAGCTGACACAGAGTGCTAAATCAGCAGAAAGCACTTGCCGTTACTTTAGGGTCTCTTCTGTGTTGACTTAATGTGTTGAACACAGGGTCTGGCAGGCACTGGAGCCAGCACAAGGAAGAGACTAGAATGCACAGCCAGGGACAGCAAGATGAAATGGCACTAAAGCAACTAGTAATTAGACTGGCTTGAAAGTCATTAAAATTGCAGTCTATACTGCATCTAAACACAGTCAGCAATTAAATTGTGTCCTGCGTGCCCAGTGTATCACTGCACTGACTGGTGTAAGATGTGAAGTTGTCAGAAACAAAATATCAGTTTGGCAAAACAAAATGTGGAAGAAGATGAGAAAACCATGAAAAATAACTACAAAACAAAGCTATTAGTAAACTACTCTGAGTGGGAAGGTATACAAGCTTATTTTAAGATGAATTTGCTGTTTTCCTGTTAGTTCAAGGTAAACAGAACTGCTGCATGTTCTTGGTCAACATAAACTAGGCAAAAGCTGTAGCTCTATCTGACACCAATCACATCTTCTGTTGGAAATCGTTTTGGAGTATGCCAAAGATCAGCTATTCATAAGGTCAAGATTAATAAACCATAATGCTACTTAAAACAGTATTGATCAAAATGTCTACCCAGTGTGAGTATTTCACTGGGGTGTTTTTAATAAAATTAGTCTTCCACACCACTGAAAACATCCTTGTGCTGAGGGTGGGCATGGCTGCCTTACAGCTTATACATATGACTGGATGAGAACAGTCCTTCGTTTCCTACATGCTGGAGAGACACTGTCCCTTACCTCTGACACCTGCACTTCGAATAAAAGGTTTCTCACCTCCGACCTCATGAACTTGAATGGCTCCCACACCTCCTATGGCCCTTGCAATGATAGTGCCATGCTGCAGTGTTCTGGTTTCTGACTAGATAAATGAAGGGGGATTTTTGGTCTGTCTGTGTTTTGATTGCTTGTGAAATGCTGGTTAAAATAATGTTTATTTAAACCGTCATTCCCCAGCAGCATAGACAGAACACATCTTCCCTTCAGAGAGTACATTGGTTTACTGTGGCAGATCAGATTCCAACATCAGAATCATTTCTTTACTTCTTTTCAGGTAGTCCCAGGGATAGAGATAGACAAATCAACACAAGAAGATTAATTGTCACCAGCCTGAATATTATTATTCCTTAAATATAGGCTAATGCATTTATCTCTTTAATACACCTGTATTAATTTGAATAGAGCTTGTAATGCTGTTTTCTTTTCCCTGCTGTATATAATTTTCTATAAGATAGAATACAAACCAAACCCCAAAACCCTGGGAAGCCAACTGTAGCTTTAAACCCTACTGATCTAATTACCAAACAATCTCGTCTGACTCAGGATCAAATTCAATAGATTTGAACTAAATATCAATATTTTTATTCAGTAGTTTTTTTAAACAAAGCAAAATGCTATGCACTGATGATCTAAGAATGCCTAAAAAGGGCAAATGAAACAAAAATAACAACAAAAATACATTTGCTTTTTTAGTATGAAAGTAAAGAAAACCTTTCCTAAATGTTCTTCAGATAGTATACTTTGCAGAATCAATTTGCCCTTTCAGATTTTTTGGTTAATTATTCAACAGGGGGCTAAAAAAATCTCCAAGCTTTAAGTAGTGGGATAATTTGTTATTTATGCAAAAATCAGAGTTTGGCTGCAATCCCTTTTACAAGCAGTACCAACCAAGTTGCCAGGATTCATTTCTAGGCTCACTACATTTAGCAGAAACTCGATAGCTGATAAAGCAGTGAAGCAGAACTGTTCAGACATGATCCCTGGATCTTTTCGCCAGCAAGTTTTCCTCATAAATTTGTCAATCCTTACTTTTTACAAAATCAGCAGTCATACTCTTTCACAGCTGTAGATACTTCTTGTGAAAAAGGGTTTGTCCACATGTTGTTGACTTGACAAATGGTCTTTTGTAGCCCGGTTTGCATGACAATCTGGACATTGCTTACTATGATGAGTTTTCAGTAGGGAATGTTGTATCTCACAAGTCTTTCTAGAAAGGCAGGTCCTTTAAAAACAACAACAACAACAACAACAACAACAACAAAAACACACCACAAAAAATAAGTGTTTTGAAAAAACAGAGAACAGGTCTGGAAATGGGAGCTACTGTGCACAAGTCTCAAAATTCTGTCATATGAGAGACTTGAATCACAGAGTATTCTGAGTTGGGAGTGGACCTAGAAGTATCTTCAAGTCTAAATTTTAAGTGAATGGCTCATACAGGGATTGAACCAACAACCTTGGCATTATTAGCACCATGCTCCAACCAACTGAGCTAATCTGAAGGCCTCAATACTATCTGCCAGAACCAAGTGTTTTCTGTCCTAAAACCACCACATGATCTTAAAAGCTGTTCTTCACACCAAGAGGCTTGTCTGATTTCATTCACTTCTTACTAATTTTGCTAGCTGTTGGTAATTTGATTGCACAACTTTTTGTCTGTTGCCCAACAACCCTGAAAGATGACTGAGAGTATACTAACATCCCACATACACTGAACTAGTGTTTTTCAGGATTAATTTCTACAATTGAAAAATTATTTTTACGATATAGATTCCTTCAAATGCTAAAATCTGCTGGATGGAAGGAGCAGGCAACATTTCTAAATTTTAAAAATTTCACTTTTGCAACAATATCATGAAAAGTTGGAAAAGTAATTTGTAATTTATAGGTGTGGATGTTTATGGGGTTGAAAAACACCACATAATGTGATGTTTTCAATGGTAAAAAACAAAGATATATTTTCAGTGTTGGAAAGCACAATAGAAATTATATAACATCAAGTCTTGTGCTCATGGCTGAATCCATCCTTTTTATTCATTGTCTTTCAATGGTTTTCTCTTACAGCATCAAAGCAACTATGATATTTCCTTTGCATACAGACAATTATGCAACAATAAAATTCAGCTAAGTAATTATTTTCATAATTGTGTGTAAAAGGCTTGTTTTACTATTAACTTCCTTTAAATTTAATTGCCTTACAAAGAGTCCAAGATAAAATAATTTCTGAATTTCTCTCTATAATATACGTCAGCAGACAATAACTTCTCAAATTCTCCTATGGTAGCAGCAATTGCATCCAGCAGGCACACCGGATGATCAGGGAACTGCAAAATCCTACAAAAGCTTTTAAGACAGGAAGACTCTAGTTTGATTTTGATTTGTGCCCACTGATGCCTTACTTCAGTGTTTTACATCAGCAGGCAAACATCATTCAGTGTTTCCATTTATTAATAAAAACTATGTTTTAATGAACTAGTTCTTCAGAAAGAAAACAGATTATCAAGTGAAATACTCTTTACCAACTAAGGTTAATAAAAACCCTCAGAACAGAACCAAGTGGGATGACTTTTACTATGGCAGCTAAAGCTTGGACTTATCAAACACATCAAAGCTGACATTTGATAAACTTGATTGAAACCAGACCCTGTTTGCCCAAAGGAAAACAAGGGAAGGAGTAAGATGGAAGAGCATTAAACAGGTGTAATGTCCTGAACATTTCTGTCTGCTACACGCTGTATGCCATGTGATTTTTTTTTTCAGCAGCAGTCTTTCTATAAAATGTTGCCATCCAGATCACAGCCATATCATAGTGACATGAAAATAAGATTGTGTCTAAAACGGGTATTATTAAATCCTGAGTAAGAGTTTTTTGTGCCAAGTGCGTGCTAGATAGATATCACTCGCCGTGGCAAGGGTTAACCACTGTCAGCTTGGGCCATCTGAAGATACTCAGGCTCTGAGGTGTCCCAGAACTACTACCTTGCCTGAGCCAAATATTATATGAGAAGCACTGCAGGAGTCAGTCCTAGTTCTTCTAACATCCAATGTAGATATGAATATGAGTCATTTCCTGCATTAAAGAAATCCTGACTGCAAAGGACAGTTATGGATTTTAGGACAGCAGGGATAAGAGTCCTTTGTTGCTAAGTGGGTTAAAATAGGCTGTTTACATCGGACAGGGTAGTACAATTATGAGCATAGAGAAAAAAGCAAGCAGAGGGACTGGAGAGCATGGGTCTATAGCTTGCAGAATGTCAAAGCAGAAGAGAACAAACTTTTGCTTTTTGTTATTGCTTCACCTCTTTCTCTGCCCCTCTAACCCCAGGAGTACTTTTCCTGAAATCAATGACAGTATTCTAAACCAGCAGGGTTGCAGGACTTGGCTTTCACTTTTCACTTTTTATTTAGACAAGTGTTTTTATTTAAAAGATGAGAAAATCACATTGGAAATATCAGTGTTGAAATGAAATTGGGTCACTTGTTCCTAAATTGCATCTTGCCCTGAGCCCATAAGAGCAAAAATATTATGCTCCCTTTTTTTTTAAATTCATAATTTTCTTTTTTTTTAAGTTCTATCCTTCTAACTTCAAGAAGTTCCCTTGATCTGAGTGTATTTTTGCTCTTATTTTTCCTATATTGTTGTTGCCATTGTCCTCTTGATGTGTTTTTTATCTATAAAAATGTTCAAAGTATTTTTAATATTTCCTTCTTGACAGTCCAGGAGTGTCTCAGAATACTTAGGAATTTACTTGCCATTGCTATCACTTGATTCAAACTGTTCCACATTTTACCTAGACCTAAGAAGTCTTCTTTAGGTAATTCTTGGACTATCATGCAAGTGATCTAACCAGATTTTGCATCAATAAATACATATGGCAAAATATCAGTAAGCCAGAATTATTTTTTTTTAGCTTTCTCAGCTCAGTGTGAGAAATTAGATATCTAAAAGATATCTCAGAAATCTTCTCTCAGTATACAAGTAGGATTTATGATAAGGAATGAACAATGTTTTCTGTCTCCACTTTCCTTGAAAAACAAATAATGCACTCAGATTTCTTTAGTTTGTCGTGCAGGTATGTTCCACCCTGTACTTTTCCTTTTGCAATCCCCATGTATTCTTAGGGACACTCTTTTCACTTTTAACCCCCAGAGCCCTGAACACAGGTCTATAGTGTGTCTGTTGTGGACAGATGCAAACCTGCACTACACACATTCAGAGGTGATGGAGGTTTACCTCACCCAAACTTTGAGTTGGTAGAAACTCAGTCAATATTTTAAGTCATAGTGGGAAACTGATTCAGAGCTAATGAGCCCTGATAAAAGCCTGCTTGGTGCCTACTCACTGTAGGGACATGGCTTTCAGAAGCAAATATTTACTTGTAATTTGCCTCATGCAGGACTGGGAGATTTGGAGGGATATATACATGCTATACTGTGATTCTGCTAAAACAGTAGCAATAGTACCTCATAATTTTGAGACCAAGGTTCTACACTTAGTCTCCAACTGCACAATGGAATCTTATTATATTCAACTCTTAAAGGTATTTTTAAATGACAGTGCAAAACAGGACTGAATCATTTTCACACAGAAACATATTCATTGAACTAAACCTTCCCAGCAGGATTCTTTTTAACTATTCTCTGTCATTTGGTACTCCATCACAAGTCTTTCCAAATCACATATGTATCCATTTTGTCATCATTTCTTGTGGTTTTCTTCTCATGAGGGTATAAAATAGATTAAATGTTTCCTGAAAGTAAACACTGTCAATTTTTTCTCTTTTACACTACAGGTTAAGTTTTCACACCATATAGACTTTAAAACTTCATGCGTATTAACAAATCATAATGCAATGATTTAACTGAATTTGTCTGATACCATAATCCTACTTGTCACCTTCCAAAAACACATCTGTGAAAATTTTCTATGGGCCCTATTCTGCCATAGCCTTGCAAAATTGGAGAAGTCTTGATGAGCACTGCTGAAGCAAAGGGAGAGTTCAAGATAGAAACTCATCAACTCTTATTGTGTGAAAGCTTACTACTTGCTACTAGACTTCTCCAGAAGTCTTTAGATAGGCTTTCCCAGTTCAGATAAATATCTCATGCCAGCAGAAGAATACAGGACAAAGATCCTGTTTATGTTCTATTTATCTGTGGGTTCATCTAGGGGAAAAGAGCAAGCAAAGTAAGAAACTGAAAAGAAACAGAAAGACTGTAACAGAAGACCAAAGAAGAGAACAAGGAAAAAGGAAAGAGACCTGTTAAAACGCCTGTATAGGAAAAGGCAAGGCAAACTGAAAAATCCATTTTCAAATGGACTAAAACAAGAATAAAGTAATTAAATGAAGATTAAAAGAGACCTGAAAGCAACCAAAAGTGTTGAAAAGATAAAAGCAGAAGGCACAAAATCAGGAGCAGAAAAACCAACAGACGCCTGCAAGAACCAGCAATTTTTAAACTGATTCTTAGATCCTTAGGTAAGAAGCCAGTTTATCCACATACAAATTTTAACAGTGTGTGGGTTGTATGAGAGTAAATATGTAAGTTTCAAGAGTTTGTTTTGGCAGATTGCTTGTGTTGCACAATTGGAAAGGGTGCTTACTACTGGCTGAGGGAGAATGCACTATGTCTCCAGGAATCTTGGAGGTATCTCAATATGCACTCTCCTTTCAAAGACTGATGTCTGTCATTGTTGTTTGGCATTCTACAATTCAGAAGAGGTTCCATAGGCACTTATAGAAGTTTTGCTCAGAGAATTCCCTAGCGACAAAGACATGTGACATCCCAGCAACTTCCTGCACATAATGAAAGTTAGTCTGATACCAATATTATCCATCAGGAGGATGGATTCAAATCCTTACTGGTCTTAACATATTAAAAGTTTCCACAGAGCAGTCATCCTTTCTTAAAATGAAATTTGATGACAAAATCTAAAGAAAGTGAAAGACAAATCAGTGCCCATATATGTGTCCAGTTTTCTCAAGCTGAATAATTTGAACATTTAATGCCAATCATTTAATGCAGGTGTGAATCAACTTTTAGCCCCAAATTTAGCCTGATTCTCTCATACTCTCAAAGTACAGTGAGATGTAAGTTAAACTGATAAATGTATTAGTGTAAATCCAAACTATTACGGTTTACAGGATAAGGACGTTAGTCTGCACTACTACTGTTTGACAGCACTTATACTCTCTTGTATAAACAAAATAAAAACTATCACCGAGCTATAGCAAAAAAGATGGAATACATGGATATGTCAATTTGGGCATATTTTAATTTATTCTCTCAAACATTTCCTTATTTTACAGGCTATGACTACTCTAGTTAATAAAAATGTGGTAAAGATACAGAAACAGACATTGGCATACAACTTTTAAACTGTTAGCATAGTCCCTGGCAGTAGTTTTCACTCACATGAATGAGTGCTTGCACAGGCAGAACCCAAGGACAGTCTGGAGTTTAGGGGCTAAAAACCACTACTGATGGGCCATTTGAATAAAGCCTTTCTGGTCTGGGCAGTTGCAGAGTTTAACTGTGGGGACGTGAACTGTGCTGAGCCAGAATGAGCCCCTGCCTTGTAATATTTACTGTTCCACAGAGGTAACCATAGCAGTCATAGTGGTTACAGGGTTATGCAAACTGCTCATATTAAAGAAAAGCTCTAGCTGAAACATTTTATTTGTGGCTAGATCATCTATTTGCAATAATTTGCCCATGGAAAGACTCTTGTAAGCAGCATTTATTTTTCCAGCTAAACCTGGGATGAACACAAAAATCAAATAAAATAAAGACTTTCAGCTGCCATTAAAAATCTGGAAGACCTGGCCCTGCCCTCTGCACTGTGCTGCAGATATTCTGTTTCAGGATGTTGTGAGTTCTAAAAGGATACTTAAGGTCATATCTCCTAGCTCTGTTTAATATGGCTGCTTTTCTTTCCCTGATTGCTACGAATGACTGCTTTCCCTAAAAAAATAATCCCCTTCTCACTGACAATCTTACTGCAGAGAATCTTTTAAGTGGTAAGAGGCAAATCTCAGTAGTGAGTCATCCAATCAGTCAATCAAGAAAATAGTGAAGATTGGCCACGCAGCAATCTCATACATACATATTCCCCCTAGTTTTGCCCATCAGTGTCAAATTCAAAATGCAGGTGCATAAATGCTCTTTGATGGCAGCACATTCTTCTTTACATACTTCAACGAGTTGATAGGTATGCTCAGTAGCATGAATCACTATCCAGATTTCCTTCTCACCAGGAACCAGTATTTTGTTTTCAGACTTATTTTTATTTCATGACCAATGATTTTGAAACACAATAAGAGAGACGGATGAACAGCATGGGGATTATGTCTTACTGGAATGACAGTAGGCCTCTTCCTTTTTAGTCAGCTGCCATTCATGTCTTCTCCCTTTACAGAGGCCTAAAGTATAACCCACTTTTAGTCAACAAAAGCTGACATTCAATGTGACTATACAAGTGTTCACTGCCTCCAGTTCTAAGCTTTCTGCCTAGATGGTTACATCAGGAGTCTTGATTTCCTAGACTTTATGAGGAGATGGGGTTTTCCAAAAGACAATTCAAGGCCTGTATATCTACCTGCTGTTCCGAATAGCAGCATGGGAAGGTCTGGTTTTTTTATTTGTTGTTTATGTCTTAGTCTGAATAAACTGTTTTCATAATTTAGCCATTAAACTTAGGTCTGAAATCTAGTATGAGACTATAAATTTTATAGTGTTCCAAAACTTTTAAGGCCAATCTAAACTGCTGTTTTAACACCACCTTGCCTCCTGAATGCAGACTCTTGTACTCTTTTCTGGTCTTTCCTGACACTGAAGCACAGACAAAACTGGTAAACTATTTCAGGGAACTCTCATCATATAAAATTAGTTTTGTGAAAACCTGTCTGTTGTTTCAGCTCCATCAGCTGTCTCACATCCCTTGTCAATGAAGAGAGAAAGAATGAAATGAGAAGTGTGGTACTCCAGTCTAAATAAGAAGTGGTTTAGATTAGTTTATAATTTTTTTGAAGAGACACCATGAACTCAAAATCTGGAAGAATGTAATATGTTCAAGCTCAAATATGCAATATAAATCCATGATGCATGTGGTTTCCTGAAAAGCTTCAAAATGCTGACTCAGGCAGCTATGCCTCCTTACTAAAGATGCCTGTTCCCTATATAAGAGGTAGCAATGGGCTTCCACCACGGAGATGGAGATCCGAGTGAGGTCCCGGTCCCTAGCAGCTGAAGGATATTGCAGTGTAACATGCCCCCATAGTATCATGGAAAGATGCATCCATCACATGTGCTTTGGAGTTGGGCCACCATGTGTCCTGCAGCAGAAAACTCTTGTGCTTGTACAAAAAGGAAAGGTCCAGTAAGGAATTCTGCTCCTGAACCTATCTCCATGAACATGGAGAAGCAGACTTGAGTTCCTCTGTGTTATCTCTGAGGGTGGCTACATGAAGCTATTCTGACCCATAAGCAATATAGAGGATTTTCTGTGGCACTATGCCTGACCTAGCAAGCCCACAGTTTGTTAGCTTTGGCACAGCACCAGCCCAGCATGCCTAAGCAGTTTCGAGTTCTGTCCAGCTCAAGTCTGAGCAGAACAATACTAGGCCTCTCTGAACTTGTCTGAGCACATTAGGTGTCATGGCATTTGATTAAGTAGTGAAAGCCCTCCAATACTGCTCTTTAGGCTGCATTGAAGGATGAATGTCAAGCAGCTACAGTTAAGGCAGGTTCTCAAGACCCAAGCACTCCTCTTTCTAGTTCAAAATTTGACTTTGCCTTCTACTTCTCCTCAACACTCTTAGCCTAACTTGGTAGCCTAAAATGGGAAGCAAATGAACAGAAAAACTGAGGATGTTCTTCAGTCCTCTAAATGAAGCCCTATACACTAGGAATGCAAGAGTTACTGAGATTAAAAAGTCAAGGGAAGCTTCAGAGTACCACATATAGGAGACGAAGAAATGGCTTTGTTCCTTTCCAATTCACTTTTCTTTGTTTTTCTGTCCCCATGAGACTCGTAAACTTCCATCTCAACAGAAAATCATCTTCATTTGCCCAGTGGAACATATAGTTTTCTGGGCCACACAACATGAAAGTTCAAATCTACAGCAGGTAAGACATAAGGCTCTTAGCACTAGGTCTTCCATTCCCTGGCTAATCATGGGGACTGCCCTTATGTCAATGTTATGCCTTTCATATTCACTGCAGACCTCAGTAAGTCTAAACATTTTGTGTCTTTAAGATTTAGTTGGTTTTAAGCCTAAATCTGGAGTGCAGAGGAGGTATAAATTTCTCCAGAAAAGGTATGTTTTAATCTGGTTATGTAACTAAAATTATGTTAATTCAGAAACTACAGGTTAAGAAATAAAATAATCTTTGACTTTAGGGACCTGAAGGGTTAGTCAAAGTTTAAAATTTAGTGAACTGCTGCTGGGGATTTCAAGGGCTTTGAAACACTAAGACAGTCAACGTAAGCTTTAGTTTAACCTTTAACTGAGGAGACATATTTCCTTCACCATTTTCTCTTACAGCATTCTTCAGCCTATGGGGTGCAGAGCTCTCTCTCCCTCAGAAGAGGGGAAGAGTGACACACTTTTCAGCACTTAGAAAAGCTCTCAACCTGGTACTTACAGGTATTTCCCTTGAATGTAAAGGTTATTCATTCAAAGCACATTCTTACTTATTGTAGGAAGAAGTTTTCTATGTTCTAGGTAAGTGCCCACTGAATCTGGCTGGTATTGCAGGGCCTCTATGATTTGAGCTGGACACAATGCAAGTTTAGATACAGAGTCTTAGGAAGGTGTTTAATAAACAAAGGCACAGAACTGCCAAGCTTCTGTAACAAAAGCAATCACAGGTGAAAGACAGAGATGGAATACCAATCCTGATTGTGTACAGAAAACACAGTATCGAAATACAGATGTAGGCTTTTGAAACAATTTTCAAAAACATAAGCCTGGAAACATAAGCAGCTTTTAAGCAGGTTAAAGTGGGATGGGGGGGAGTTTTTGGATAGCTCTTCTGATCTGAGGTTTTTATATTCCATTTAAGGTGTTTATGAAGTATTTTCATAGTCACCTTAAGGCCTTGTGAAAAATTTACTTCAACTTTTTGCTCCTTTGCTCAAAGTAAAAATGTCTTTTTTGTCTTCTTGGCATACCTCAATATTCTGCTTTTCCATGAGATACATTCTCTATGTCAGTAATATTTTGGCTCCTTGTCTATTGTGTCTCATATAAAATACCATTATTAAATGTATTTTCTTTATTTTAGAAATTGTGTAAGTGTAAACTCATTTTATATTGGTTCCATTTAAAACTCTCCAGCTCTGACCCTTTTATTTTATGGTATTGGCTGGTCCAAATAGTTTAGTTTTACCTGGAGACATGGAAATGAAAGCAACAGAGTTTTATCTTCCTCTAAATCATCTAGATGCATACTGAATCAATTTCAAACCTTTTCCTCTTGTTACTATATTCCACTAACTCTTGAAAGGCACTTTTTTTTTTTTAAACAAAAATAAAGTATTTAATTCTGCCACCACAAAGTGGCCAATTTTTTCACTGTCTTACTAGTATTATCATCTATATTTCAGTTTCACAGAATATTCTGAGTTGGAAAGGACTCACATGGGTCTTTGAGTTCAACTCTTAAGTGACTGGCCTATGCAGAGATCAAATCCACAACCCTAGTGTTATTAGCACCATTCTATCAACAACTGAGATAATCTCACCGAGTTACCCTTCTAAATTTTAGTTAATTCAGTTTTAACAACTTTCATCCAATTAGTTAATGTATTAGAGTGTAAGTATTTCTGGGTATTTCAAGGAGCTGTTTCCTCTTATGATAGACAGTGTTTTAGCTGGGATACAGATTAGGAAATAATAACTACATGGCATGTTGAATATAGATCCTTTTCAACAGGTGATGAAAATCATGTAAAATTGCCCTTGTAAAACAAAATAAAAGACTTTGCATAGTTAAAAAGTGTACATGGACATGGGACAGTTGTATGATCATCTTTAGGATATCTACCCTTTGTAGTGATACACTGTCACCCTTTAGATTATCTATGATCAGCTTGACTTGGGATAGAAGCCACCATTTGAAGACCTGATTTGAAGGAAGGGGTAACAAGGCTGTTTCAGTTGAGCATTTACTTTGTCAAGGTTTTACTATTGCGTTATTTGGAATAAAAATATTCCTTTTCTAAGTGTGTTTATCATTTGTACCACAAACAGACTTTCTAGTTGTTAAACAGAAACATGAGCAGTGTTTACAAGAACCATAAATGGAAATATATTAACCAAATACTTCATTTGAAATGAGCAGTTGAAGAATAACTTGGAGTTACATGCAACCAAATCTTAGATCTTCTGGCCTTGTTCCAGCACACAAGGAGTCCCATTACCTTCTAGTCTTGTTCCTTCACCATTACTGTTTAGGTCCAGCAGTGTTCAAAATGAATAAAAGCATCATAAACCAGACTGAAGAGTTTCTACCCCATTTCTTATAATCCACAACATTTAATTAAAGAAAATTCTATTCCTCTTTCATCCAAACTATTGCAATTCTTGATGGATACATCTAATCAAACATAGTTGCAAAACATAATTATTTTGCAGTCATGATCTGAATTTTTCAAAGGAAGATTAAAAGAGATTTCATGATGTGACAAGTTAAATATGGCCCAGTATCAGAACTTGAAGAGGGAAGAAAATATAATAGGTGTCCTTAAAAGAAAGAAAGAAAGTGATTATTTGCCTTGGAATTTTATGAGGTTTGTTTTAAAGGGCAATGGACTTCACAAAGTTGAAACAACTGAGGAAGAAATTTTTTTGTTTCAGTTATTCTGAACTTACTAAGGTATTTTTTCATGTCTGAAGAACTAGTGAGATAAAGATACCAGAAAGTTCAATGATATGATATTTGTGGCTGAGAGATAAATTTTAACCACATTCTGTAATCCTCTCTCTGATTGTAAATTTTTACACAGATCAACATTGATCTATTAATATTTTGTAAAAAGAACATCCCTCCATAAAATCTAAGTCTGCTTTAACAGTATTTATTGAGGAAATTGAACAACAAAAAAAAAGAAAAAAAAAAGCCCACATACTGCATACTTCTACGTCCTGAAATGAAATATCTCAGATGAATTTTTCTACTTATGTGGAAAGGACTAAGGTAGAGATTTCTGTTTACAAAAATACTTATATCCATATTAAAATATATATGCATCCAAAATCAAGAGATTTTTACTCAGACACATAAAAGCACAAAGACACAAAGGAAAAAAAACCCCAACCGAACAAAACCAAAGCAAATGAAACAAAAAACAAAGAAATGAATATTATAAACAAAAATTATACATTTATTACCTTCATTTTTCTTCTAGCATCCTGCTATATTTATTATTATATTTATTATTATATTTATTAGAGCTGTTTTATAATTTATTGAAGTAACAGAAGATACACTCAGTTTTCACTAGGTTAATGGACTTTGAATTATCTCACAGGTTCATGTAGTAAAATGTTACTGCTTTTACAGGTTCTAATGTTTATACTTTGAAAACAATCACTTTTTACAAAAGCTGTTCCTTCTGCATGTTAGTAGGAAGAACAGCAATAAAATTGTCATGAGGCCTTTCCTTTAAGGAACAGGAATGCATTTGTAGAAAAGCCTATGAGCCTTTTTTTAAAAAAAAAAAATTGGGATTACTTACCAAAAAGCCCATATAAATCAAATTTATGTAACATGTCTTTAGGCATGCCAAGGCCCCTGCACATACTGAAGCTGAAGTCTTTCACAAGTTTTCTAAAACTCACTATTTCACTCAGACAAATGTTATTTTGCTTGGTGCTTAATCTAGTTAAATAATGAGAGATTTCACACACTTAGCTACCACATCCAAAAACAACTTTCTCATACTGTTGGAACAAAAACATTGGTTTTCTTAGCTGTCCTGAACTTGGTATGTGTTATATGGAATGCAATCACACTCTGTCTGTGACGGTTGGCTTGAGAAATCTCTTTTCCCATGTTAATCTTGCCAGCAATCTGATTATATTGTATATGCAGGATATTAAACTGAAAGACAGACCCTACCACAAACCTTGGATTCTAACTTGTTTGGAGCAGAATTAATGAATTCTCTCTGGAAAGCTCTGTTGTTAACACCTGCTGCATTTATTAAACACACAAATAATTAAAAAGATGAGTAGTACTTACATGCAATAATAGTATTGTAGCTCTGATTGTCAAATAACAAATTGGTGGCAACTTGTTGAGAGATTTTATATCTTTTACTAAAACACCTGATATAGCTGAAAAAGAGAGAAGCTATAAGGCCTACAAGCCTTTATGAGAATGACAGTAACAGAAATAATTGTTCAGGATCAAGATGCTAAATTAAGAATAAATTAAGGAAAAAGAAAAGTTTGTGAAAATGTCAGGCATAACATTTAAGTAAGCTCTAATTCTATTTTAGAATATATTAATAATGCGATCTATCAGTTACATTCCTAAATTTACGTGGGTGATTGTGTAAGATGACACGCAGACAGTAGTGCCTATCAGCCTCCTCTTCCACCTTATCTCCCCACCCAGCCCTCCTACCATTTTCCAGTTCCCTCAGTTCCAGGTCCAAGACCTTGCTGGGAACACAGAATAATGAAGGGCTCCCCTTGCAGTTGTGGCTGAGAAGCAACAGACTGTATCTTCTGTCACTGTTGTGAGGCTGCAAAGCAGTGCCAGTTTGGGGAGCAGGGGATTCATTAGTTCTTTTTTGCTAGTTCTTGAAGGCCACAACCCATTTTGAATCTGCTGTTAGCAGTGAAAACTTTGATAGCTAGATATGTTTTCTGATAACAGCAGGAAATTCAGTATCATCTGTGGTGACTTTGAACCTCGTTATCAGCTGTGGACTGAAGCAATTTTGGGAGAAAAATGTGGTCTGGCAGTGTATGAATAATACTGAAAAAAATTCATTGTTTCAGACTGAAATAATGAAAGAGACAATTGTAAAATGGCAGGTGATAGAAACATCTGTTTTTCATATGCAAATTAAATCAAACAACAGAATAATTTGAGTTAGGTATTTAGAGGCAGTTGGCAGCTGAGGTGACTGGTATCAGTGCTCTCCTCTCAGGAAAGAGCTGATAAATAAAATAAGCTCCTAAATAAGTTAGCATTTTTAGCTTATGCAACTGTGAGTTTTATACAAATCCCAAGTATTGTTATCATTATTTCATGCATTATAGTGCTGAAAGGTGCTTACAATTTTTTACAGGGTCAGTAGGAAGAGAACATTGCATGTTTCAGTAGAAAGCTTCAGTTCCTTCAGACAAGGTCTGGGGCAATGCTGGTGACTATATCAGAAATATTTATTCACATTGGCCATTTGTCACCCACTTCATCATCATCTGTGAGGGAGTCCACAGATATGTATCACGACTGTGTACATATTTTCCCTCATCTCCTTTCTAGTGTCAGGACCTAAGGGCACTGACATTCCCCAAAAACTTTAACCAGCCTCCTCTGTGACCTCTACACACACACGCAGGTCCAGGGCTCTGTCTAAGGCCATTGCACTCAATACCTATCTGAGTTTAGCTATAGGATTATCTGTGTGCAGCCCTGTCCCCGGGATGGACATCAGACCCATCTTTGGATGAGCCCTTCATGTATCTTCTAACTTGCCTTCAGCCCTGCTTCTAGCCCTGTCACCTTATGACACTAATGGGACCCTGGTTAACCTCCAGC
Source organism: Sclerurus mexicanus (assembly GCA_013396755.1). Classification (NCBI taxonomy): domain Eukaryota; kingdom Metazoa; phylum Chordata; class Aves; order Passeriformes; family Furnariidae; genus Sclerurus; species Sclerurus mexicanus. The sequence continues at coordinate 2,561,277 of VWZF01004274.1, forward strand.
CCTTGTTCAGCCCCTTGCCCTGTTACCAACCCCTGCCTTTACCCCCCTGCTTAACCCTACGGGTACATTGCCAGTCAAAACTCTCAGCTTCTGCCTTCCTGCTCCTCAGCTGCATCTGGTCCTCACTTAGCCCTGACATCAAGTGGGTTCCCTTCCCATTTATTGTAGCTCTTTAATGATCTGTTAAGACTTATAATACAAGAAGGCTGCAATGTGAGGAAATAAGAGAGGTGTGACCAAAATCATGCCATTGAAATGTTGATAATATTTGAATTCAATTACAGGAGATAAGAAGATAAAGTCAGTCTCAAGCAGAAAGGTCAGAAATTGACTTGGCCAGACACTTTACCATTTTACTTAAGATTTGAAAAGTTGATAAATAACTGATGCATTCAAGTGAACAAGCTTAAACACAAACAGAGCTGCATATCTCTGAAATTAAACTACTTTAACTATTTCAATTCAGAAGAGTTTATTGGAAATGAGGTCTGAACTGTCTATTAGGTTGAGAATTCAAAGACAAGTGAAACTTGGAAATAGATCTTTGTAGTGTTATTAACAAGACATTTAGGGATGCATTCCGGTATTAGTGTGACATAAATACCTGATTTAAACATGTAATATACAATATCTCTAGACAATTTAACTAGTCTCTGAAACCTCTCTAGTCACTACAAGTAAAACTAAATTAAATAATATGAAACTACATTATGACAGTAATATCTTTCTTAGCACTTACAGTAATAACAACAGTCATACACTTAGGGAAAAACACAAAGCTGTAGAGTAAAGGCAATAAGGAATGTTAGGGAAAAAATAAAATTCTCTTGATGATAAAGCCTCATAACCAACCACAGATGGTAAGATGTCAACAAAAGTGAAGAAAAAGAATTAATGTTCGGAAATGTTAATGTTCTTTAATTAGGAAGAAGCAGAATATCTGATATGTGTATCAGATTTGGAAAATGAAATGCTTTTTTAGGCCACTGCTATCCCCAGGGAATAGAACACAATCTACTGCTATAGATATATATATTCAATCTGATTGTCTAAATAACATGAACTGAAAAGTCCTGGACAAGCTGGCTGAATCTATGCTACTGATGCTTTGAAATTCCAGAAAGCAGGAGATACCAAGGGAATTTTACATACCTAAAAGAGCTTCTGTTGTGCTGGAAATATAAAGGGCAGAGAAGGCAAGTGTTGCAACTATAGTCGAGCTGAATTATCAGTATAAACATAGGCAGAGGGTGAGGGGGAAAAAAAAGTGATATAAAAGAGAAGTGATTTAATTAGGAATCAAAATTATTGTAAATTTTAACAAGCTGGTTTGATATAAAACCAGAACTTGTCAAAAAAACCCAAAACCCCACCAAAAACCAAACCAAGCCAAAACTGTTTAGCTACTTTCTTTTTTTTAAGAAGGTGTGTTTGATTCCTAAACATAAGTATCTATACATAGTACAGATGAATTTTGTATTGGCTTTTCTTTTACTGTTATTCCTCAATCTGTAAAGTGTAAGATAAGTAGATGGAGGACTGTCTTAAACAGTTTTCAGTGGAAATTTATTGAATAATAAGATTCCGAGTAAGCTCTGAAAAATTCTTCAGACCTTGATACTTGGTCCAGCCTTATTTAATGTTCCTTATGTAAGTCAGAAATAGTTCAACATATGCATCTATGTATAAAAAGTAATACTATGGTCACATTAGGCAAAATCCATAGTCAGTCCCTGCTGGTATATATATACACATGTATACACATATATATGTATATATATATAGAGAGAGAGAGAGAGAGAAAATTGTTAAAGAGTAAGTTGTTCTTCGTAGATCCATACTGTGAAATGCAGATTGCATTTGGCCTTTTTTAATTTTTATTTATTTTATTTTATTTATTTTTTATATGCTTTTACATGTTAAATACAAGCTGGAATCAGGCCCTGAAGTGTTTGCCTCAGGCCACATCATAAATCTGTAGAAAAAGCTTTAACACTTTCTAAAAATTTCTTCATTTTAGAAAAAACCATTTTTTTTTTAGATTTTAACAAGGGAATTGAAACCACAAGAGTCCTTTCCCCTAACATTTTTGATATATTTTTATTTTAACTTGTTTAGTCTTCTCTTCATTTTTCAGAAGGCTCTATAAGCTGCTGTGTATGCATTTATTCAACATCTGTTTTCAAATAATATAGTAGACTAAATATAAAGTTAAGATGCCAGCATTTCATTTACTTAATTTCTTTCTAGAAGAATGGCTATTGTGTAACCACCCTATTGCTCCTTTTGACTGTCTTACTAATATTAAAAGAGTCACTCTCAAACCCTTCCTTCCCTTCCCAGCCATCCTTCCTTGAATCTACATTCACCTACCCTCCCTTCCAGCTGACTGATGCACATCTTTTCTTTGGGTTACATCTAGCCACTGTCTGACCTACCTGGATGAATTCAACCCAGTAACTCAGCAAACCCGAAATTAAATCAAATGCATGACATGAGGTGCTATAGAATAACCTCTGGGCTCCTCCTGGCTGCTGCAAAAATCAACCTTGTCCTGGGGACAGCACTAAACAGACATTTGACGCCAGTTTCTATACACAAGCTTATTCATTGGAGTCAGTTTCCTCTGGAAAGACCACCTCTGGGGAGAATGCACAAACGAACCCCTGTGACTATTCACACACTCATTGTCTTTAGCACATATTCACATTCTCTACGCTTTGGCCCTGTTTTAGAAATAGTACTCAGATATTAAAATAATAAACATATGATCAACTTTCCAAGTACAATTTTCCCATGGACATAACAGTTGTGGAAGCTACAGTATTTTATGTTATTGTGTAATATGGTACATTATACTAAATATTATTATATTCATATTTCAACATTGCTTGGAAAAAAAATTATTTTGCTTTTGCAACTAGAGGGTATTTAAAAGATGACTGATGAAAATTAAAATTCTGTTTTGACTTTTACCCTGGGTTCTCTCTAGGATTGGATTTAAAAGAATGTCTAAAATCAGATTGTCATCACTGAGCTTTTCACTCTTTCTAAATTCTAATGAAGAGATAGCTACATGCTGAGATATGAATTGCATTTTATACCTTTGAAAAAATTTGTGAAGGCAAAAGACATAAATAAGTAACCCACAATCTAGTAGTGATCAACTCCAGTTTCTTCAAACAAGTGTTTAAATTTACATAATTGACATTCAGTCTACACTACTAGTCAATTTACTGGGAACGGGCATTTTATGAAATCTTACAGATTGCAAGTTGACCAAGGAACTGAAACCTAAACAAAAACATTCCATTGGATGGAATGTTATTATTTTGTATAAGAAGGACCTGAGGAATAACTGCATCACTTTACAACTATGAAGGTTAAGTAATTTTATCTGGTAGCAAACATGGAAGATTCCAACATTATTTTCCTCATTTGACATAATTCATTAAAAAAAAAAATTGATAAGGTGGATGGGGACTAGTGAAGTGATATGAGGATTATCTAGGTGTACCTATTGCTGGCAGTTAGAACAATATACACCCTTTAGATGTTTAAGTCAGTCTTAACCATGTGACCACAGCTTTCCATTTTTGTAAGGGACTGTTCTCTCTCTCTAATATGCTTTAGATGTGGTTTTCTTCTACATTGTAAGGTTGCTCTTAGACCTAAAAAGATAATATACTGTTTTCTTCTCTTTTCAATTATTTAAAATTCATCATGAAATCAAGGTCTTAGTGAGGTTAGGGGAATAGGAGTTTGAGCAAGGTGCTTGTTATGCTGTATAAATAAGACATAAGAAGCTGGAATTATGTAACCAAAAATTTACATGCAAAAGATAGTAAACAAACAAATACAGGCAAGGGATAACACAGGGGGGAAAGTACATCAATGAGTTTCCTAACATTTTCCTTGAGGTCAGAATTATTTGTGTTCCCTGCTAATAAACTGAAAACTTAACGAATGTGTTAATGTGACAGAAGTCATGCTTGTATTATGTGATTTCTGTAAGACATGTTCCATATTGCATGAGTAGAACTGAAGAAAAATTATCTTGATGGTGAGCCAGCACTATAATGAATGTGTATCTTGCACTTTATGAAGCCAGCTGTTAAAATATAAAAATTCTAATAAAAGATAATTTAAGGAATATTTTTCAGTTATCAATTTCATCATTCATTATATTATTTTTCATTAGAAAAATCTATAATAATATCTGACACCAAGTAAGTCTCCAGTGTGTATTCTCTGTGAGATGCAATCTCAGACCCACAGAACCTTCTCTCTAAAAACACACAGGGTAGAGAATAAGAAAGAGGTAATTTGGCTTGTCTGCAATTAAGTCAGCTGCAGAAAAAAGGATGGGACTGGAATTTCAGATTATATCCAGTGGAATATGATGCTTCTCATGATGTTTTGAGAGTGTAGCGCTGCTTTAGTCCCTGTTCTTTTTCTGTTCTTACTTGACTGAGCTTCTCTTAAGTGGTGACTACTTCTTTCATGGGTGTAGAGCGTGACAATGTGTCAGTTCAGTTCTGTGGCTCTGCTATACATGGTTGGCTATCAGGATTGATTATGTGCTCAGTATAAATAATTGACTCTTGCACAAGACATCTTCATTCTTATTTGTTCAACATTGTTGGGCAAACATCAATGTGTGAGAGAGGAAATGGCAATCATTGCAAGGAGAGCAACAGATTTCTTTCAAGGATGTAATATCCACAGTCTTCAGTCCAAATCAGGAAACAGAAGTAATTGTCTCCCATGTTTTCATCAAAATGCATTCTGAGCTAAGAAAGTCAAAGCTAACAAAATCATCCAACCTTTTTTGAAGTATTTGTAGCCCCAGTGCTGAGTCAGCCTTGTCTTAAGCAGCACCATGTGTTAGGTATTGAACAGAAGTATTTCTTCCAGATCCGCTGACTCTGCATGAGACAAGTGGTCCAGCAACTGCCAGAGAGCTCGTTAGAAGTTTCAGTTTCATAGAACCTATCCATGAACCTATTCATAGAACCTATGGAAGTGTCTTCTCAGTCTCAACCTGTGCAGCCTGAAGGCAGAGACTTTATATTTGATTTATGTTAGAACCTACAAGCCTGACTGGACAAATAGGACTTAAGTACTGTATATTTTTTTTCTTACACACAATGATCAAGAGACAAAAGAAAGCTTCAGCTTAACTTAATACTTTAAAATAACTGTGGTTGGTACAAAAATGACTTATATAGATATAATATATATATATATACATATAGGCTCACCTGATTAAAAGTTCTGTTTTTCAAGCATTTTGGGATATACTAGAATAAATTACTGCAGACATCTAAAGCAAATAAACATTCCTATGCAGGACCCTGGAATGTGCAGGACTGACTGTAAGATTATTAAGTATCATGTGAGTGAAAGCAGTGCTATTTATTGGCACAGCACAAGGATCATCAGACTACAGCAAAATAGTTTTGACCATTTGTTCTCTAGCACTCATGTCACAGCTTGTGATTTGGAAAGATTTTCTTGAATTAATTGTTTCTTTAGCAAAGAGAATATAGAGCAGAACATAATTTCAAGACATACTTTCAAAAGGAATGCATAGACCTGGGCATGCAAGGTATATGCTGGATACTAGATCCAGTTATGCAGGGGATAAGTCATCTTCCTAAGAGACAATCTGCACAATGTAAAACAAGTTTAGCTTTTGAATGTGGGATAATCCCCTCTGCATTCCAGAAACCATGCCTGTGTCAAGAAAGAATGAGCACGTGGAACTTGAGCAGTAAAAACTACAAATTTTATCAACTTTATTTTTAGAATTTTTTTGCTTGTTTAGTAGTGAAAGCTAGAAAATAAAAAAGGATTGAAGCCTTCAAAATCCACACATTATTATTATGCAAACACCAAAGTTCTAAAGCCTAAAATACTTTGGACTTGGTTTAGTTTTATCTTCTTGCATTGATATAAATTGCAAGAAAATTCAGTGAGGGTCATTACTTTGTTCTTATGTCAATGATCACTCTGGTGTTGTGTTTCTGTTAATCCCAATATGTTTTTTGTCTCCATTGAATATGATTATGAGATTCCCACAGCAATATCACAACACTGCATTGATATATAGTGTTATGGGATCCTTAAATGAGTTCATTAAGTCACTCTGGACAATTTTTTTTTCCCTTATAAATCATCCAAGAACTTGTGTTAAAGTGCAAGCTGCTTAAGCAAAACTTTCTAGGGGGGTAATAAATAAATTTATTTTTTTATTTAAGAAAAGTAGTTCAGAACATAAAAACAAAAGTTAGAAGAAAAAGCTATTATTCATGTTATTCAAAACAGACTTGTTTAGTTGGAAGAGTCTTGGACTGAGCTATGTCCAAAAATGACCGAGACTTAGAGTTTAAAAATATAAGTACCAACCTTAAAAATGCAACAGTGCTCCTGTCTGAAGTCCCAAAGAGTCTAGATAATAGTAACATTTGCTTTAGATCTTTTCTACCTCTCTGTCTAGGTACTAGTACCGATGCACTCTCCAGATTATGTGGCTGGAAGAGGTTTTGCTTAGTATGATAACCAGTATTCCTTTGAAGCTGCTTGAAGTTTTCTCCACCTTTTTTTTTTTTTTATTCCTTTCCCCCCCTCCATTTACAAAGCTTGGAGGACATCCAGATAAAATGAATTGGACAATTCTTGGTATTCATTTCCCATGGTAGATGTTTTCCAAATGATCTTTTGTTCCAAAGTCTCTAACCCTGCTGTAAACTATATGTCAATTTTTCAGTACACTCTGTGGTTGGAAGTATATGAAACGCCAGTTTACTGGCTCTGATTTCCAGCAATTTCTTTAATATGGGAGTGGGTTTCCATTCACTAACTCATGTATCTTAGGAGCAACTTGAATATTTCAGTTTACTTAATACAGAGCCTTCATGAGAAGCAAGAAGCATCAGAAATTTTGAAATACTGAAACTACAATCATTTGTGCCTGAAAATCATCAAAAATTAATTTTTAGCATTGAAACGGGCTTGAAATATTTGACCATTCATTAGAAAGTTAAAAATTAGATTAGACCTGCATCTAAAATATGATTAAAAGGTACCCTTTAAATACATTTTTGATTTTACCTCAGAAAAGTACACAGAACTTGCTCCCACAAAGACCAAACAGATAAACATATTTTCAAAGGAACCACAAGCAGCAGTCTCTAAAAGGGCTGCACAGCGAATTATGTGACAGGATTTACTTTGGTTAATTTACTGTTGCTTTTTTTTTTTTTTTCTGTTGACTGTATCTTCTGTGGTTTCTCAGATTTGGTGTATAATAATTGGCCAGCTACATGGACTATTATTCAAATGTATGACTAGTTCAAGATAAATAGTACAATTAAGATGCTCATATTGGAAATCTTTTTTGGAAAATTACTTGATGCTGGAGGTGCTGCCTGCAAAAAGAGTAAAGATGTTTAAGTGATCAGAATGCACATTGTTCCAAAAGTGCCAAAATGTCAGATAACATAAAATCTTTAGAAGAGCTCTCTCTTATAGGACATCAATTTAAAACCTTTTCTTTTCAAGACATCAGAGAATAAAGGTTTAGAACATTTATTTCTCTCTGACAGATTTTCTGTTCATGGAGTTTCTATTTCTGTGTAAAATTTTTCAATGCAGCATTTCTAGCATTGTGGGAAATTTGCTGGAGCAAAGAGAACTTTGGGTCATGCAGATTGCTCTAATGAGAGATTTGGTTTCTAAATGTTATCAATATTACATATTTGTGGTACAGCAGAGAGTCAATATCACCGCACTCTAAACCCTAGACTATCTTTCCCCTCTTGAGAGACTTTGTTGAGATGGCATCTCTAGCAGTCACTGGTTACAGCATGAGGAGAGATGTCAAATGTGTTTGAGCTATATGTTGCATTCAGTCTCTTATCTACAAAACAGCAGTGGAAAATGTTTATAAAGCACTTGAATTTGGTTCCTAGGCTGTTGGTGGGGAGAGAAAGAAGTCACATTAAAAACTGAAAGATTTACATAAAATCTAGAAAAGACTGGGAAACCTTCAGGCAAAATAATCCTATGTTTTCATAAGAAGATAGAAAGAGATGGTGTAGTCAAAGGAGACCCTTCATTACAGGTATGTAAAATTTTAAAAGGCTGGCCACTCGTGTATCTTATGAACTACAGGGTTTTAACTACTTTTCCTTTGTAGATGAAAACCATCAGTCCTGCCCCTTGTTCAGTGTCTTTCCTCAGGTTTTGTTTCACAACATATAGTGATCTCGTTTTTTCTTTTTTAATTTGATTTGTTTGGAGAAATTGTAATTTTGAGAGTGAGACATAATTTTAAAGCAGGGAAAGGTGCTGGATATGAGCCCCCTCAGCTTTTTGTGAACAAAGCAAAAGCTATCACTCCTTGACTGAAGTGAATGTCATCATTACTAATGAACACAAGAGTCAAAGGTTCTCTTTCTCAAAATCATTACTTCACAGTGAAATATCATAAATATGATGTGTTTTGAGCAGCAGAAACAACCAGGCTCACTTTCCTGTAGATTTGTATATTGAGTGTGAGCTCCAGAGTCAGATTCTTTCTATGAAATGTAAGAGTCCCACACTATAACCTTTCCCTAATACAGTTTTTCTGTTTTAGCCAAGATTCTGTTTTTATGATTCATAGAAACAAGGTCTTGCACTCTTCCATTTATTATGACTAAGATTGAACAGAGGCTCTAAAAGCTAATAAGAGGTTTCATGCATATACACACATGTAAGCCTCATTTTCGTAGGAAATTAAGTCTTACTTATGAAATCCTTACAAAATTTTTGTGCTGGAAATGGAAGAATGCCTTAAATGAAAGAAAAAAAAGTCTTAAAAATCTTACAGTTTTCCCCAATATCTTCATAAATTAATAACAGAAATATTTTAAGAACTATTTTAAAAGAATTATACAAAACTTTGACAAAAGTATGCACCTTTCAGATAACTCTGTTAAAGAGGAGATTGAACCTGGACTGATGAATAAATTACAGTAGTGAGGGAAGGAATTTTAGACTTCAATACAAAATCAAACATTTCACAGAATTTACACCAGAATTAGTTATGCATTTTTCCTTTTAGAACTGGCCTTTCTTCAGCAGAAATAAGCAAGGAGGTTGAAATTCTTGAAAATTAATTTCTGAATTTTATTTCAGAAGAGGAGGAAAATACATCCCTTTTAAAGGTAACAGATGTAGAGCTTGTCCTTGTTAGGTAATCAAAACCAATACATGTGCATGAGGGTTGCTGTTAAATCACAATTGTTAAACATAAAAACTTAATCTCATGTAAAAAGCTGCGGTTCCATCAAGCATTTTAACTGTCATGGATGGAGAATTTCAGGAAAGTATGTTTCAGAGAAGACTGGAGTGCAACTGGTAGTAAGTAAAAATCTGAAACGAAAAATATAAATTTCGGGGTACATTGCGATTGGCTCACATTCATCAATATTGAATGGTGAGGCTGACAAGAAAAGAATATATAACAGCAAAGGAGGTTTTTCAGTACTTGGAGGTAACAGGCAGAACAGGGAACTGTTCATTTGCAAGAGAAGAACTAAATCTGCAACAAATACTGTGTATAATTTCCATGGGCAGTTACAGACCTCCAATTATGCCTCCTAGGAAACAGCACCATTTCCGCTATACAACTTCATGTTCAGACTTTTAGAGCTGTGGGTGACTATTAATTTCTGCCCTGAATTCATGCTATTACAAAATTTCATGTATTGCAGTAATTTCTGCTCAGCACAGTAGGTTCTCTGAAGTTTAATTTATTAATCAATAACATTGACCATGCATAGAAGGTTGAAAAAAAACCATCTGCACCATTTTTTGCCAGTAGCAGTGACTCCTGTCTTGTAGAACACTTTGGGAAACTTTCTGCTCTGCAGAGCAGTTTTTCTCTGATCATTTTGAGCAGCAATAAGTCCAGTGAGAAAGAAAAAGACTAGAGTAGAAACTAGACCAAGATGGGTCACTCATGGAGCTGTAAACCGTTGCGGAAATCATGTCCTCTTAACTGCTTTTTCTCTTCCCCAGTTTGTACCTTCCTTCCTTTCAGTGTAACTTCTTTAAGGAACACTGGTCGGTGTGTTACAGTTCTTGAGTATCCACTGCAATCCTACTTTCAGTGATGGTTCTGGATGCTACTGGTAAAGAAGAAATGAAGGTGCTAGAGAAGTGCAAAATATATTATTTAAATTTCATTTAAAAGTATTAATAAAAATGGAGCTTTCTCAGAGTCGAATCATTTCCCAAACAGTTGGAATCAGTTTAACTCAAATGAAAGTCTTACCTCACTCTTGGGTCTCTTTCAGTCTATACTTTTTTGTGGAGAGAAATAACTCAATTTTCAAATTAAGCATGCTGTATTATAGCAACTTGAATGTGGCCTAATTTTAGTAATTTCAAACATTCTATTATGAATGAGAAATCCAACCTAATTATATTTCCTTATGATTTCAAATTAAAAATGACAGACCTCTGCAGAACATGGAGATATTTTCCAGGTCAGGTAATAACACTAGCATGCACATTATTTATTTTTTCTGGCAACTGGCCTTTTCTTTTTAAGCTCCAAAGTGATGTTAATTTAATAATAGAGGATAAAATTCTATGCTGCTAAAGCCTTCCTGTCCCATCAGGGCTCATGTACATTTCTGAACCTGTTCATTCATCTATCTTAAACCCCAGAAATCCCTTTGGTTACAAAAGGAAATGACTTTTGGATGCTCTGGTAGTGTAACATAGGGATTAACCTCTTGTATCCCTTGTACATGAAAATGTTATCATTGGCATTCAGCAAAATCAGAGTTTAGAGTGTTTTTTTAGGTAGGGTGATCTGTAACAAGTCTCTGGATTTTCAAGGGTTTTGGGGGGGGTTCTGTTGGTTCTTTTTTTGTTGCTTTTGTTTTGGTTTGGGTTTTTTGTTGTGTGTTTTTTTTTTTTAGAAAATATTTAATAAAAGTATTATTTATCTCTATTATTCAGATTTTTTTTTTTCCCACTTAAGATACAGTCCTGGTAGTTGGTATAACATCTGGGCAGTTTTGCTGTAAGCCATACCTCTTACTCCTTCCACAGTTCAGTCATACCATGGAATCTTCTGGTTTGGAGACAAAGATTAGCCAAAGAATTTCCAAAGGAACATCAAAGCAAGAAATCTGAACCTTCCATCAACCAAAACAAATAAATAATTCTTCCTGGAATCTTGCTGGAATTCAGCATGTCACAGTTTTTACCAGCTTGAAGTCGGTCTGTGTTTTCTGGCTACAGTATAACCTCATTATTACAATGTCAGGGGCTGCAGATGTTCTACTTGTAGTCATGGGCAGCTCAGAGAGCTGAAAGAAAATTCTAAATAATAAGAGAGAAAGTCAACAGTTACACAGAAGCTTTTCTATTTTCTACTTATTTAGTGCCCGGTTATTCCATCTTACCTCTGTCCTGTGGAATCATAAACTCTAAAATTTCTTCTAACACAATGTAGAAGTAAATTGATACAATTTTAAAATATTGAACTTTCAGGTTCATTAAGCTTGGGCATTTTTAAGAAAAAGGTAGTCAGATATCATCAAAAATGCAAGTATTCTTTAATTTCCCACATATTTCTGGATAGAAAAATATACAACTTCATTCTATAATCCAGTATTTGTAAATTATATAACATAGTAAAAAAATTAAATCTGCATTTATTTAGAGTTTTTCAGTAGGAAGAGTTTTTCAAATATTTTATACATTCCAATCAACCATCTCTAGAATTACGTATTCACTGAAAAGAAATATGAGCTAAATTTGAAAAGGATTAACAACCTGGAATGGATTTGTTTTGATTTTCATCGCAACTATTTCCCCCATGTGATTTAAGGAAGTTAAATATATTGTTTACATATGTACCGTCTCCAATAGAAATAACCATAAGCTAAGTCATTTCATGTTCTTTCAAAACATATTATATACACTTTCCATTTGCTTTTTGATTGGAATCTCAAAGCGATTTAAAGAAAACAACTGATCCTTGGAGCCTCCCTGCCAGCTCAGTAAGCATTATTCTCATTTTATAACTCCTGTAAGAGTCCCTTGTAGGATTTTGTGTTTCACTGTGGATTCAAAAGTGAATTCAGGTAATCAAAATATTTGTAACCCTTTAAAGAGAGTTTGGGAAACTGATTTCTAGTTTTGACATAGAGTAAGTGAAACTCAAAAGTTAGAATATATACTGTGCATGGAGGTTTTTGTTTAATTTGAATCCAGGACAGAACCTGGCTCATGAGATAAAAATGCTATATGAAAAATGAATTTCATCTTTTCTTGAAAATTAACCTCTTTACTCAAGTCTGAGCAGTCCTGATTCCACCTCCCTGCCTCCAGTGGACTCCACCCTACAGTGCTTTCTGCTCTGTTTGCCTTTATGAAAACAAGAACTAAAAGAAAGATTTAAACTCAAGTACAATCATTTCTTCACTGCTCTTGCAGTTATTACTTGTTCCCAGGAACATAAGAATTCATTGCCAAGAGCATTTTGTAAGTAGATTTTTTTTTAATATATTAAATTTCAAGCCAAATTGTAAACCCCATAGAAGAAAGGATAGTTAGAGCATTATAATGACACTAAAATGCCGTTTACATGCCTGAGAAGTAAGAGTGGAAGGCTACAAAATCTTATAGTGGGAGTGATAAGTACAAAATAATTTTGGAAATTCTTTTGTACGAAGTACAAGAGAAGATAGAGACAATTTCAAGAAATAGATTGCACACCTTTTCCCTGTTCTGAAGAAACAATTGACAGTGTTGCTGCAATTACTGTAAGAGTGCAGGGCTCTATTTGTCAGCTCATGGATGAGGGCTCAGCCAGCTGATTCAAACATCATATCCTCAAAGATTTGTGTTTCCAGAAAATCTTGTCCTGAAAGACAAAACTTTCACCTCTGCACTTTGTGTGTATGCAAGCTTTTGAATTCTGCCTCTAGGATCAGTAACTTGGACACCAAGCTGTAGCCTGGCTTACTTTGAATCACCAAATACATGGAGATATTTAGCAGAAAACATTACATGAATATTCCTATACCAAAGAATTCAGCAACTTGTTCAAGCAAAACCTATCTATCCATACCATATATTTTTCCTAAGAAACGTCTCAATTCAGGTTTCTAGGAAAACAGGGTATAAATGCACAGAGTAGTAAAGGTTAGCATAGTTTGTGAACAAACTTCTGTATCTAAATCTTTAGTTCTAAGTCTTAGGCAAACATTAAACGAGTTGGATCACCAGCTATTTTATAAATGACTTCTGTTTATGTAGACTTTAGTGGGAAAGCTTATACCTGGTTTAATGCATTCACCTTCAATTTATAAAGACAATCCTAACATTTAATTTTTTCTCTCAGCAAGGGAACCTTGTGTCTGATTTTAAAATTTCTTGTTTCTAAGCCTCTCCCTCTTCTTGGGATTTAAGCTGTTCAGGGAAGCATTTAGGGTTTTCTTAACTATCTACTTGAATTTTCAGAGATTACCTGATGATCATTGCACAATAAATGATCATAGCACTGAATAATCATATTGGAATGAAACAAAAAGTGAATAATATACTTGTGAAAAAAACCGGAAAAAGAGATCAAATAGAAGGTCAAGAATACTTTATTAACATAATTCAAAATTCCACATATGAATTAAACATCAGTCCAAATCTCAAGCCTAATGCTGAGTATGTTCTAGTCACATGCTAGAAAATTCAGGCCATGTTGATCATGCAAGTTACATCAGGTCCAGTAAAGCTGGGAAAATTAAAATACACCTGGCAGATGGAAGGGTCTTTCTACCAGGAAATAAGTACTGTTTAAGAGAATTTGCCCTTTGGGGCAGGAAGTTTCTTAGAGGAGAGGTGGAGTTTATGATCCCTGGAGTTAAGCCAGTTAACCACACAGGAAGCAACACAGGTCACTCAATTTAACATGCCAACATCTGTGTTCAGAGCAGTTTAAAGCTTTTTAAGGCTATCACAAGCCACTTGTTTAGCAAAAAAGAATATAACAGCGATGGACCACCTGCTGTGAGTCACCTGCTTTAGGCTGTCACAAAGAGGAGGAGGAGGATGAGAATGTGTTGCACTGGGAGGATTGACACTATGGAGTAAGTGCTGTAACACACTAATGTATTTGAGCCTGCATATGGTTTGATTCTCCTTCAATCCAGATACTTCCACACTGAATTCGGGACATTTTTGACATACACAGTGCCATGGTATTCTGAAATGTGAACCAAATGAGACAGCATTTTAGATATTTTTTCAGCTACCATGAATCATTGACTTAAAGGCACCAGTTCTAACAAAAGTAATTTATTGTCCAGATTCATATATATTGCAGGGACAGTGAATAAAATTGTAATTCATAGGTACCCATAGGTAAATGTTGAAATGTTGTACCTCTTGGAAAAAAACAGTGTAGCAAATTACCATTTCTTTCACTAATCCCAGCACAATGCAAGGAGCAATGACATAAAGACAAGGGCATCTACCTCATGAAAACATGACTGTATAGATGTAGCAAAAGGAAATTTATCCTGCAGAATCTCTATTAGAATAAGCAAAAAGAAGAGGGAATGTAGCACAGCTTTTCAGTCAGGATCTGAGTTTGCCTTGAGGGAAGTTAGGAAATATTGCATAACTGTTATTGTTGCAGTTGTTATGCTTTTAAACAGCAAATCCACAGTAGAAGTTAGAAGGGAAAATTAGGATTCCTTGTGTTCTACTAGTCAGCTTTCAGCATGGGCCACCTTAATTTTTTTAATGTATTCTGATTATAACAGTGCGTTTTTTTTAGTTTGGGGGTGTTTCTTTCTTTTTTTTTTTTTTGTTGTTGTGGGTTTTTTATAACTATTCTTTATCAGCAAAATTCTTTAAATCAATTGGTTTTATTTCAATATACCCCTTAATACTTTCCTAAAAGAAAAGCCAACGTGAATTCTCTTTCTGTATTCTATATTCTGGCATTTCTACAGGGCTTGCAGAAGACAGTGTCATTGTGGTGTTGAGCACAGGCATTGAGAGCAAGATTTGACAGTAGCTCAAAAACAGGCAGCTGGACAGTCTGGGTTGTCAGTGAATATTTCCTTCTCCAGAAGTGATGGACTTGCCAAAGTGAGTGTCTAGCGGTGGATTTTTTTCAGAACTGTTCCCTTTTTAGTGTAAAGAAAAAATTATTTAGGTATACTGTTCTGTACTGGAAAAGAAAAAGGATTCCCAGAATTACAGACCAGGCAGCCTTAGATGTATTTGGAAGAAGATCTTCCAGCTCTGGAGGAGGATGGCAGAAGGAGCATCAGACAGTGTGGGAAGGATGGCTGCACAGATGCTGATATTGGGACCTAAGAGGTTCTCTGTACAGGTTCGAGGTGGAGCAGAATGAGGAGCAAGGCTAAGCTGTGCTGCCTGCTGGATTGCAGGGCATGAGGAAGGGGGAAGAAGGAGATACTGTCCTTACTAGCACACTGGAGCTTCACTGCATGACAGAGGTTTTTGTACAACGTGTGTTTCCTTCCCTGGAAATGAGAAACTGCTGTAAACAGAAATGTATCTCAAAGCCAAGGAGCACCTGGGGACTTTCATTCTCAGTATTACAAGAGCTTCATTTCATTCACTGCCACTATGAGAGGGTCCTCTTGTATTCCAAAGAAATTAATCAAAGCCTGGACTGAGTTTCCTAGAAACTCTCCTTCTTTGGGTGTTACTTTTGGGAAGGGCTAGAAAAATAGTTTAGGTAAAAAAACTTTTTACGTAAAAACACTGTAGGTATTGGTAGTGTCAACAGGGTCAGTAGCAAAATATTTATTCTTCCTGTATGGGCCTTTGAACACAATTTCTAAACTCTTTTAAATGGCTTCTGTTTATGATAGGTTAGAGATTTAATTGAGCATAGAAAAAACAGTGGATAGAGGAATATACATGTTCTCTCTTCCAAAACTCCTGTATTGCACACAGCTCTCTCAATACACTCTTAAATCTAGATCTGAACTAAACTCAAAATATTACCTCCCAGGAAATAGTAGATCTTTTTATCTGCATATCATTCTTACACAATATCATTCCCATTTTTTTAGAAAAATGAGAGGCAGCAATCAAGGCATCTGCAAAAAGAAAACATACGAGCTTACAGCTTTCTTCAGCAGTACTTTCACTTGGCTCATTTAAAAATCTCTTAGTTGAAAGAAAATGTTCTTCAGGAATTGATAACTTCTCAATACTGCATTTTCTTCTGTTCTGATAGTAAGCTCCACTAATTTTCTTACATTCTTTTTTTTTTTTTTTTGTTAGACTCCTAGAAATGATGAAGTAGTTACTGGTAATTTAAACAGGTTTTCCAATGTTGTTAAATCTGAAATTTTCTGGTATTTTTACACAACTCTGCCTATAGCCAGTATTAAGTAGCAATTTTCCATCTGGGTAGGATGACATGTCATCCAGATGGTACTGGTGTTTACTCTAAGGCTCTCTAAACATCTGTCTTGCAGAGAAATCACAGTATTCTTTCTGCTCTGGACAGAAATTACTTCTGAATTTTCTGCACTATAAAAACATTATTTTCAGATTAGCAGCAGGCAAGCAAACCATTACTTCTTTAGGAGAGGTTATGACATAGATCTTGGGGGACAATAAAGCCTAATTGCAAGGATAAAAAGCTTAAACTCTAAGCCTGCCTGTGTTGGATTGGTCTGCAAAGAGATAACATGCATGAAAAATGTTTCAGATAATGTGTTTGTTCCTGTGTCACCTATTAATCCTCAAGCAAATATGTACCTGTCAAATCATTCATTTTTGGTTCTCGTCTTCTGGGACACCCAAGGCATTGTGCTGTGAAAGTGAGCGGTGCCTGCAGCAGTGGATAGTAAGGGCTGCTCCCACATTTTGCACAGTGAGTCCATGTTGGCTTTGTGGCCATCTTGACAATGCTCCAGACTTGACCATATCACAGGGACTGAAAGAGAGGTTTCTTGGCTGTGCTGGAAGTAAAGTTTCACCATGGCAGTGAGCCAGCATGAAGTGCAGGTGGGCCTGGCGTCAGCAGGAGGACCTGCAATGAGCACAACAAGCTTAGTTTTATGTGAATCACAGCAATTGGAAGTGGTGCTCAAAAAAGTTTACATTTCTTTGTATGTAAGTATATGAGAAGCAGAGAAAACAGAGTTCAGTCTCACTGTGGAAAGGGCTGTGAGTCTGCAAATAAAAGCATTTTCACATCTAAAATATTTTGCCATGAAAACCTGTAACAACACAAATCAATATCCATTAGTTGTACTTTGCTACTTACTTGGGAAACTGATTAGCATGAATAATGAACATGTTTCTCATCTAATACTGTCTGTATCCTGTTAGTAGGATGGTTAGTTTTACCTTTTGTATTACAGGATTCTTTACAGTTATAACTGGACTGAGCCAAACACAATGAGAACTAGACCATAATTCTGAAATAATACTCTTGTTATGTCCATTGAATGAGAAGCAGAGGTGTACTTTAGAGAAATTACCAGTGAAACTACTAAAGTCTTGAATAAAACTCTAGATTTCACTGCTAGGTCAGTTGCTCCCATGCTGTGTGAGCCTGGTGTAAGATATTTTCTCATCCTTCTTGTTCCCACTGTGAACTCTTCACTGTTTACTGCTGGGTCCTTGTAGCAGGTAACATAGCAGGGCCCACTAAGCACCACTGCAACACAATTAATAAGTAATAATACATCTAGCCCCACTATCTGACATTACAGGTTTGTTTGGTAAGCACATTTTATAGCATTAGTGTCATTCCCTTAATCATTATTTAGTCAATCTATGTATATATATGTCTTTTGTTGTTTTATAATAAATCAGTCTCTCTAGACTCTTCATCCTTTTTATTAAGTATCTCTGAAAGAAAAAGCTGGAGAGGGCCTAATACTAAAGTAACCAAATATTTTCCATAATTCTTATCAGCAGTAAAAGTTTTATGTTATTCATAACAAATATGTGATACCCATAGTCAGACAGGTTTTGCTTTGTGTGTTTCTAACTGTACCTCAGTTTTGCTTTTACCTCCTCCTTACACATTGCTATCACTTTCCAAAGTCTGCAATAAAATTTTAAAGTCTTGGCAAATTTTTCAGATGCTTCACCTGGCTCTCTAATCTGTAAATTTTGGCCAGCACTACCTTTGGATGCATTGACCCTTGAGTGCAGTTTATGGATCTGTGTGTCTGAACATGCAAAGAGATTGAGAGAAATAAGTTTTATATGAACACATGTTCATACAAACACATGGAGGATAGTTGCCAGCATTTAAGCCAGATAGGAAGGAGTATATATGAAACTACATAAAACACCACGTTTGAATAAGCAGAGACAGACCTTGCTTATTGAAAATGTAAGCAATCTGTATTTTTCCTTAAGGAAGAATGGAAGAATTCACACAATTTTACACATTATTTTAGAAGATAAACTGGTTAAATTTGGGACTTGACATGTGCCAATATCATTCATCTCACACAGCACTCATCTCTAATCTTTAATGGCATTAACTATTATATAAATATATGAACTATTAATTATAGAAACTAACAATAGTATAAACTATTATATTATTCATTATATAAACTATAAAAATGCTATTTGAAAGATAATGCTGATAAAGAGATGAACTGCAAATCTTGCACAGCAACCAAAGCTCTATCTACCTATTCTCAATCTTACACGTCTTCTTGCACAGAACTTGCCATGCGACTGCTAGTTTCTTGAAATTCCAGGGTAGTGAATATAGCACAGCTAAATTATACTCAATAATTTTTCAGTAAGTAAAATGTTTCTTTTGTAGTACAAAATGTAGTTACGTTCCTTTAGATACCAGCAAATTTTGAACACAGCACCCACATCCTAAGTGGTAGCTCCTCACATGAGTAAATCCACTGGAGCTGGTGTTCCTATCTGAGTTAAGGTCCACTAATAGAAAGCTCTGTACATAGTCTGTGAAGAATAAAATATATTATTTTCAAGTTAACTGCTGGAAAGAGGGAAAAAAAGATTATTTTGTTGTGAAAAGGGTCATGCTAAAGCTGTCAAGGGAGCAAAGAGACTGCTGTTACATAAAGTATATCAAGCATAGGCAGAGATATTGAGATCACTAAAAAGCACAGAACAGATTAAAGTACTCCAGACAGTTGGTGCAAAGTGTTAATTGTCTGAGTCTCTTTGAGACCATAGGAGTACACTCTGCTACATGACCCAGTTCTTATGTAAAGTAATTAAAGACAAGTTTAGGCCAAACTCTTTGGCATGCATATTACAGATCTTGAGGAAGTTTGTCTAAGTGCTCAAGCTTTCTGGTTTGATTTTATCGTTGTGGTAGATCCATCTCTGAAGGCAGAGATGCTGTCCTCTGGTGCTTCATATTATTTTTATCAAAGTCAAATAATATTTTAAAATACAAATTAATATATTGTTCTGAATCTGGACTGTTTGCCTTAAATGCATCTCCAGTATTTATCATGTATCTGTACGTTTTAATTCTACAAATTATGTATGCTGGCCACCTAAACATGTCCTTATCTCTTTATGTTTGAACATCTCTTTGATTTCAGTGTGATATCTCATGTATGCAAGTGCTCTTCAGGATGAGAGTCAAAGTATTTAGTATTTTTCATGGTCTTTGTAGAATAATGATAGCACATATTAGAAAGTAGGTAGAAGGCTTTCGGATAAAGACATATAGCCTTTTCCATGAGCGTGTAAATATAAAAGAGTAAACTATAATTAAAATATAAACAAAATATAAAATATAAACAAAAACAACTGATAAGTCAAAATGTAATTATAATGGTTTTTATTATTTCCTTGAACACAGAAAACATGTCTCTCATAGTCAATATGAATTACTGAGCTCTTATAGAAAATTATTGCAAACATCTCTGAGACAAGAATCAATAGATGAAACTTTTCTATAGCATGACAAACACGCTGAAATAGTGTCTTACGAATGGGCTGCAGAATTGAAGTGTTAGGTATAATCTTGCTTAT
The DNA here is from genome assembly GCA_013396755.1 of Sclerurus mexicanus. Lineage (NCBI taxonomy): Eukaryota > Metazoa > Chordata > Aves > Passeriformes > Furnariidae > Sclerurus > Sclerurus mexicanus. Next base: position 2,581,341 of record VWZF01004274.1, read on the forward strand.
GTAATCACTAAGTAGGATCAACATGAAGTATTAATGTATTAGTCAACAAAATAAGTCTAGATAAGGTCAAACACCTTAGGTGTTATCTCTTCAGCTATAATTGCTGTTACAGTGTGAGTTTATGAACAGCATGAAACATCCTGCATTTTAGCAGTGAAAAGACTATGCCAAATAACAGGCTATTTGAAGACAATAGCAAAATAAAGGAAAAGAGTAAGTAGAACTTAACTCTGACAGAAGTGGTCATAGGGCTGCATCTAGGAACCGTAGGAACTAGAGCCTCTTCCTGGGGCAGATTCTCCCATTTTGCTACTTTTACATAAGATAGATGCTGCAAAGAGACCAGAAACCGATAACTTCTTCACAACTTAGGATCCTCCATACTTTATTGGCTCCTTAGTAGGTCATTATACAGCTTTCCTAATGGCAGGACAGTATGGTTTTGATTAATAGGAATGGTTAATCAAAGGGGAGAACCTGGCCAGGTCACCTTGGCTTACATCAGCAACTAAACGGCCTTGCAGTGCTGTTCCTCATCATGTTTGTGCAGTACTTCACATCGTGCCCAGTAGTTTCTCATCTTCTTTTTGGTTAGACTAACCTTAGTCCAGGGATTAACCTTAAGATAATTTACAAGATTTTAAGTACAATGTGAGTGCAAATGAATGCAAAACACTACTTGCAATTCTCTTGCAGTCCATTGCAAGTATTACAGGTGTAAGTCACAAAAAGTTGGACTGGTTATGAAATGAAAGGCATTGATTAAATTGACTACAAAAGCTGAGAGATACTAGTGCTGAAAGAACATATTTAACATTACATAAACAGCAAGTTTTTCTAATATTGAAGGGGATTAGACTCAACTGAAGGGGGTTAGTATCAATTAGGATACTTTTAACAAAACAAAAATAAGTTGTTTAGAAACAGGCAACAAATAATGAAGGTTACTGTTCAAAATGTTACACCTTATTTTTCTGCTAACTGACATTCCTTAACAAAAGTTGAATATGCCAAAAGCCTTTCACTGATTTCTCATTCTTATATCACTTTAAATGCATTAGGATTTGATGAACTGTAATCAGTCAGCAACACACAGAAAGGTAATTTTCAGTACAAGGTTATTTGCAACTGTACATTCATAGTTAAACACAATATTATGTACCAATCATTCAAGGAGATTCACCTCAGAAAATCCATATATTGATTTAAAGCTTCATTGACTTGAAGAATAGGCTTGATAAAGGCTTGCCACGAGCAGCATTGTGATCCACCGAGTTATGGTGGTCTATGAATACAGAATTCACTGATCTTCCTAAGAAACCAGGGTGGGATTGTCTGTTCTTCATATATCCTCTACTAGTTATCCAAGTTGGCAGTGCTTTAGTATAAAGAAAAATCATTACCAGCTGCAGTGTCCTGGAAATCTTGAATATAACAACTTATTTAACTGGCTGTTAGAAAAACAAACCAAAACAAAAAAAATCAATCAAACAAAAAAAATGCAAAAACAGAAAACAAAACAAAACAAACAATCAAACAAGCAAATAATCCCAAATCAAACCAAAAAGTTCTGTAGCATACATTCTGAAGCATTCCTGACACCAGTTAATTAATGTTATTTCGTTTATGAGATGTAATTTTGGAATACACTGATGACAGAAGTAAAGTTTCAGTTTTTAATCTATATGACCTAGTTAGTTAGGAAGTTTACACTAAGCTCATCAACTGGAAAGCCTCATTGCCTATTTTGGAATAATGAATGTGTCTTGATTACATTGTGTTTCCTAAATATTTCATTAATGCTGAGTTGAGAGCATTTGTGTTCAGCAGAAATCAGAATGTAAATTCTTATCTTCTGCAGAAGAAGAACAAATGGAGAAGTCTATCTAACCTAAGCAATCAGGATTATTACTGTAGTTAATGATCTTCCTAGGACGAGACAGAAAGATTAGCCTGGCTCTTTTACAATGATGGATCGATCTCTTTCAATATCACGGGTAATAAAAACTCTCTGACATTTCTGAATATCCTGATGAGTATGAATGTTACCATGTTTGAATGGCTGAAGAATTTTCTCCCCTGCCATTCTATGTAATCTAGTGGACAATTATGTTTTCATTAAGGTTCAGCTTTATTTTGTCAACTCTTCAATAGGCACAACTGACTTCTAATAGAGAGTTTTTCCTAAATATAGAAATTTCCTCCTCTAATTTCAGACTCCTTCAAAATTACAAGTTTTTAAGAATAGCAACTGACATGTTGAAAAGATCATTAAATTCTAGTCTAACACAGCCCTGCAAAACTTAACACATCAGTAAAAACACAAAAGTTTCACCTTTCATAGATAATTTGATATTGCCAGACAAGACTTTTGGGCACGGAAGCTTCATCTGCTGTGAAAATGTATATTTGCAAATTTTCAATATAGTCCTTGGTGTGCACTTGGCCTGAGCCAAAACACTGTCCCAAACGATATTTAGATCAGAATCATGGATTTACATAGACCAGAATCCATTCCTCATCAGTAATTTCATGCAGTCAGTTCCAAATAGTAAGTTTAGTGCTATGTAATAATAAACTATGGACTGTGTTCTGCCAGCTGGCTTCAGTGCCAGAGATCTGTCACAAGCCTTTCACTAATCATACTCCACAACAAGATCCCATTTGATTATCTATAGCTACTTGCCCTCTTCCTCTGCTCCTGGCACTCAATGATCCTTGCAAGTTCCTTCCAAATCAACTCTGTGATCTGTGACTCTTTTTTTCCCCAAAAATTTATTTCAATAAATCTGTTCTTCTGTTTGCCATCAAGATACTTCAGGAATTCCAAGAAAATCTTAGAATGAAAAGTCACAATAAAAAAGAAGTCCATCAAGAGATCTTAAACAAGAAATATAACCTTGGCTCATATGGAGCATGTCCAGAGAAGGGCAATGAAGCTAGTGAAGGATCTGGAGCACAAGTTTCATGAGGAGCAGCTGAGGGATCTGGGCTTGGAGAATAGAAGGCTCAGAGGAGACCTTATCGATCTGTACAACTACCCGAAACAAGGTTGTAGCCAGGTGGAGCAGGCCTCTTCTCCAAGGAAATTAGCGACAGGACAAGAAGACATGGTCTCAAGCTGTGCCGGGGAAGGTGAGTTTGAACATCAAGAAGCATTTCTTCACTGAAAGGGTTGTCAAGCACTGGAATGGGCTGCCCAGGGAGGCGGTGGAGTCACAGTCCCTGGAGGTGTGTAAGAAACAACTGGACACGGCACTTCGTGCCATGGTCTGGTTGATACACTGGTGATCAGTCAAAGGTTGGACTTGATGATCTTGGAGTTTTTTTCCAACCTTAACCATTCTATGATTCAATTCTATGATTCTATGATTCCTCGAGCTGCTAATTGCTAATGATTTGGAAGATTTACAAAAGTAATACTGTTACAGCTTTATCTTCTTGTACTTCTTCTGAATCATGTGGAATGGCTGGAGGGACTGCCTGTGTCTGTACTGTTGTTCTTCTGTTCTGATAAGAACAACTGAAAAACACCCATGGGAGAGATATTACTGCTGTTTTTCACTGAGAGACCTAGGAATTTTTATTACATGCTAGTACCATAAAGGATAGCAATTTTTTGTCTACTCTGTGAGAATACATCTTACTGATTAGCATGATTATTGTATGATTTTTCTTGCAGTAATGATCTGTCATTAATGAAATAGGAAAGCAGGAAGTGTTTGTATCCTCTTGTACAATAGATTAATTTGCAAAATCTGTTAATAAAGAGTTACAGTAATATAACACATCATTCTCAATTATGATGAGATTAAATATTGATATTTTTCCTTTTGACAACAAGTTTTTAGAAAACTCAAAAATATCTGTCAATACATATACACACATAAGAAGTCATACACTGCCAAAATTTTAGAATGTAACAAAAATTATGACTAAGTATATTTTCCTAGTGTCACATATGATTTGTTGGAGAAAATGCAGACAAAGCAGCAAAAGCACATCTATTCCAGATTATATGGCTGTGAACTAAGAGAAGTTATATACTAGTTAGATAGTGACTAGTATAAGCTATATACAAACTATATACTAGTTATATACATACTTATAAAAACAACATGTACTCCTATATATCTACCTACATATATACTTATAAGAACAGTATTAAAAGAGCGTATGGGATTTATCTTGTGTTTGTTGAGATCTGTGGGATGTTGTTCCTGGTTTTAATTTTTGTGATTGTTTGGTTTTGGGTTTGGTTTGGTTTTTATTGCCTTTTTTTTTTTTTTGTGGGAGTTTTTGTTTGGTTTTCTGTTTGTTTTTTTGTTAGCAGTCTAACTATTAACTTCGACATATTACTCCTATGCCAGTGATTGAAATCATAAGAAAGTTCTTTCATAACCTTGAATCATAGTCTTCAAGATTTAGTTTTTCCAATATAATTGTTTCCAAGCCATTCATTGTTACAGGGCAATTTAATGTTTTAAACTATAAGTTTGACACATGTAATTTGGCTTTTCAAAATAAAATAAATACAATTTAAATTTGATTTTTATTACATTCTAGTTAAGCTGTACACATATCAGCAGACCTACTGATGAAGTAGCATTTTTTTCACTGCTCCAGTGAGCTTCAATTGACTGTTTTGGGTTTTTTTTGTGGGTACAGAGAGTCAATGAGAATGTACTTTGCATAAAAAAATAGATGTTCATCTTCTACATGCTATGTAAAAGGCTGTACTCTGTCTTTGGTCTAACACAGGCCCAACACTGTGTTGCCCTAACAACGTGCTGAATTGTGTATAGAATCCAAACTTACCTTTTAATATAAGCAAAGAAAATTGTGGGTACCTGATTTTAAGTTTTGATTGACAATCGTTCATTAAATAAAATTTTGGATATTGCCCATACAGACAATATATGTCAGATTTCATTTCAAAGACCTTGAAGACCTTTTCTGTCATTTTAATATCTTTCTCATTATTTTTTTTGCATTTGTTTCTAGACTGTTTAAAAATAAAATTTCTTAGCATATAGCCAGAACACAGAAATATTTATGTAAATCAATTTCCCTATTATCATAGATTGATTATGCATATTCTTCTAACACTGACAAAGAACTAGATATGTCTCTGAACTAGATAAGTTTTTTGCATTTTTCTGATTAAAAACTTACAATACAAAATATATACAATTCTTTTCACAGTATGCGCATTCATCTTGGCCATAAATCACGTGAATCTACAGGAGAATCATGAATTACTGATGACAAAATGTAGTTCATGTTAGAACTCTAGATATCTGTAATATTGTCAATATTTAGCTCAAACCTGGGTTTTGGAAAAAAAGCTTCTCCCATTTTACTCACTAATTTTGAATGTCTTTTTTATCTCAGATCTCTCACTTTTTGTTATAGACAGAAATTTAAATCCATGAAGAAGTTTTTCCAGGAATTCGAATCCACTGAATTAGCATTTCTCATCTTGTATATTGATTTCTCTCTTCTACTGTCTTTCTCTATTCTACTGGTAATGCTAAAGCATACTTGCAGAAGAGAAAATATTTGTCTGAGCAAAGAACCATTGATGGAGCTCAGCCCAGAAATGTATATTATTATCATATAATTTCATCCTATTAAAGATACCACAGAACAGCTATCTCCAAACTGGAGTGCCTGCACCCCAGAAGTGTACAGTCCATTGGGGATTGGGAAGAAAATGGTTTTAGTACCATTAATAAAACAAGAAATATTTCATCTTTACCAACCTTTTTTTTTCTTTTAAATTTCCAAGGAAGTTTTTTGTTTTATAAAAGATATATAAAATACTACAGTAGTAAATGCATTTAATTTATAAATACATAAATTGTGAGTGTGTGCTCAAAACTTTTTTACTGATAAGAATGTTCAATCAAAAATGTTTGGAAACCATTGCCCTGAGGACCCCTGTGTGCTTACAGAACTGCACAAAATCTACAAGCCATGCAGACAGGTAGCTATAGCTTCTCTACAGCTCTCTACTCCAACAGCAATAGTAACTGGAATGGGATGCTGACAAATGATTCTGGCTTGTTCTACCACATTCCTAAGGGGCTTGTCCCAAAGTCCTCAGAATATATACCATATTGAAATTTTCAGCATCTTTGTCTTGGATCTATAACAGATGTTTTAGCATCGCTTCTGTAATTTTATGGATCTTCCGTAGCAGGTCTTCTATATTTCCTTATCTACTTTTTCCTTCTTTTTCAGCTTTTCTTTCATTCCTGCTTTTGTATCTATCCAGTTGCTTATACTCTTTATCTTCCTTAATTATATCCTCTCATTTCCACATACTTACTATGTGACTGCTTCATCACTGAGCAACTTTCAGTTCACACCAATTTAGTAATTATAAACTGTTCCCTAAGACAGGAACAAGAGTAAAGAAAAAAGGGAGAATACAGTGAATACAACTTTTCCATTATTGTAACGCCTATGCTCTTGTGTTTGCAATCACTTACATTGTCATACCTAGACTTAAACTATAAACTCCTCAAGGAAGAAACATTTTTCACTTTCGCAGAAACTGTTATGCCATCTTATTGCACTATATAAATATTGGTGCATTTTTTTTAAACAAAATTAATAATTTTGTATGTCACAATGTTCATCTATTCAACTGAAGAGTGCTCAAAGGGTATGAATTTTATATGACAGGAATTATGCATTTTCTAAAATGGTGTTTCTTTAGAATGCCGTATATTGGGTAACTGAGGTAATTAATCATGCTAGAAAATTCTAGCTAATAGCAACATCAATCTTGCATTTTGCACATGAAAATCTCACTGGCAGCACTGCCAGGAAGAACAGAGGAGAAAAGCATAGAATTGGTTTGGGTTGGAAGGGACATTAAAGATCATCTAGTTTCAAATCCCTGCTGTGGCCAGGGAACCTTCCACTAGACCAGATTACTTGGAGCCCAAATCAGTCTGGTCTTGAAAACCTACAGGAATGGGAAGTACACAGCCTCTCTGGGCAACCTGCTCCAGTGCCTCAGCACCCTTAAAGAATTTCTTCCTAATATCCAATCTAAACCTGTGCTCCTTCAGCTTAAGGCCCCTTGTCTTATGGCTACATGTCTTCATGAAAAGTCCCTCTCCAGTCGTCTTGTAAGCTTCCTTTATGTACTGGAAGGCCACTATAATTTCTGACCAAAGTCTTCTCTTCTTCAGGCTGAACAGCACGAACTGTCTTTGTCACACAATGTCATGTAACCACACACCATATGCCGCAGTCTCTCTGAATGGGAATGCATGAGGCACAGAGAGGAACACACACCAGTCAGAAAAATGGATTCAAGAATGTCATATGCTGGTGGTCCTCCAGACTGAGGATCCCAGTATAGTTACTTGCAACTGCTTATGACCACCAGACTGAGAGACAAAGGACGGTGGTTAATGCTCATGCTCACACAGATAAGAAGGATGGGAAAGACTGTCAGCTTGTGGAGGGCAAAAAAATCTATCCAAAACCAGCACAAGACAATACCAGGAGGTGTGAGGAGGACAGGACACTTTACCTCCTGTGTCATCACAAGCAATCCTGCTCAAACCACCTAAATAAAAGTGCCTTGGGTACTAAATGGACTACTTGGACATAAAGGTTTTAGTGAGTTTGAATATGTTGGGAAGATGGTGATTGTAAGGCATCAATGTGAGTGTAAATGGAAGAAACAGATTTTCTTTTAAAATTAAATCACCTTTCCCTGTAATGCCTCAGGCTGAGCTTTGCTACACTGATGTTGCTACAGCATTGCAGCATCAATTCCTACAGGCCGGTTGAGATGTCATCTGGCTTAGCCTTTCTGTTGCTGTGAATCCCCATCACGAGGCACACTAGGAAAAACATCAAGAACTTCTATAATAGCTTCAATTAATGAATTTCATTAGGTGCTTGACAAATAAATGTTTTGTGTGGTAACACGTCATACTATCACACCTGAATCTGGATCTGACTGTATTTCAGTCACACTTTATTTATTAGGAAAGATCCATTCTGGAAACCTTGTCTGATGTTCGAATTAGAACTTGTTGGCACATTTAGTAGGCAATAATCACTACGGTATTTGGCTGCTAAGGGGCTCACATAATTCCTAAATAATCTCACAAATTTACACCTATATATATATATATATATATAATATGAAATTCGAAAATTGCTCTCCCATCCAGCAGCTGTCTTTTTCTGTATTCACAGAAGTTTTGTTATTTCCATTGTATTATTACACAATAAATAAACAAGCACAGATTTTGAGTCTTATGAAGCCCTGAATTACTGTAAAATCAAGGGAAATTTGGTCCTAAGAAGAACATGAGGATTTAGTCAAGTGATCGAAGCTGAATTTAATGAAATACAGTTACTGAGCAGCCAGAGTATGTGGGTCAAGTGAGACTGTGCGGGGGAAGGTTTGAGTATGTGTATGTATTGCTATTTGTAACCAACCTTCAAACAGCAGGTGGTACATTCTGCTTCCCTAACAAGAAACATTTCACTCCACTACAAGTAAGTGCAATTTTCATTTTTCTTTCCTCATTTATTTTGATATACAGTGTTGGGTTATAATCTACAGCTGTAATAACAATAGCTAAAAAACATTGTAGGGAACTAGGCAAGTGCAGTATGCAGGTGACTGCTAAACTTATAGGGATGAAGCCCTGAATGGGCCAAAGAGCTGTATCTCTTTTTAGTACCAGAAACATATTGAGACAGAAAGGGCAGAACATGCTAAAGGTAGGAATTTAAATATACAAAACACCTTGCAATGCAATGGAAAAGTTTATATTTCCTTCTCCCTCTACAGCAGAATTTTTTCCTAATCATTATAATAATACTGCATCACTTGGCCCCTGTTACTGGCTCTACACATGACTTTCTAGGGAAAGGCACACTTTTTGCAGAGAAGGTGTAAAGTGTGCATGAAGGTCTAGTGTTTAGGGCACTCTTCTTGGAAGTGAAAAGCCTAGGTTACATGTAGCTGTGTTGATAAAAACTCAAGCCTTAGATCTACTACTTTCACACTTATTGCCCTAACACTAGAAAAGAGATAGTTCTGGGGAAGGTGAGAGAGACCTACAGCCCTGCTTTTTTTTTTTTTTATGTGTTTCCTACTGCACATATTTGCAATCTCCCTGCTCAACATGCTTGGTGCTGTACATCCCACTCTGTACAGTTTACACAGCTACGAAAAGGCAGTTTGCTCTCATCTTTACCAAAACAACTTTGACTCTCCCTCCTTCTATTCAATGCTAGTTCCCTCAGTCTTCACTTTCAAGAAGACAATGTCTTATGGGAGAAATAGGCAACTCATACCTATCTGCACATTTTCACAACTACAGATCACATACCAGAACCAATTCTGCCTGTACATGCAGACTTAACAGTCTTACAAAAAACATAATGCTTTTTCCATGTTTATATTTTAAAGAGACTTGAAGAAATGTTTATGTGTGCCTGCTTCCTTTGAGCCAATGCCAAACTACACCAGTATTTCCAACCATGAGTCACAGCAGCTCTCTTCAGTTTCAGGCTAATTGATTTTTATTGTGCATTTTATTTCCTCTGTAAAAGGAAGCTCAGAGTTCTGTTCATTATATACTCTTATATATTCATATTCAGCACAAACATATATATACTCCACCTTTTACAATATGTCTTGTCAAGTTCCCAGTCCACTCAAACCAATGACCAGAATCTATTGAATTAAGTCCAGAATTTCATCCACAGTTACAGAAAATATAGCTCTTTTCAGCCTGCAGTTCCAGAACAGGAACAACCTCTTTTATCAACAAACATGGTTAAAGTACTGTATTTTACTTGTGAGACAGAATTAAAGGCATTTTTTGGCCATCTGGAGGAAACATTCTGTTACCATGGCTTTGTTTTGAAAAATCACAAGATTGCATCCTGGATGCATAAGCAGAACAAGATTTGTTTTTCAGACACAATAGCTTTACTTGAGCATTTCACAAAACCAAGTGTATTAAGATGCTCTATTCACTGCTTAAATTTTATGGTAGGTAGGTTTGTGTACCAACATTGGGACCAATCCAATTTGTTTTCTTTTTCAAAGTCCTCATTTTCTCATCACAAAACTGCTGTAGGAGGGATAAGGTCATTTTCTGTTTAGAATCTTTGCTCTGATTCTCTACTTAATTACAGATCTCTTTTCCAGATTTTAGTGGCTGCTGCTCTAACAGAAGATAAACAAACCAACTTGAGAACATGTTCAGGAAGATGGAATAGAAAAACTTGCATTGTACCTGGAAGAAAGTAAATGTCCCTGTTAGGATATAGTGAGATTGTGGTTTAGAAAAAGGGTAAGGCAGATGGATTTTTCTTATGTATCAGAGCTCTTCTACAACCTTTACAGTAAAATCAATAAGTGTATAAAAGATGACTGAATGAAGTCCTGTGTTAAAAGTGAATAAAATAACAGTGCCAGGTTAATATAGAGAAAGTGATGATCCAATTCTAGTAAGTCAGCCAGCAACTCTAATTTAAAACTGGAAAGTGAAAGGATTAGCGTCAGATTCTTGGTACAGAGTAAGCAAACAGCTGCCTACCAAGCTCATAGATGTCTTCTTACACATGCAGCCTCATCTGGTGTGAGCATAGAGCACATCATCAACTTCTGTTCTCTGCCTTGTCTCAGGCGAATGATTTTACTTCAAGTTCCAGTACAAGGTGCAGTACAATGTAACATCATGAGTCTTACTGATTTTCATATTGTTATTCTCTGTTTTCTTGAGTAGGTATTACAAAGGGCTTCTGATGGACTGAAAGGGGATAAAACATAGTCATGTTAAATAGGATTTATTATTGTTTATTTATGATTATAGTAGCCTCAGCCTATTTGTTTTCCAGAGGTATGCTTTCAGTATAACAGATGAAACTCAGGCCAGCTGGAATAATTTGTTTCTATATTTTGTCTGACCATGTGACTTCACATTTCAGGCAATAGTCAGATATTTGAATATCTTTGACAATTATATTCAATAAAAAGAAAGTATCTTTTAAATCACTAATGACTTGCAACTTACCACTCTTCTCTCTCCTCCCCGCCCACCCTCCACCTTACTAACGGGATGGATCCACTGTGCTAGAGTGTGCACTGTGGGGTTTTGTGCCATAGCTTTAATATACACAAGTGAAATGAGATTCACGTTCCCCGTGATGTCAGTGGAGATAGTTTGGATCTACTTTCTGATCTTATATGTTTTGTTTTGCAAAGGAAAACTATTCTGGCTCACTTTTTTTTTTGAAAACACCAGGCACTGAAAAATTATCAGAAAGACACCTATAATGAAGATCCATAAATAAATCATATCAGGCTGATTCAGTGCTCTGGAACATGTTTTCTGATCTTACAGGGTACAGCTATCTTAGTTTTATATCTACTTTTCATTCTATATCCTAAGTGCTAGTCTTGCAGGCCACTGTACTTATGTACTTATGTAAATATATGTTGGCAAAATGTGCCCTCTAACTATGGGAGCTGACATGCCACTAATGATTAGAACCGAGGTCTTGCTACTGGGAAAGTGCTTTTCTTACCTGACCTCCAGAAAGGCTTTGCTTGAATAATTAGTAATCTGGGAAAACAAATAAAGGGCTACTGAAGTGAAGCTGGGGGAGGAAAGCCTGTGGAGATTTTAAATGTAAGAGAAAGAACGATTTAAAGGAAGTTGCTGTAATTCAAAGGAGATTATGGTAAAAGGAAAGTTGTCTGAGGAAGAGAATGTAAGAAACACTGACCCATCACCACTTTCATCCTTGAATATCCTATGAAAATCCTAGTCTTTTAACTCTTGTTCTTAATTGTTTTCTTGCTGTTCTGGAACACATCCCATTTATCAATTTTCTTTTTATAAAAGGCGTGCATCAGAGCTGGGCACACATTCCACCTCAGCAGTGGCAGACACTGTCACTCATAGTGCTATTAGATACTTCCAACTACTACTCAGCATTCAGCTGTTTGTGCACAATTCCTATAAACCAGAGTGTTACTCTGGAAGCTCACAATCAGCTCCATTCTGACCTCTCTCAGACTCATTATTTTCTCTGGGTTTAATATTGGAAGCCCAACCTACATTCTTGGCTCTCAGATGTATTTATTGTCTTACACTGAGGGAGGTAGAAACATATGGATTGTGCCCTGTTCACAAGGTGATCCAGCTTTCTACATTAGTGATCTGTATTCTTCATTCTAATTGCCACTCCATCAATTTTTGTCAACAGTAAATTTTATCAATAATGATTTGATGTCTTCCATGTCATGAAAAACTTTAAATACTGTGCAACCTAGAATAGATCATCATGGGGCTCCAGTAAAATCAGAAGAGTAGATGGTTCTCCATTCAGAATGACATTTTGAGAAATGGAGTTTTAAATCCATTTTAAATATACCATGTTGTTTTTATATCATTATGGTTTCTAATATAATATCCAGTAAACTCAAAATGCAAGACAACTACTTTCACCTTTATCAATAAAATTCCTGATTTTTTTTTCTCTTTGATTATAAGCATCTGGTGATTTTATTAACTAAATGACCCTTCTTTTATAGCAGTGCCTTAATGACTAGACGGTGCTACATGATGAGAACTTGATTAACTGAGAATTAACTGCCAGTCATTAGGGCTGCCTATTCAGCTCTCTGTGTAGGGATTTAGATCATTTGGCTTGAAAATATTTACTGATTTGCATATGCAACTAATAAATATTATAACTCAGACCAATCAGAAAGAACTAGTTCATCAAGAGGACTTAAATAATAAGATGCCACTTCAGACATTTGCACTTAAAATATAATCTGCCATAATGCACTTTATGTGTTGAGAACTAACTCTGGAGGTATCTAAATTCCTTAGAAGCTTAAGCTTCTGCCAGTAAAGATATCCCAGGTGCTGAACATGTACTGCTGACCCCATGCAAAGCATAACAGAAATGAATTGTTTTTTATATATGGCAGGAATATTCACAAGTGGTGTGTTTCCATGTTTAACTCATCTCCCAAGTTTTAGTAGTTTTTCCAAAATGTGGTTAATGGTTCTGACCTTCCATATAGGCAGGCGTCTCTTTTACACAACAGCCCAATGCTTAGACCAACAAGACCCTGAATCAGGACACTAGTTCAGAGAGTCCCTTGGGAAAGAGTCCTTAATAGCATGGTGGTCCAGGAAGACTGGACATACTTTAAGAAGGAAATCTTAAAGGCACAGAAGCAGACAGTGCCTATCTGCCAAAAGACAAGCCAGTAGGGAATAAGACCAGACTGTCTGAACAGGGCAGAAAACTCAGGAAGAATACAAGAGTGTTCTTAGGTCATGTGGAGAGAATATTAGAAAGGCAAAGCTCAGCTAGAACTCAGTCTGGCTACAGCTGCAAAAGATAATCAAAAGTGTTTTCATAAATACATTTTTTAAAAAAAAAGGAAGAAAAAAAAAAAGGAGGGCCAAGGAAAATCTCCATCCTTTATTGGATATGGAGGGGAACATGATGGATGAAGAAAAGACTGAGGTACTTAATGTCTTCTTCGCCTCAGTCTTCAATATAAGAACTGGGCTCAGGGCAGCCAGCCCCCTGAGCTGGCAGAGCAGAGGGAGCAGAATCCAGGAGGAAGTAGTTAGAGGCCTGCTGGGCCACTTAGACAGTCACAAGTCAATGGGGCTGGGTGGGATTCATCCAAAGGTACTGAGGGAGTTTGCATAAGAGCTCACCAAGCCACTCTCCATCATTTATCATCAATCCTGGTTAACTGGGAAGGCCCCAGATGACTGGAGGTTAGCCAGTGTGATGCCCATCTGTATTATGGGTTGGAAGGAGAATCTGGGGAGCTACAGGCCTGTGGAGGCCTTATGCTTCTCTCCAACTGCCTGAAAGGAAGTTGCAGCAGAGTGGGGACTGGAATCTTCTCCCAGGCAAGTAGCAATGAGAGAACATAGCATCAAGCTGCACCAGGAAGGTTGAAACTGGACACCAGGAAGAATTTCTTTACTGAAAGGGTTCTCTAACATTAGAAGGGACTGCCCAGGGAGGTGGAAGTGTTTAAGAACAGTCTGGACATGGCACTTAGTGCTATGGTTTAGTTGATATGGTGGTGTTTGGTCAAAGGTTAGACTCAATGATCTTGGAAGTCTTTTCCAACCTTAATGATTCTATGATTCTGTGACCCATTTATCCACTTAAATTTAAGAAGGATTCAAAAACTCCTCATCACAACACTTGCTTTATTCATGTCACACAACCAAAAATAAAGCCTTACCTTTATGCCTTAGCTAGTTTCCAGGCTGCAGATGTCTCTGACCACATGAGTCTCAGAGGGTGAGACCTCCTTTGCAGATAGATGTTTGTGTGCCTGCTTTCTACAGAAAGTGTTGGGAACTCTTTCTTAAAATGCTTGTAATAGTCTTTGTCTTGGACCTTCATTTCCGTTTCTTTTGTCTCACCCCTTCTAAGCAGACACCACTGTGTTAAATGTACAGACATTTTTCACTCAATCTGTCATTTGATGTTCAACTTTTTATTTCCTTAACTATAAGGGTAGAGTAGAGGCATACAAAGATTTAAAAAAAAAAGTAAATAAAAAAAATCAGTTCTGCTTAAGTGAAAAATAAAACTTAGCTGCAGATGCAGGCTGTTCTATGCTACCTCAAAAATTCAGCTTAGAACACATGATGACACAGCCTCAGCATCAGATAGTTCTTCACTCTAAGACACTTGGGCAGCTTTGTGGTGGACAAGCATGGCACATCTCTTTTAATAGGAAACTGATAAATGACTCACAAATGAGTCTACTTAAGCAAGACAAGCATAGATCACTTCCTTAACAATCCATAACATCACAAAGGCTTATATATTACTTTAGACATTTAGATTACTTTGCAGTAAAGGTAGATGCCAGCTGTACACACAGAGATATGATCTGGTAGTGTTTTCACTTTTTAAGATGAGAGATATATAAAATATACATTTATATGATTCTTACCCAGATGTTTCAATTTATTTGCCATTTCATAGTCTTGGCTTTGCCATGATTTTTGTTCCTTTCTGGACCTGTCCCTCTGTTTAGCTGCCAGAGGAATGCAGCAGACATCTAAGAAGTTTCTCTGATGTAACTTAAATGTTCTGAATTATCACTTGCTGTTTCACCTGATGGGATTAATCTACCCTTTCGACATGCATTGTAACACTTTTCTCAATTAGCCTCTATCCATTAGAAGTTTAACTGCCAGCTATAAGGCAGATAAGATGCTTGCTGATGGCATCTCTTGGGAAATACAGAGCTGCAGTATGTCTGCAGTAGTTTTTTTCACATCTGTCTTTCTGATCACTAGATTACTTTTTCTGATTTCAAACAAAAATTTCCATTACAAGGAGCAGCAAGTGAAGCGTCCTGTCTCTCTTTAGCATTCAGATTCTTTTGTTTGAAACAGACCTTGGCTCCTATTCCCAGAAGAGTTTGAAAGACAAGGTTATATATTGTGACTTCCCCATTTAATCAACATTAGGCAGTAATTTTTCAATTCAGACTATCCCAGAGTGCTCTGCTCTTATTACTTTACAGAGAAAAAAAAATCAAGCCAAATGAATAAAAGAATTTTATATATACTAATTTCCTGGAGGGAAGAAAAAAAAAAACATTTAAAGTTGATTCTGGCCATCTTCCTCTTTTCAGTCCTTTACAGTGCACTGCAAAATATTCAACAAATTTCTTTTCTTGTCATGCATAGTCAGCAGTAACCATTAACAATCAAACACATTCCCTCACATGCCTCCAACCAACATAACACATAAACAGGATAAATTCAAGCAGATTTGTGTAATCTTAAATTCAACATCATAATTTTTTTTGCATAAATTGTTCCTTCTTCTTTCTAAAATATCTAGTTTCTAAGGTAATATATGAGCAACCATGCTATAATTTGGTTAAGAATTTCAAGTACAATACAGATGCAATACAAACATCTTCCCTCTTTTTTCTATTTGGCAAAATGGAATATGGGAATGCTATCATGTAAACTGATATTAACATCAATCGAAAATAAGCAGGTCAGGAAGGCTGTGTAGAAGATGAGGCTTTCTGTAAGGTCAATGAAAATAAAGGGGAACATCCATTCCATCATGAAATAAACATCTAAACCAAATAGCTTTTTTTTTTTTCCTATAGGAAGTCTGTCCATATAGAGGATGCCTTTATCTCCCTCTGTATATGTCTATTACAAAATAGTAACTCTGGAAAGAATCTAGATAGCTGCTTTAAACTTTACACCCAAAGTGCATTCAATTAATTCAGCTCCAAGGAATAATCCCAAGGATAATTGAAAGAAACAAGTATACAATTTGTTACCAACCATTTCAATAAAAACAAGTTCTAAGACTAAGCATCACCAGCTAAGGTAAGGATTCACAATGGAGAAGTGAAACTACTTTTTGTTTTGCCTTTTCTTCTCTTAACACTATGCCTAGTTCCAGCCAGAAGCCCTATAAATAACGCCTAAACTCAAAAGACTGAAGATCTAGGT
Organism: Sclerurus mexicanus; assembly: GCA_013396755.1. Taxonomy (NCBI): domain Eukaryota; kingdom Metazoa; phylum Chordata; class Aves; order Passeriformes; family Furnariidae; genus Sclerurus; species Sclerurus mexicanus. The sequence goes on from VWZF01004274.1 coordinate 2,597,900, forward strand.
TATGGGATGTAGAAAGCATCTGCTTCTTCCTGTCTAGTCATTCAAGTAGGTTTGCTCCAAGATTACTTTCTAAAGCAGGTTCTGCAAACAAGGCAAGACTTAAGTGACAGAAGCATTATTACAGGTTAATGAAGAATCTATAATTAACAGATGTGTGGCACTTTAAAATACTTCTGTGGCATCTCGATGTGGGACCTGATGAGGTGGAATAATTCACCCTATCCAAGGCCTACAAGGAAAGATAGTTTACAGTCAGGGAGAGAAATGCATGCTCAGAGGGCAATTCGGGTCCTCTTACTCATACCTCTCATGGTGGTGTCTCTCTATTCCTTTTGTCTTGGGATTTCTCACTTAGTTTCCTACTAACAGGAGAGAGAGTTGGAGGAATTCAGACTATATAATGGATATCAGAATTTCAGTGCTTTTTGTTTTCCCTTTCATGTGCAATCCCTTGCTTGTTTGCTTGGTTTTGTACGTTTAATAATTTTTCTTTTGTACACATTGGTGAAAACATATGTAGCCATTAAATAAAGCATTATTTATGTCATTTCCATTATCTGAATGATAACTGGTTTTGAGGGAAGGCTGAGAAAGTTAGAATTGTTCAGTCTGGAGAAGAGAAGGCTCTGGGGAGACCCTACTGAGTTATTACAACCCTTAAAGGAGGCTGATAAGAAAGATGGGCAGAAAATTTTTGGTACAGCTAGTTGTGATAGGACAAGTAGTAATGGTCTTAAACTAAAAAAAGGGTAGATTCAGATTAGCTATAAGGAAGCTAATCCTGTATTTACTACCCTCTTTACTGTGAGGGTAGTGAGACACTGGAACATGTTACCCAGGGAAGTGGTAGATGCCTTATCTCTGGCAACATTCAAGGTCGGGTTGGATGGGGCTCTGATCAACCTGATATAGTTGAAGATTCATTGCAGGGGGTACTAGATGTTGTACTAGATGGCTTTTAATGGTCCCTTCCAATTCAAACTATTCTACGATAGATATCAATCAAAATATTATTCTCAGTGCTACCCGGTTACTGCTTGTTTCCTTTGTCCCCAAGGAGTGGTGTCTTCTGCAAAGTATCATTATCACTAGCTCTCCTTTGAACCTTAAGAATAATGTAATTCACGAATTTGATTGATGTGAATACTCAGAATATTGGTCAAGGAATTAATTGGATCCTCAGTATTTGCAAAGTATTTGAAGAGAATTTCCATTTCCCTTTAATTTAGGTCTTTATTCTGTCACCTGTCATTTAACTATGCATGGTAATGCGTCCATTTTCACAGGAGCTTCTACCATATGTTCAACCACTGCTAAAAGTAAACTTTAAAAAAGCAGGAGGTTTAAAGTGACTGATGTTTCAGAAACACAAAATAAACAGGAACGGAACAGGTACACAAGGTACGTTGCCTATAATCCTGCTGAATCAACCTTTTTGTGTTATGTAGGAGTCTGGTGATGCCCACCACAGTGATTCACCTCCCTTTATTTTATACTCTATTTGTTTTGTCTGGCTTTCTCCACTGAGAGGAAAGCAAACACACTGATGTGTGTTACAGATCCACTCCTTCCAGAATGAGAGCAGCTTTACTTTTAACAGGCAGCTAAGAACTCCTAAAAATGAGTTGTCCTGTTTTTCTCAGACTCAAAGCAAATTGACATGGTTGTTTGATTTCCTGTAATTTATTTAACAAACCAAAGAAAACATTAATCTGCAGGAAGATGACAGAAACCAGTTTAAAGCTGATGGTAGTTATTCTTAGACTCCCATCGCAGCACAATTATGTCCAAGTTATGAGGAAAAAAACCCCACCTTTAAATGAGATGCTGCTTTGACAGTGTTATATTTATGAAGAAATAAAGCTGGAGTATCAGAGTTATATTTGAGTTCTACACTTTTCTAACTAAAATGAGTTTGTGCAACATAAATGACAGTTTGATAATGGCCTGTTTATTATAGGGTCTGACTAATTTGGTGGTCTAGTTTAGCCAGTTGTCAAAACAGATGAAGGCAGATGATTAGAATGACCTTCAGATTCCACTTGTTAGAATGGCAAAACAATATCTACCCTTTCCAATAGCTAGGCTGAATTTTTCACCTGACATTATGAGGTAAAGTTATTTAAGGAACTAAGAATTGTTCAAGTAACTTGTATTAATCTATTGTTTTGTTTTATGTAAAATCACAATAATAAAGTTGTTTACTTAAACCAGTGATAGATAGATATAGATATAGATATAGATATAGATATAGATAGATATAGATATAGATATAGATAAACTAAGCTTACATTTCAACCCACTACAAGAGACAAACAAATAAATAAATAAATAACAATTGATTCATGAATGGCCTTAGATCATCATAAATTTCTTTCTGTCTCCCAGACCTTTGACCCTATTATGTCAGGGCACAATAAAATTACTAACATCTGGGCTTCTTTATATAATTCAGCAAAACAAAGTCTGTTCAGACAGATGACCTGTCAAAATCCTAAATATTTTTACTTAATTTTTGCATAGCTGTGAAAAAAAAAAATCTTCATAGCTTTAGACTCCCCATATATCCTGAAACACACTTTCAATGTCATTGCCTCTGAAGAGAAAAAATAGTCTATGATAGGCTTTTATAGATATTTAGTTTATGAGTATAGGCCACTTAAAGGAAGTGGAAGACTCTTTTTCTTTGAGCAGATTCTCGCTTGGCAGTATCTGAAGTATCATCTCTTTAGGAAACAAAACTTTCACTGCATTTTTTTCCTTGCTGGAAGTAGAGTTCCACATCAGATGCCAGTTTTTCTAAACTAAAATTATCAGTAAGTTAGCTGTGGTATTTTTTCATTGCTACTCATTCATTTAACTGTTCCAGTATTGAGCTTACATAGCAGGAAAAATATTCTATGTTACCATGATTAATTATTTTAAAAGGGATGAAAGAACTGACACTGTAGAAACTCAGCATTAAAAAAATCAAACTTGGGCATATGATTCTAAGACCTATATTGTAATCTCTCTCTCCAAACCAGTTGCAGGGTGTCTACATCTGTCTGAAACACCTCAAGTTATTTTAACAGATTCAGAATTGCACAAATCTGTCTTAAGGATTTTAATAAAGTCATACAACCTTGAGGTAAAGTGTCCATCCAAAAGACAGGAAAAGGTGCAAATACAAAGATGTGTGGGAATTTCAGTTTGCAGTCATTTAGGTCATATTGGAGTCCACTTTACCTCACAGAACTTTTTCTGTAGAGTTTTGTCTTAAAATTATAAAATTGCATAAAAATATAATTTTACTAGGTTTAGCTTTACTTTTGTCATGAAAGCTTCAGTTTATAAATTAGGGTTTGAAACACAGACTGGGAAATATCCTTTTTTATGACAAAATTATTCTTTTCAGAGCAAGAACAGTAGCACATTCACATGCGCAACAGACATCCCATTACATAATGATCCACAGCCTGAAAAAAAATTGAAAATAAAGGCTACGTTTACTGATAATAGATTCATTAAGATCTCTATCCTTCTGCCAAATGCACAGGAAAAATGTCTTTGGCTACATGTGCTGGCTACTCCTAGTGTTGATGGAAGAACTGAAACATCTTTCAATAGCACGCAAGTGAAAGGACATCTTTGTTCTGTGTTCTAGTAGGACTGAAAAGACACATTTTGAAACTCAGAGGTGTATGCTCTAGGAAGACTTAGATGTTTGTTAACTGAGGCGGTTCCAACAGGGGAAGTTAGACTAAATGTGTCACTATTAAATTTATGATGAGTTCTAGAGGCCCAGACACTTTTAGTTTCCAAGAAATCTCAAAGTACTGCAGAATAGGAAGGAAAATTATTCTTGCATGTGCTTTACAAAAGCAGATTCATTGACTGCATAATTTTGTTTGAATAAAATATTTAAATGAAGTTTAAACTTTGCTTAGTAGGAACACAAAATATTTCCCTGGTATAGCTTTCAAGAGATTGAAATATATATATATGGAAAGTATTCATTTATTCTATAATACCCTAGGTAAAGGTATTAGTTGCATATTATTATTTTAAATATCAATATAAATAAAATATTTCTCCCAAATTTCTTTCATCTTTTATGTTCTATTTAAAAAAATCTTAATGGTATGAGTGATTGAGGAAATAAATGAGTTCAAATTTGGTTTCATATCAGTTATAAGACATATCAGCTATTCAGGTACTCACAAGGATAATCACCTTGCCAAAATGTCAGGTGACAAGGCAGAAATGTGGGTGTAACAGTGTGTGGGTGTAATAGTGAAGGGGACTCCCAAAATTGCCTGGGAGTTCATTTCACCCCAGCTAGAACATGGCAGCAAGGATGACAAACAGACAGGTTCAACAATAACAAGGGAATTATTAAGGGACTACTGAAAAACAAAAAGAGGCAGCTCTAAAAGAAATATAATAAATGGCAACATATTATTGGTTAGAGGAGAAACTCTGGAAAGGAAATATCAGCAACAAGTCCGGCATGACTCTGTGACACTGAGACTCTGCACGAACTTGGAAGCATGGCCTGCCACAGACACCCCTAGCAGCAAAAAAAGTGCACCATTTTGAAAATTGGAGTCCAGGGCTATCTTCGTCTTGTCTGCCTCTCACAAACAGCCTTATCCTGCCACTCACCATACCTTTTACTCCTAGGGTTAGACAGACAGTCCTGTATAGAAAACAAAATTGTATTTTCTACATCAATCCTTTCAGGAACAGTAGTAGTAAGAAAAAAGTAAATGAAGACAGCTGTCCACTCTGTCTCTAGTTAATTTTTCTTTCATTTAATGTAGTATGTAGCAGACCCTTGAGATGCAGATGAGAGAGAGATTGACAAAAAGGAAAGTCCTTCTACTGATAATTGTTCTATTTTGTGCATCTCCCAAGCTCAAGAAATTGCTAAGTTATTTGATGCTGTCTTTTAGCGATGTTTACATTTAGCAACTTAAAAGTAGCAATTTGCAGATATAGTGAAGGAAAAGGAAAACATTCTTGAAGAATTAGGGTTGCTACCATAATCAACTTGAAGAAACAACATATCTTGCTTGGTACAAGTTACTCTCAGAAGAGATATTTCCTTTACTTCTATTTTATGAATCATATTTTAATTCATAAAAAATGAATTCTACTAAAAGATCCTGCATGAGATGATAATTGTTTTCAGTACATTGCACATCAAGGCTTTTCATTGTCAATCCATCTCTTTCTACTACTATCACATACTTCAGGCAAGTGATCCCAAACTCAGAACCCTAGATCCCTCTAGGAGAGTATTTAAACATATAGAGAGACATGTAAGCTTAATTTTCCTGCTGAAAAAGACTTTATTCTCCAGTTTAAATATCTTACAGAGTTGGGGCTATAACAGCTCAGTATATGTTTGAAATTTATATCTACGTTAGTACATGTGAACAGTTCAGCTGCTTCTTATTGCATTGTTGTTACAGCATGTTGAACCATACCCTTCCAGTTAGATATTTTAACCGATTCAGACATTTACAACATTTGGATATACTCAGAGTTCCTGGAACCTTCGCTGGAACCGTTACGGGGACTTTATTATGTTACAGGGACCAACAAAGCTTTGAAATGCAGGAAGCTTTGTGAAGAATCTCCATATAATTTCTTTGGTAAGTTCTCCTGAAGATGTGTATACTTAGGAAATGGTCTCTAATTAAACTGAATCATCAAATAACTTACATATGCAGTTCACAGATGTAGTAGCATATGTAAAAGTAAAGATGTGCAGTTTGTGAGGATATCTTATTAGTGGGTACTCAACACAAAAAAAATAGGAAAAGACACAGGATAAGTAATAAATTAAACACTCAGATGCACAAACCCTAATGAGGCATAGATAACAGAGGCAATATCAAAGTCCAGAGCTTTCAGGTGCCTGATTGAGACAGGCCATGGACAGAACCACTCAAAGCCTTGAAGAGGCTCATCCAGGTACTTTGTCACTGATAAGGGGTGGGCAACAAGATTATTCTGAGACTCATGAGAAAGAATAAACTTATTATGGGATGTTTGAAGGGACTCATAAGATTGTGGAGTTTGTGATATGTTGCTTAGGAGAAGGGCCTAATCAAGTAGTGTGTGAACAAGTCACTGGTCTGGCATACTTTACTGGATAAGCCCTGGCCATTATCATTGCAGTTTATTTAGTTTTCTTATTAAACCCTTCTCCTTAATGTTTTTCTACATGTGTATGCTCTGTGTGTCTGCACATGCGTATTTGAAACCTGCCAGTGATCATGAAGATAGACTAGCCGGTCAGTAGAAAAAGTGGTCTAAATGGCAGCCATGGAAACAGAGACTGTATGTGGATCAGTGTCTTATAGGAATGGGATCTGGCAGTGGGAGAGACTGGGACCTGGGGCCAGCTACTGGGTATGCTGATGGTCTAAGGCTGGTTCCTGGAGGGATCAGTTTATGCATGCATGTTGCTAAATTGCAAGCTGGACTAGCCAGTGAGTTATACTATAGAGTCTGGGAGCCAGTTACTGCAGAAGCTATAGGTCTGGGGCTGGATACTGCAGATACTGGGAGCAGCTAGGATGGATCCTAGGACAGGGCCAGTCACCAGAACATCTCATTTGTGAGTGTGGACTCTGTTAGTAAGCCTTGAATGAATCTGCAGGTGAGACAAGGATCATAGAGTTACAGATTCATAGAATGGCTTGGATTGCAAGGGACCTTGAAAAGTCATCTAGTACAACAGGGATCTTCAGCAGGGATCATCTAGTTGAAGATCTCTGATAAAAGTCCCATCTAATCTGACCTTGAAAGGTTCCAGGAATGGGGAATCTACCACCTGTCTGGGCAAGTTCTTCCAGTGTCTTGCTCCACACACAGTCAAGAATTTTTTGGTTCTGAAGTTCACTGGCTTTGACATCCCTTTGGCTCATAGTTCGAGGGGAATCTTCTGAGTCACACTTTGCATACAGAGGGAGGGAGCTGCAGGCACCGGACTTGTAAGCAGCCTTGCTCCTTCTTCTAACAGCCCCCAGCCCCATCAGAGCCCCTACATTCCTTCAGCACAAAACTTGTGTGGAGAATACCAAAAGCAATCAACATGATACAGAAAAAGAGAGGATAGCCACCAGAGTGAAGAATCAGGGTGCCAATACTCCATTTTGTACAATAATGGAAAGTTAATTGGGTGAAAACTCTTTCAAAGGAGACTACAGTCATATCATGCGTTACGTGATAGACAGCCAAAAAGCTGCTGGCTCCTGTGAATTTGATCTGGAAGCAGACACAATTCTTTCTTGACCAGCAACCTGACAGCTGGTTGGATCTGGGCTACATTAAACAAGCCCAACATTGACATTACTAAAAGCAAAAATACGTTTTTTCCCCATGTCCTATACCTAACATGGCCATTCTCTGAATCTCTTAAAGATGGTGAAATTCAGTTCAGAATTGCCCAAATATAAGGGAAAAAAGTCTTTCTTTTCTACAAAAGTGCCCAGGGGAAAATCTAAACCGTGGAATCAATTTAGTATTGTACAGATACAGTGCAATATGTTTCTTCTTATGTATCAAAAATTCATGGCCAAGCATTATTGATAAAGAACCCATTTCTTTTTATCTTTCCAGTGTACCGAGGGGAGAAGAAATGGTGACAGACGAGAAATAATGCTAGTGCTATTTCTTTTGTCAGCTAGATTTTCCCATTGTTTGGATTTTTGCCTTTTTTCTATTTTGTTTCTATTTAAGTTATATGTAGACTGCTGACAAAATCACTTTTCCTTGTCCTCTTTCAGAACAATGGCAAATACACAAAACATCAGAACTAACTTTGTAGTTTTCACAGAGGCTAAAACTTTCAATTTCATTGAAAAATTTAATTCTTTTGGGACTAAAAATGTCACTCATGTCCCAGATCCATCTTGATATTTCCTTGTCTATTTGTTTATCAAAAATCGATAAAGAACTGAACAGCTGTTAACTATTGAAGCAAGTACTGCAGAAAGCCCAGTGCAAAATTACAAGGCAGAATTTGTCTGTGTTACCTGGCTTGCTCTCAAGGGCCAGCAAGGTACTATATAGTAGTCATAGCTCAGCAGAATTATTAAATCCATTAAGGGGTATTAAATCCATTAAAAGATTTTAAAATTATTTATGAAGTGATGGTCTCTGAGGAAGACATCTGAGAAAGTCTTAACCAGTTCTATTCTACATCACATATCTTGAATTATTTTCTCATACCTTAGGAAAAAATGTTTCCTTCTCTTGAGAAACTATGGCAAATAACTTGTTCATTGCAAAGTGTACATCAAGTACATGGGTTTTCTTAACCTTTCTGCTTGCATATAAACAAATATATATATATATATAACCACAGAACCATAGAATGGTTTCAGTTGAAAGGGACCTTAAAGATCATCCAGTTCCAATTCCCCTGCCACAGACAGGGACATAGCTTCCTCTAAACCAGGTTGCTCAGACCTCCATCCAACCTGACCTTGAACACTTCCAGAGATGGAGCACCCACAGCTTCTCTGGACAACCTCTTCCAACGCCTCACTACCTTTACAGTAAATATTTGCTTCCTAATATCTAATCTAAACCTACACTCCTTTGGTTTGAAACTGTTCCTCCTTGTCCTGTCACTATATGAAAATAGTATCTCTCCCTCTCTTGTAGGCTCCCTTCAGGTACTGTAAGGCCACAAATAGCTTACTCGGAAGTCTTCTCCTTTCCTGGCTGAACAAATTCAATTCTCTCAGCCTTTCCTCATAGGAGAGGTGCTCCGACTCTCTAATCATCTTGGTGGCCCTCCTCTGGTCAGTTCCCTTCCTTTGCTGGGGACCTCAGAACTGGATGCAGTATTCCAGGTGGGGTCTCACCAGAGGGGAGTACAAGGGCAGAATCACCTCCCTTGACCTGCTTATCACAGTTCCTTTGATGTAGCCCGGGATACAGTTGGCTTTCTGGGTTGTTAGAGCACATTATCGGGTCATGTCCAGCTTTGTTTCTTGGCAGGGCTGCTCTTGAGTTGTTCATCCCACAGCCTGTATTGATACTGGGAGTTGCCCTATCCCAGGTGCAATACCTTGAACTTGGTCCTGGTTAAGCCTAATGAGGTTCCCATGGGCCCACTTGTTGAGCTTTTCCAGATCCCTCTAGATGGCATCCTGTCCTTCATGTGTATCAACTGCACCACTCAGCTTGGAGTCATCCACAAATTTGCTGAGGGTGCACGATCCCTTCATCCATATCATCACTGAAGGTATTAAATAACACTGGTCTCAATATGGAACCCTGAGAGACATCACTTGTTACTGATATCCATCATGACTCTGAACCATATACATACTGCATTTTTTAGAGTAGATGAGTACATAGCATTATACTGATTAACTTACTGTGTTAGGAAGACAAAAGATATATTTAAACTATTCCAAGGATTAAGATCTAGTTTTTAATGCAGAGGTACTCAGCTGACCTCCATGTGCCAAGTCAGTCTTTTCATGAGTACACTAACACAAAGGGCATATACAGTAGAAATCCTGACAAAGATCTGTAAAAGTAAGACAGTCCTAACATGATACACAGGAATATTTGCCTCATATTAGGCCTTCATCTGTGTAAAATTCAATTAATAATGGTGGGCATTACTGTTATGACAACTCTTAAAGACATATTTTCATGATCATTATCCCAAAACTCATCATCTCCCAAGCGGTTGATTGTCACTGTGTCTGTTTTCAGTGAGAAGGTAGAAAAGAATTGCATGCACTTATCTCATTTAAATAGTGGCATTAAGTATATCTACCTATGTATGTGTTGATATGAAATACAGTGTTCAGTAAATGGAGAATGGTAACATTTCCATTTGAAGTCTGTTACCCAGGACATTGGGAAGCTTTGAATTTTACTCCTCACTGAGTCAATTATAGCAAATGCTGCTTGTTTACCAACTCAATATATAAACACATAAATGACAGCATGATGGGATCTAGTCTAGTATCTTGATCAACTTCCTCATAGATACTTCTTTAGATTTGCAATGTTCTCATACTTTTCCACAGTCCTGTGTCTTGGCATGTCAGGTCCTTCCTGAAGGACTCCTCATGCCAATGGTGGTAGTTTGTATTGCATAGCTCTAGAGATTTGGCTGCTTAGTATATGTCAATTCACTTGTTCAGTATATGTTAACTTTTGCTGTCTATGATAATTTGTAACAAGCAGATGAATGCCTTACTTCTGTGTTGAGTAAAGAATCTACTCTGGCTAGCTTTAAGCCTGACTCCTGCTAGTTTCATTTGAATCACTTACAAGGTGAGTGAAAAATTGCTTGCTATACACTTACTCGTATAGTTGTTTGTCAGACCATTTTTGTGTTTCCCCTCAGCTATTCTGTTTGAAAAGTCCTCCTATACATAGTAATTTCTTATGAAATGGAAACAACTTTGATAATTTTGCTCATCCTTGTAGCATTTATCCAGAGATACATTGTAGAATGTTATTACTTTGCTGCTATACAAATTTTGACATTCAAGTGGAGAAAAGGAGGCAGAACTTCAAATAGAATTCAAGATGCAGATATGTAATGGATTTATACAGCAGCCTAATGATTTTTTTCATTATTATTACTTGTTCTCCATTCCTAACAACTTTTTATATCTCGTTTGCTTTTCTTTACTGCCAAAGTGTATTGAACTGACACTTTCACAGATTTCTCTCTCATATTCCTAAGAGCTTTCCTCAAACACTAATACTTGGCTTTGAAAATATCATTATATATATCAATTTTATTTTTTTCGTATGTGCCTCACTTGTACATAATTTCATTTATAGACCATTTCATTTCCAAGTCCCTTCCTATTGTGCAGCTTTTCTTTTTACAATTATTTACACTCCTTCTTTGTCCTTATTACTGTTAGTATCCTCAGCAAACTTTGTCAATACAATTCTTTCCAGATCATTTATGAGTATAATGAATAAGAGTCTCTGTCAGAGACTGCTGTGAGTTTTATTTATGATGTCTCTTTATTGTGGATACTAGACGATAATGCTTTCTTTCATTTCTTGTAGTTCAATAAACATCTGAGGATGTCACAACTAAATTTCTCCAAGAGTGTTTGAGAAAGATCTTACTAAATGAATTTTGGAAATCCGGAAAATTATATTAACTTGATTAGTGTTATTTACTTGTTTCAAGAACTGTAATAGAGTATTTTGTTACTAAAGTAATTCTGATTCAGTCCTCATGTATTATATTTATCCATGTGTTTACAAGTCCCTCTCCTAAGGTCACTTTGCTCACTAGAGCAGTTTACTTGGCTGGAGTTTTTGAGTTTTGTACAAAGCTCTCTAAAAGTTCACTTTCACTTTAACCATCTTCCAGTCCTGAGGCAGCTTTAGGAAGACATGAATCAACATAGCTCATAAATCCGTTATTTCTAATTACAGCAAAAATTTGATATTTATCATTCTCTAGTGAATGGTGAAAAAACCCCAAAAAAACAACAACAACAACAACAAACCCAACAAAACAAACACTCCAACCTTTCCAGATATCTCCTTTCCCTTCTAGCAAGAAAACAAGTTGTCCTCTCAGCTCCAGTAACAGGAAAGAATGAGAAAGCATGAGAGGTAAAGCACAAGGCAAATGCTGACGTACAGAAGAAAAAGGTCTCCCTTTCATTCTGCTAGGATCCTGTCTAATTCTGACTTAGCACCGTTCAAGGGCTGTTATCATAGAGGTCCCTTCCTTTCTTTGTCCATGCTCACATCCCCTTTTCCACAGGACAGGGGCAGAAAACAGGATGGAAAACCTCATGCATTGAGATAAAGACAGGGAGGTCACCTAGCAATCACTGTCATGGGCAAACAGAGTCATTCAGTGGGAAATGAATTTGATTTATTGACACTTAAAATAAGTTTGGATAGTGAGAAACACAGAAAAATTAAAACCCTGTCTTCCTCTCACCCCACCCTTTTCCCAGGAGCAACTTTACTCTTACATTCCTGGTTCTTGAACATCTCTTCTGCATGGTTGGGGAGGGAGTTGTGGTCAGTCTGTAACAACATTTCTCTGCTGCCCCTTCCTCCTCACACTTTTTCCCTGCTCCAGTGTGGGAATTCTCCACAAGCTGCAATCTTTGAGAAAGAACCTCCTCCAGATTATGGTCCTCCATGAGCACAGTGTCCATATTCAGTCCACCATGGTTTCTTGCATGAACTGCTGGGGAACCTCTGCTCTGGCATCTGAAGCACTGTCTCCCTTTCCTTCTTCTTTGACCCTGGTGATTGCAAGGATGCTTCTTACTTTTTATTTTCCTTACTCTTCACTGCCTCTCAAGTATTTTCATCCATTTTTAAATACATTTTCCCAGAGGTACTACCCACTTTTTTGACAGGCTCAGTTTTGTCCAGCACTGGTTCCTTAGGAGCCATCTGGGACTGATTTGATGCAGCCTCTCCTGACAGAGGAAGTCAGCACCTGAGAACTGATAGCAGATACAGTGACAAAATTTCCTGTAAGCCACCAAGTGATCCCTGGGAAGGAGATCAGCCAACTTGTTCCAGTCAGAAGGAACTTACTGTGACAGACACAACCCTGGAGTATGAAGAAACACAGAATCATGACAGAATTTATCAGTGGCTCAACTTAAGATATCCACTGCAAAGTCTTTGGTTTCATGCCTAAGCTAGTATCTAAATTCCTTCTGCATTGACTGGAGAAGCAGTTTAGAATCAGATTCACACCAGTGGCCCTAATATTTCCCAAATGAAGGCTGAGGAAAAAATACTTAGAAACACTGAGGAAACAGTAGTTAAACTATCTGAAGTCTTTCTTCTCTCTCTGGGTTAACTATATGTATGGCAAAAGCTCTCTGAAGATTAAATATCTAATTTCTCCCTTTTTATACACAAAGAAGACTGAACTGATGAAAGCCATCTAATTCCCAAGAAGAGAGAGATTCCCTTGAGCTCAGGGGCTTTGGAGTCCAGAAGTCTTCACACTCCAGGAACAATGCTTGAATGAATCAACCATTTCCAAATGTGAAATTTGCCAGTTCATCAGCTGATGATGACTCAGAACTCCAGATGTGTCTAGAAGACTCGAGGCAGAGTTGTTTTGTTTTCTTCCTTCAGTGTTTCTTAATAGCAAATGTAAATGTCACCTTGCTTAAAAGATTGACTATTATTAATCACATTTTTTGTGCTCAGGGTACAGAGCGCTTAGTCACACAACTCTTTATTGGTGATTCTACTCATTTCAATACAGAGTATTAAACCGGCTGGCCAGTGGCGATTATGTGATTCACCAAAGGTCAAAGGAGTAATCTATCTGTGCTGGGAAGTTGAATATTATTCAAGTTAGGCTAGTGTTGCTATCACCTAGATATCTTTCTTGCTCTGGCCACAAGACTACAAAAGCAGCTGCAAAACTACTTTATGGATGGAAAGATGGAAAGAATCAGCCTTAGGGGAACTCCTGAGGTTGCCAGGCTGTAGTATGGAACTAACTGCTGCAATAATCCATGTAAAGATTGTGAAGGAAAAGAGACATCGGGGAATAAGATTACCAGTGCTAAAATAATTACTTTTATGTATAAAAAAGAAAGCTCTGCATGAACTGTACAGCTTTTGAGATAAACAGGCACGTATGATTGTGTTAGTGTAATCTGGAGAGAGGTGGGAGAAGTGAAGCGAGAGTTTTTGTTCCCCAAGGAACTGCTCCTGTAGCCCACATCAACAGAGGCATAAGCACTGCTCAGCGCCATGTAGCCTGACCCATCAAAGGAATAATTTAATCTTCAGAACTTTCAATTTCTTGTCTCTCTGAACCACTTAGGTTCAATTCTTTTAATTAACATTTAAATGAGATTACAATTCCCTGTTTGCATTTTCAAAGGTCATTAGGACTTTACAGCATTAGGCGATGTCCCTTTCATATCAAAGGATTTGAGAAAAGTTCTCACATCCAGGCATTTTATACTTTCCTGGTACTGTCGATCTGGATTTATTTTGCTGCTTCCTCTCTAACCAGTGATTGCAACTGGGCTTCTTAAGTAATACAGCCATAAAAATGGGCATGGTCCAGATTTCCCCCAAAGTTAAGCAAATAGAAACATCATTGCCAAAATGAAAAAGCTCAGAAGTACTCTTGCTTACATTTGCCACTCAAGTGTCATTTGTCACAGATTGTTTATCTTTCCTCCATTTCCACCTTTTTATTATGTTAGTAATATTCTATGCATACAAATTTATATCTTCCCTCATCCTCTGAGAGACCTGAGTATACAAAGGGCAATAACATTTCTCACAAGATATAAGCTTGAGCTCTATGCTCTGATCCAGCATATAAACAAAGCTCTGTATAAAGGACCATGTGTGCAAAAACTGCAGTTTGCATTCAGCATTACAAGCAGAGGGCATTCAGCTCTGCTGCTCTTGCAAAGCCTCTTTTTGATCCCACTTATGTCCTGTCCTGCTAACTGAAGTCCACATGGGATAGTCCAACAAATGCGTCTTTTCAATACCTTTTTTAATGTGCAAAGTCTCTGCTACACACAGGAATTTCAGGAGAGAATCAGTGGAGGTACTTTCCACACAGCTTATGAGTGACTTAATTATATCTGAATTTTAGTTGACTTAAAAAAAGAAATCAAAAAGGAGTTGTACTGAGTTTGCATGGCCAGGTTTTGGTAGCAGGGGACTACAGGAGGGGCTTCTGTGAGAAGTTTACCCAACATCCAAAGAACCAATCAAAACTGCCTCCAACCTGCTGCTGGCCAAGATTGAGCCCACCAGTGACAGTGATAGCACCTCTGGAATAATGCTTTTAAAAAGGATGGGGAAAAACCTGCAACTACAGCCAGTGAGAGGAGTAAGAATATGGGAAAGAAACAGCTTTGCAGACACCAAGGTCAGCAAAGCAGGAGGGGGAGGAGGTGCTTCAGGCACTAGAGCAGAGATTCCCCTGCAGTCTGTGGAGGATCCCACACAGGTGGATGTACCCAAAGGAGGCTGTGACCCCATGGGAAGTCTGCACTGGAGCAGGCACCTGGCATGACCTGTGGTCCTATGGAGAGAGGACACTATACTGGAGCAGGTTTGCTGGCAGGACTTGTGACCCTGTGGAGGACCCAATCTGGAGCAGTCTATTCCTGAAGGATGCACCATGTGAAAGAGATCCGCATAGGAGCAGGTCATGAAGAACTGCAGCCTGTGGGAAGGACTCACTGTGCAGAAGTCTGTGGAGGACTGTCTCTCACGGAGTCTCAGGTTTGGTTAGACTGGGCAGTGACACAACTGTAGGAAAGTCAGGTATGCAAGTTCATGTCATATATTTAAACACAGAGAAGTGTGTATTGAGTTCCCTTTCCATTTTCCTTTTTTATTTCCTCTTTGTACTGCAATTCCTGACAGCGCTGACATACTCCACTTCTTTTCATTGTGTGAGATCTCTGAGTGTTGCTGTTCCCAGCATTTATTCTATTGTCTGCATCTCTGTTCTCCTGGCTGAGAGGTGAAAGGGATAGAATTGATTTAACTTATGTGTCTTATGAAGACAGTCTTAAATTAATTCCTAAATGTCACTGTCTGTTCAATGGAGAGAGGAACTAACTACCAAAGGTACCCCCAGCTAGGGCGTAAATCTATTATATTCAGGTAAACCTCTAATGTGGTTAAATCAGGCACAGATTAGGAGCTACAAGTTGGCAACTATGCCCTTTGCTAGACTTTTAAGGGCATTTAAGTTTCTGATACCAAACTGTTTTTCTGATAGACTAGGCTGATCATGGAGAAGGTCAAACTTTTCTTTACCTCTGAGTTTGCTACAGTTCTGAATATAAAGAGTGTCTGACTAGTTGTCAATTATACCCAAACAGAACTCAAAACCTCATTATTCGTCTAACTGAACTGAATTTCTTGTGAACTATGAGGTTCTATTTCAGTGTGAATTGAGGTATTTTCAGAACATGCCTTATGCCTGAAAATCTTATACCTGCTGGGATCGTATGGAAGGGATGATGCTGTTACCCAGTATGCCAGAGTGATTCCTGGAATAACTGCCTCACAAAAGAAAACATAGTGTTTTTCTGTCAAAAAAAAACCCAAAAAAACCAAAACCAAAACAAACCGAATCCCAAAAAATCTAGGTAGTGCACTCAAAAAGAAAATCTGCAATGTGCACAGAACATGGACTGCCATGGAAACAGGACCTGGGAGGGATTTGAGAACAAACTTACTTGACATTGTGACAGTATTCCAACACTCAGTATCTTCCTTGTAAAACGAGTTTTACAGATAATTTAGTATTTCCTTACAAAAGAACAACATGAATAATAATAACAAAAAAAATCTTCAGGATCTTTTAAAACTGAATCTGTGACTTTAATCACAGTATGATCAAAGGCATGCAGTGGGAAGCTGGTCAATGTGACAGAATAACAACTTCCTGGTGTAGAAACAAGGCGCGTGCAGCCACACATCATTTGTCATGGTGAGAATGTTTGACTGATGTTCAAAATCAAAGTAAGAATTATCTATGAACCACAACACAAAAGCACTGCACAGTAAATCTCTCATCTAGCAATTAGACAGCAAGTAAGCAAGCCATTGTTAACAAGAATGCCTCTACATGTCACTTCCGGGTAACATTTTAAATAGTAGAATCCTGGAAAAGTGAAGAAAAATAATCAATATGGTGATTAATGACAGTAATTTCACTCAAACATCTGGGAAATTAAGCAGGCTCTTTAGGAGTTGTTCCTTGCAGTAACTTGTAAAGGGATGAATGAGTTGCAAACCAAACTTCAAGTCAATATATTGAACAGTGTGGTAGCAATGGTATTTATTTCAGCCTGGAAAATTCAGAAGTACTAATATAAAAACATATTCAGAAATATTTTTTAAATACTTGTCTTTTTGTTGTTTTCTTGCAGGCTGCTTTATCTTTACACCTAACTACACTGGTTCTCCTGAATTGTGATTTGACTGTTTCAGATTTAAAATATAAACATAAATAAAAATATTCATGTGGGAAAGAGGCATTGAAGTGAAATGTATGTCTGTATGTTGGATTTAATATGACACATACTGAAGTAAGAGAATAAGGTTGTGTTGGAAAAACTCATTTGCCTTCTGAATGTTTGTGCAGAGGATCATAATACACTCCCTTCTGGGCTGAAAGTGACATGAGTGAACACCGGTTAGGCATCGGTTCAGGGTCTAGCTTTTTGTACTGATGAAGCACAAATCAAATGTGCACCTAAAATTTGCATATCTTATAGCAAAATTCTCCTTGCCAATACAGTCTCATTTTCACCAATACCAGCTATGCATTGCCAATATACTTGGAGAAAAGGGAGCTTTACTCGTGTGTATTGTACTCTTTAAGACTGAACAATGTTCATTAAAGTGCAATTTCTACAATCATAGGAGTCCGGAGTTTTCCCAGATGGTTCTATAAAATATTGGTTTCTTTTATTCTTAGTTTGTTTTGAGTGGAAAAGGAGCATGTTCCATGCCATTGTATGCTGTTTTCACCTGGAGTAATATACAATATATTCATAAGCTTTAATTCCATTGACAGCTATTGATGTCCAAATGTTTAGCTGGTTGCGTTCACTGTTTGTAATAATTCAAACAAGTAACAAGAAAGTGATTGGCAAGCAGTGATTAATAATATTTTTTATTCATAATATTTTTTTTTGTCTAGTTTGTTAATACTGTTTCTTGATTGGAATAGTTTTTGAAGAAGAATAATTTCTGGAAGCTAAATCCTGAATTTGGGCCCAAACATTAAAAAAAAAATAAAATGTAATGATCTGCCACATAATTCTATAGCAACAGATCTGAAAAACATTGAGTTATGGAACCAAATATGTTAACTGTGATTGTTAGATGTTTACTGATCAGTTTTCTGCCTATAGCATCACCTTTACCTGTGAAGGGAATGGTATTAAGAAGACATAGATCAACATGGAAGCTGTTTTAATTCAAGTCTTTCAGAAACAACATAGTACCATGAACTTAAGGATGCTAACATATTTAAGACACTCCCCAAATCATTCCATTCAGAACTGGTGTTTTTTCTGTCAGTCACCTGCAGACAACGCCCAGCCAGGGACCTTTTCCTCTCTTGTGTGTGAGAACTGAAATCAGTGATTTCTCTTTTACACTACACTCTGACTTAGATTGGAAAAAAGCAAATCTTCAGATAACTTAGGTATGTGATGAGTGGCGTCAGGTCTTGGATCAAGTTACAAGCACTGCCTTCTTTCTTGCTAGAACACTGAAACAATAATAACTCTGTTTTTCTCCAAATAGACTGAGCTTGTTTCTGGTTTCCTATGTCTGCACATATGCACAGGCGTAGAAAACCTATAATCCTTTATAGCCTAAGAAGAAATACATGTTTGTTGATATGGGAGGAATATAGATGTTTGCAAAGCTGAGCTGGATTGTTAAAGTTTTACAAAAAACTCTCCTTTGAATCTTAGTCTTCTGGTCTTCTATTGTGATTCAATTTCAAGAAATTTTTTGTTGCTGTGTTTCTTCACATATTTTCTAACTTGAATCATTGGACTCACTCTTTCTTTACATTGGACTTTATATGTTTTTGTTACATACAACAAAGGGGGGAATTGAGCCACCTGTTCATTATTTTTGAAGTGGCTATGACAGCAATATCTGATGACTGGCTCTTCCAACATTACAGAAGCAGGTCCACTGTCACTTACTCCACTTCTTTTCCATACAAATTAGTTTTTCCTACTCTATTTTGGCTAGAAAAATCAACTAATGTTTCTTTCACCTTGCTCATATACAGATATCCTCATAATATCTTTATACATTTTCATTATCTCTTATTATACATAGGCATTCCTGCTATGAGGCTAAATTTTACTTTAATGCTATATACTGTCTAAAGAACACCAGCTATAAATCTTACAGTAATATATACCAATTAAACCACAATGCATTTATGACAATTTTTTTCTGTTCTCTTATTTATTGACAGATTTTTTTTTTAATTACAACACAATGAAACGATGGTAAGTACATAAGATGCAATAGTATAAAAAGCCATTTTAACCCTTCCCTTGGTTAAGACACTTACAGCAGACAAGAACTGCCCCACCCCAATTCCCCCCTTCTCAAATGAAAAGAAAAAATAAATATAAATTAATAAATATAAAACAAATTACTGCACAGCCCTTAACTCTTTGATTGCCATGGCAAGAATCATAATGATGATCCTAGCATGTGACGTTCTGTGGTTAAAGGTTGCCGCAGCAGTCAAAGGGTTATAGCATTGTAAACATAAGTACTTTGTTGAAAATGTTCAGTCATGTTAATGGTCTACAGCAATGAGATTATTATCATGACCCCTTGACCTTTAATGACACAACAGTATAAGGAGTTAAAGAGATTAGCTTGGTGAGCTGTTACATAGATTAATTAACCCATTTAGTTTAACAATGCACTATGAGGTCTTGATTTACTAATAAGAGACAACTTGTGTATAATAAAACTGTTCAATGCATTGATCAATAAAATCAATGAAAAAAATCAGTCTAAGCACCACAAAATTTTGCCTGATTATATCTGACAGTCATAATACACTTTAGCACCATTTAGTCAGCCTTGCATTTGCACACAAACAAGCTTTGTGTTTGTCAGTAGAAGCTACCTGAAGGAATAACATATGTCAGTTATAAAAAGGTTACTGTATAGAATGCTGTGTGAGCCAATAAAATAAAATAAAATAACAATAGTAAAATGAAATTTAGTTGCAGAAAGCAAATAAATGCTTGTTTCTTTTCTACTAACACATACTAATGAGTGGAACGTGGGCATGAAATGAATATGGGGCTATGCAGAGAAAAGGGAACAAAACCAAGAAATTTGTTTCACACACAGAAATCATCACATCCATATTCTGATTTATTTGTCAGGCTTTGTAAATTAAATGACCAACAGCTGGGTAGTTGAAGAAGTAGAGCTTGAAGAGTTGATGTTTAACAAAGTGTGGGTTGTATGGTCATGTTTTGCATAAAACCACTTTCAGAGATATCCTATCAACTGCATGAACACCCTTGTCTCTGCATTCCTCTTTCTCAGAAGTGGAGGATAAATAAGCAAACCACTGTGTGGGCAGAAGCACAATTGTAGTAGCTTCTAGCTAACATATCTGAACCAGAACAATTTCTGTTGGAATTAGAGATGAAGGAATGTCAACAAGAAGGATGATGGAATCAGCTGCTAAAATAACACCCCACAAGCAGAACTAAGGAAGAAATAAAATTCTGATAGATACAAGAATACAGCACTTGGAGAAAAAGCAAGGTGCATGTTATTCAGAAAGAGAAACAAGGATGTGTATGAAGATTGGAAAACAATGTACCCTTCTTATATATATCTGTATCAAACTACAGAATGACAAAACTCGCTGCACACGCTTTAACTGCTAACAATACCACGAGACCGTCAAGCAGCAGACATCACCTCCCTCTGATCATATAGGAACACATCACATAGAGTAAACCTCAGAAGTCAAACACCTGCAGCTTTCTCTGCAAGCTGTGACTGAACTGGGTGATGAATCCAAATTACAGTAGTAGATGACAAAGATAGCTCTCCATAAATATGTTATTTATGATACCTCAAAATCAGGACCAATCAGAAGACAATACATAATAGTGAAGCATTCTGCCACACAACAGTGCATATTATGTTATGCAATGTAATGGTAATGTAATGGTAGCTGATGCATGAGGAGGAACTGACTTGCGGTAGAGGAAGGAATCCAGTCATAAAATTCTTTTCTGAATATCCATGTCACAGATTATAGAATCAGAATGCAACAGAGAACAAAATAAAAATGAGAACTGGAACCACTGGACATAATAAAAACTCTTGAAATGCAGCTTTCTAGACTGTTCGTCTTTCACAGATGCCACAAACCATACCTGCAAATAGTATGCAATGGCTGACATCAAAAATGGTAGGTATCTGCTGTTACACCATTGTGCATGTGACAAATTAAGTAGCCACAAGATGCAAATAAAGAATCCATGATGGTCAGTGCTGGCTGTACCATGCCATTTTCATAAAGGACTTAAGGATGACAATGTCAATGGATGGCAGAGACTTCAATAATCTCATGTGAGTAACCTGGAGCTCAGTGCTGGGGTACTGGACAATGAATAAGAGTCAGTGAAAGATATACATCAAGTGCCTCAAATATACACAGGAGATTTGAGAAGGCACTATGTCTTCACTGTAGACATAAAAGGCTGCATTTCCTAGTGACAAACTGTAAAAAGTTGCATGTAATTAAATTAAGACAACAAAATTGCATTTTCTTAATTTCTTTGTATAATGAGCAGATCATTTCCCACTTGTCTACCAAGAGCATATAAAATTAAATGTTGCCTTAATTAGTCAGTCTGGTGATGGGGAAACACGTCAAGGTACATTGAAAAAAGGGGGTGGGAATCAGAAGTTTGATTGTATTTATCAATTTACATATACAAATAGCAATAGATGGTCCATCCAAAAGTCAAAAATATTTCTGTTATATGAAACACTTCAGGACTGGGATATCATGGAAATAAAGATATATGGCTGTAATACAGACTAATAGAGGTTAAGGTCTTTGTCCTTCAGTATTTCATTCAGTGGAGTCCTTCAAATCATAGATAATGTTTTGGGTCTAAATTCTGAGAACAAATGTAAGAACATTTCACTGTGACCAGTTTTTGCAGAGATTCAGACTCATATTAATTAAATATGTCTCAAAAGATTTTCATTGCATCAGATAAATAATGTACTATATTTGCAGTCAGGTTTAGAGCAACTTTACTAAGGAGCCTTTTGACTGGCTGCTCTCTGGTGGATTATGACACCAAATATAAAATTTTGTGGACTTTTTACAGCCTAACAGCTATCTTCGTTCTTAGAGACCAATAATACTTTCAAAGCTATCACCAATTCCCTGATAATGTCTCTCCTCTTTTATTGTTGATTAAATGCAATTTTAGTGGTGTTAGTAGACCTTGTCTCCTTCCCTTTCTGACAAACTGGCGTTGTTGTACTTGCAATAATAAATCAAAATGCCTTCTTTTCTTTTCTTACATTCTTCTGGAAAAAAAATTAAAATGTTCTTACGCTGCTTTTCCTCTGTCTGTCTGCAGTCTTTGACCAAAAGACCTAGGTTGATTTTTCTGTGGGTCCTAAAAGTTGCGGAAAGAAAGTTCAAGTTTAAATTTCCTCTGAGAAAGATTTCAATAGGGTGTTCATTCAAAACTGTATTTGTCATCACTGTGATCCAAGGGCCACCACCTTCAAAGGAATGCATATTGATAGCAGATGATGACTTGTGTGTCCTGGATGATGAAAAGGGAAGATCATAAGCCTTGATCTATTCTGCAAAATGATTTTCATCCAGACAATCTATCCTGTAAAATGATTTTCAACCAGTAAGATAGTACTGTGCATGAATTGACTAGAGATGTCTGCAAGGTTTTGGAAACGCAGTAAAGACAAATGTTAGATATATATCTAGTTGACAGTGCTTTACCTAATGCATTAGAGAGTAAGAGCTGGGAATTATTTGCATCATCACACATTCCTTCAACTCCGAATTCTTATTCAAGGTTAAATTTGCTTGGCTATAACAATCTCAGTTATTTCTGTGAGCTGTGTATTGACAATGGCTATTCTGAAAGACTTTTTAAATACTTTTCATCTACCTGGTGATGGCCAGAATTCATAGCACTTTATCATGAGGTAAAACACAATCATGTACATACAAGCTGCAGCTACGCCTTGAAGGTATGAATTGTAGTTGTCATGATCATTTAAAACAGCGCTGTAGGTTGCTGATGATGTCTTCTGGATACATGTCATGGCGTACCATTTCCTAAGTTAGATAATTCTACTTATATCCAAGCAGACAAACTGCTCAGGCTTGATTTCAACATAGTGCTCCCATAAGATAAGAAGATGATTGGTATACGAGCACTGTCAATTTTGTGGCAATAGACAAGCATAGCATATGAGCATCTCTGTTTAGAATCATTGTATGCCTAAATATGGGGCTGTGCATTTCAATTACACTATATCAGTCACAAATCAGTACTTTTTGAGCTATATATAATGTCATCAAATTTTGAACACTGACAGAGTCACTTTACACTATATAATTTCTCTTCTTTAAGGTTGCAAAATGCTTGTAAGGAACCCTTTTTCCTTTTTCTCTTTTTATGCCTTATAAATAAGTCAGCACTGATTGCCTGCTGACACTGAGCACCCTTGGCTTTCACAAGGCAGATGACTTTATGCACAGCTATGTAAGCTAAGAATGCATGTGTAGACTGGGTGTTACATGCCAACACACCAGGAAATATGGATTAGAAGCATTATTTTCTGACTTAACACACTGCTCTGCAAGTGGTGAACCCATATGGGCATGCACTGATTGGCAGAGTTACACTGTTCTGTTGCCAGCTTGCAAGTAACACAATACTTCCCTAAAAACTCTTCAAACTCCATTGTCATGTTGTTGAGGACTAACCAGATACTTTAGGAAGTTATTTTATCTCAGCCTTCTGGTAGTAATCCCAGTTCCCAGAAAGCCAGGTCCCAGAATGATGGATAGGCAAATGGGTTATTCAGGACACATATATGGCACAAAATGAATATGATTATTCCACGTGTTAATGCCAGACAGCAAGATGGAGAGAATATTCAGTATATTTTTCACTGCAAGAATGGAGAAAAAAAGGGGGAGGGGCATGAAAGGCTATGAAATAAGACATGCTGAGAGCTCTTCGAGGAGATCAAGGTTGTAGTTATAAAAAAAGACGTGATGCAATTTCATAGGGTAGTAATTACTATTAACTAAACAGAAAGCTTTGGTTTATGTGGTGGCTATAATTATAATCTGTGGACAATGCCATTCTGCAGAAGGAGAAGAAACAAATCTGTGTGACTGGAAAGCTTCATGCCATCATAAATGCAGCATGTATAATGATTATTGTTTATGTAGTTTTATTGTGACAGCAAGTAGCACTATGCTGCATGCACATCCAGGTATAGAAAATTGTCTTTAGCATGCTAGTTTACATCAGCATTTCTTCATTTATGTCTTCTCTGCCTCTAAAATTTATTTCATCTACATTGTTGGCAAACCAGAGCAATACTTAAGACTATCTCCACAAAGCAAACATACTTTATGTAGGCCACTCACAGAATGTCCTCTTTCAAAGAAATAATGGGCAGCTACAACTCAAAATGTTAATAGATTGACTATAATTTGTAGATTATATGGTCAAGTTCATGTATACTGGGAAACAAGACCTGTTTATGATGCATGTGTTTAATGCTGTATACATGCTTCTTTGAAATACATTTTGATTTTAGGAACAGATATTTCCTGTGGTCACATACTGATGATCCTTTGAAATATGATCTTCTGGTTATTATTGGGCATTCCCAGCTACATACATACATACATACATCAAATAATGCCACATCATACAAAATCTATGCTGTCTAACATTAGAGGCTACCTTAGATCAAGCATCAGATAGACCCAGTTGATGGTATGCTTTTCATGCTTACCAGACATTTTCAGCATGACATGATGGCACTGATGACAATGTCTTTCTCTATCAGCCTCTGACATCACAGATGGCAAGTCACAAGAATGGGTTAGACAGATTTGACTCACACATTACATATTTTTCATGAGACTAGTGGCAGACAATTCACTGAATTACATGCACATATCAGAGATTAATTTTATGAGTACATGGTTCTTTTACACCTGATTTTGTAACTGACATATGTTGAAATGGTCTTATCTTATGAGAACCGCTCTGTTTGTCTGCAGTCTGTGAGCTAAGGAAGCACGCCTAACAGAGTGCTGGTGTATCAGTCACAGCTATACCATTGTATTCAATAACAGGTTATCTGTTCCTCAGCTCCCACACAATATTATTTGATTTACAGCATAGCTGAACACATAAGTGGCCACTGACATTTATTTCCTCCACTGATAATAACGATTTCCCTTATGGCTCATAGAACTGCAGTCATCTACTTACACTTCTGGAAACAGATATGTCCAGAGACAGTCTTGACAAAACCAAAAGGCAACAGGGAGCTGTTGTTCTGTAATGGCTGCTTCACATCTCCTACTGCCATGGCGCATGGCACATGGCTATCACCTCTGCAGTAGGTGATAAAACTTAGGCCATATTGTGAGAAGATATGGAAGCCAAGACAGAGCAAGCCCCTGCAGTCATATCCTTGCTCCCCACCCACTCATCTTGTACTCTCTCCAGTTTAGGCTGCTAATGGTATGGTAGCTTGTATTTCTATCTTCTTAAAAATCCAGTGCATGGAACATTCTCTGTTCAATTTGCTTTGTGTCTTTTTTAAGGTTTGTCCTAATGATGGTTCAAATGCAAAAAAAAAACCCCACCCAAAAAAACCCCAAACCAAACCAAACCAAACCAAAAAAAAACCCACAAAAAAATTAAATGTAATGCTTCCATTGTTAAAAGGCAGACTGATTTTCTAGTCTATTCACTTTTTTCTAACCAACAAACTAGAATTAGATTCTATAGAATTTGGTACCAAAAGCTACATTTAGCTGACATTTAGATTGG
This sequence comes from Sclerurus mexicanus, assembly GCA_013396755.1. Lineage (NCBI taxonomy): Eukaryota > Metazoa > Chordata > Aves > Passeriformes > Furnariidae > Sclerurus > Sclerurus mexicanus. The sequence continues at coordinate 2,623,570 of VWZF01004274.1, forward strand.
GAAGAAGGAAGACTCCCCAAAAAGTTGAAAATTCAAAAATTAAGTCTTACACTCTGTTCTTAACTCACAGTTCCAAATGGCACAGGAGTCTTGATCAAGCAACTGGGGAGGTGAAGTATACTTCTAAGAAAAAGAGTAAGTCTGCCCCTTATGTTTGAATCTATTTGTTCATTCACAAAATTAGCCTTAAAAAATCTTTTTCTTTAATTATTCCCTCCCTATGCCCCACTTTGAAAGAAGAAAAAGAACAGAAGTTCATTGGAATATATAAAATGTGTATTACATTTATTCAGGAGACTTGAAAGGGCTCCTTTGGAGCCATTTGAGTCTCTCCATCCCAGCCTATCCAGTAAATATACAGTTACATATTTTTTTAAAATGTATTTTTTGATAAAAATTAATTTTTGTCTACAGTCAATAACCTTTTCATAGGTTTATATATTGAAAGGCCAAAGGAAACACTGCCATCATCTACTCTGGCCTTCTGCATCATACAGACCATAGTACTCTGAAGATACATGACTTTGTGTAGTCAGCTTGATAGACTGCAGCTGATTAACACAAGACATATTCAGTTTTGTATTGTTCCACAGTATGGATCATGACAATAACAATATGGGAATGTTTATTAAAAAAGTTACAGCACACGAGCAGGAACCCAGATTGCAGAACTGAAAATATTTTCAATTTGCTTTTTCTTAATCTGATAGTTATAGGCCCTGGTAGAGAAACAACTATTTAAAAAAAAATTGTCTTAGAACTTTTACTCATTTGAGTTCAAAATTAGATCAGGCAACATCACTGATTTACTCTGACCTTCTATAATTTGAAACTAGCCAGTATGTATTTGGAAATTACAGTGAACATGATTGCTCCTACATCTTTGACTTAAAGCAAACCTTTATGGCTACATTACAACTACTGAAAGTAGGAGTATGTAACAGAAATGTTACCACAATCTTGCTCTGCATGACATAAACATGCCAATATAATATTATTCTTCTCCCTCTGTCTGTATATAGCATATATGTACTTTAAAGTAAAAGAAAATAAACAGTCAACTTATCATGTATTCATGTGTCTATGATGGACCATATACCAAGCACTAGAATTATCACACTTACCTTCCTGCATAATTAAAGTTAAATTCTCCAAATACAAATATTTTTGTTACCTTATCAAAGAACAACAGTCAACATGCTCACCACTTCATTACTGTCATGGAAACAGTTGCACAAAAAGTTAAAGCTGCCATGAAAGGTATTTCAAAATTGAAGTGAAATTTTCAAGTGAGTTCAAAAAAACCCCAGATGAGATGCAGTTCTGACTTAAAAATAATATTAAGTAAGTTCTCCTATTGTAGAGGAAAAATAAATGCAGAATAAATAGTGCTGTTAGTATTTTCCTCCAACTATCCACGGTAAAAAAAAAATGGAACAGCAATATCAATCATTTTGTTCTGTCTGTAGCAGAACATGTTATAGTAGTTTTTTGACAATAAAAATTTCTCCATTGATTAAAATGTGTCTGTGTGTGTTTGTGTGCTTTTATAAGTATACAAACACACATACACATCTTAACATATATGACAAACAGGAATAGAATTTCAAATTCACCAAATGAGCTGATCTGCAGAAAGAATTCTGTGTTACTAAACTGTCAATAAACTATCCTTTCAGCAACAACTGAATTGGATTTACTAAATAATGCTATGGGCTGATACTGGTGCGCTTCTAACCTACAGTATGCAGTACTTCTACAAAACATCTCCAAAATGCCATCTGCTTTGCATATTTGTTGTAAAACTATATCTTTTTCTAATCTTCATTTTTGTTAACCATACATATGTATATCTGTTTATGCTCTAAGAAATAAGTTTGCAATGCTTTATAGCATGCCACATATGTTCGTAAGTCCTCAAATCAATATAAAATCATGTAATTGAAAAAAAAGGCATACTATTTTTCATGCTATGCTCAATATAAATATAAATTCAAGGCAGTCAAGCTATCCATTACCAAAACAATAATAATCATAATATATATGTATATATACCTACACTCTCTAAAAAGTGATCCAGTTATGTGGATTAAGAAACCAGTAAGAAATTGGTTGAACATAGTATAAAAGTCTCATTTTATGTAAAAGCCCGTACTGGCCATTTCAAGTATTTTAATACTTTCTTATAACCTTTTCATCAATAACTAGCTATTTGTAGAAATAATAATTTTATACTGAAAAATGTATTAAAGTTAAATAAAAATTAACTTCTGTTGTAGTTCATTTTTAGAGTGTGCATGTATACATAGCAAAATACCTTTCTACAGACCTATCATAAATATTTTAGTCTATGCCAGTTCTTTCCTACTAAAACACTTCAATGTTTTTTTCTCAAATTTTGGATCACATCTATCAGGCCTTTCAAGAAATAAACTCATCTTAGTTCATTTGCAACACCAGATTCCCTTCAATTTGTGCCAGTTTGCAAGCTAAAGGTCAAAGACATAGGACAGTACACTTTAAGGAAATTCAGACAGTTAAACTGTTCACAGAAGACAATGTTTAACTTGGTAATGACAGTCAACAGGTCAATAATCAAGTTCAAGGCAAGCTGTTCATTGTTGCAAAAGTTACTCCCCTCAAATTCTGGCTTTCATAAAAAACCAGGTATCTGACTTTTGGGGTGCATCATTCTGACCATCTTTAATAAGTTCACAGCCCAGTGACTGTAAAGCCTATCACTGCGAGAAGCAGCTCCTAAATCAATAAAGAGGTCTGTCAGTTGCTGACTTTTCTCTAGGAAAAAAATATTGATACAAACCTGCTCTGCAGGTCACATGAAAATGACAATACTGCTGTTAGCACAAATCACACAGAATGACAAAATGTTTTGGTGGTCCCTCGGCTCTGTCAGTGATACCACGTTCAACTGAAGGCCAGAAATTTGATTAACCCTTTGAGAACTATGATGAACATGCAAAGGGGTAACACACCAGAGAATACTCATGCAATATCAGAGTCATCATCTTACCTTTCCTTTGAAACTGTCACTGTACCTCTGCAGAGGCAAATGGAACTATCATGCAACATAGTTTCAAAAGAGAAATCCAAGATGCTTCAGAGAAGAGGCGAAGCTATAACATTGTTGCCAGTTCAGAAAAATCCTTGGTAGATAGTAGAAATTATTAAAATAGGTTTGGTTCCTTTAAAAAGAAAGTAGCTGGTAAACATATTTTGTATTCTATTTATGTTATAAATGCTTTTCTATCAATAATGCAAATAATTAAAACCACTCACTTGCAATCACAGGAAATCTGTTTCGAAAAACTGATTTTCTTTTTAAACCTGTTTACCAAACAGGTACCCAAACACAATCCTAAAATTTAGGAGATTAACCGAGATTAACATCCACCAGCTTCTGAAAATGGATGCAATAGTTCTCAAAGGGTTACACCACCAATATAATACCAGTCTCAAGTTTATCAATAGCATGTCCGTTGCTTTAGTTCATAGACGCACTGATTTTTACCATGCTTTGGAATGAGTGCTCCTGACAGACCCACGAAAGGCCTGGGGCAGTCGGCTTGATACATCTTGGGAAAGATTATGTAGGAAAACCAACCAAAAATCAAACAAACCAATAAAAAGGTTCTGCTTGAATATAGTATTGAATATAAATGAGTTTAAAACATTAAGGACATAGCCCAGAGCAGCTGTAAAAAACACAAAATGAATGTATTATTAAGGCTGTTACTATATTGCAGATATTTTGGCCCCTTGTTTGTTGGAAAATGGCTGTCCGAACAGTCTGAAGTCCTGCATGTCATCCGAGTCTCCCACATGACAAAACTGGGAGTATAGGACTTTATCTGTAGCAGACAGAAAGCAATCCTCTTTGGAGACAAAGCTGTTTTGGGTCTTCTCACTTTCCTGAAAGTTCCATTGTTGGTTGTTGTGTTTCTCTAAAAAAATTTACTTCCAGCAAAAAACTTTTCAAAGGGGAACAGGCCTTAAGGGAAAAATGTAGAAACATTGGAGATTTTTTTTTTCCTCTTCCTTAGGTAATCCTGATAGTTTAGAGGGCATTGAGCGTGCAGAGGAAAGGCCTAGAATCAAATGACAAAGAAAGACAAAGGACTGAAGAAACAGCAGATACTGTGTATCATGGAAGCTTCCCAGCTGAGCGAATCGCCACTCAAGCACAGGACAGGCAACCCCCTGGGTTTTAAAGATCAGCTTTGTTTCAGACTGACAGATGCCCGCTCCTAGCTAGGAAACTGCATAACAGCTCTTGTGTTGAATCTCAAGTTACCACAAACTCCTGGGAGGGAAAGGAAAAAACCAAAACCCTACATCACACCCACTCTTGCATAGAGCGTTTGCAGTACAGTATGTGGCGGGGTGTTCCTTTCCTTTTGAACTGGAACACAGTGTAAACCAAGACAAGGAGGCACAAGGCCAGGATGCAGGGAATGACGATGGCTATGGCTTTCACAGTGCTGGCTGTGTTGTCCAGTTTGATGACAATGTCAACGTCATCTTGAGGGCTGTGCCGGTCTTTATCTCGATCTGTTGGTCCATCACAACCCATAAAATCCTTGAGGATAGATCTGGGATAGCCAGGTTCCACCCTGAGCATCTGGTTATTGAATTTCCAGTACTCTTTTCCTTTGTAGAAATATGTGAAGCCTAAGGAAGAAAGTTGCAATTATTCATGGTCATATCAAATCAAATCATGTCATCAACACACCATGATGGAAACTACTGGTAGCAATTTTTCTTTTTGTAATCAAAAAATTAAAAAGGTGTAAGGCACAGACTTTGAGTCTTCTTTAGAAATTTAATTTCTTTACTGTCTCTAGAAAATACAACATTGGAGTTTGTGTGGTTTGTTGGTTTGGGGTTTTTGTTTTTCACTCAATAAACTGGGATTTTATTTTCTTTCATAATTAAAAAAAAAAAAAAAGAATTCCAGAGAATACGGTCTATGACAAGCCAGTGCAGAGCTGATTTGTTCACTCACTGAAAAGTCAACGGGAGTTGGAATCCCCAGAGCCAGGACTTTAAAGCATCACAACCTCTATAAGATGGGAAGTCTACTGAAATGAATTGCAATGCTATGCTATGCTATCCAGAAATAAGAACTGTCCCTTTTTAATGGCACATAGCCTATTGCTGTACTCCAGAAGGAAACTGGATAAAATAACAGCATCTTTCACATGAGAAAACTGGTCCAACCAGACTTAAGTTTTCTGTAAAGAACTGGTATTTGTTCATTAGACGCAATCTGATGTTACTATTAAACATGCCTAAATGGAGAAAAAAAATGTGATTCTTGCCCAAAAACTACATTACTTTATTATCCCAACTAAAAAACTACATTAATCTGGCAAGAAACAAATGTTCAGGATGAGTGAACTGCCTTCTACTGCTTATGAACTGAATGGAACAGCTGGATTTTTCTGTATCTTTATAGACCTCAGATAATTTTATGCAGTACTAAAGGCTACTAAGGCAGATTGGGCACTATTCATCATTTTAACAATGCTTCCTGGAAAGGTTGATAACTGTCTATCTAAAGATAATATTAGTAACCATCTATTCAATCAGCAGTTATTTTCTTACAACTCTAAAAAAAAGAAAAATTTGATAGTATATTTTGCAGCTCAAACTGTAAAAAAAGACTTCACCATCTCATACCATTTTCAGAATATTTGAGTATTTCAACATTCTTCTACATTATGGGTTTTTTTTGTAATTTTGATAGCTTTCCTAGCCAATGAAAAGGTACCATTTTCTTTTTCTTAATCCTTAGCAGTTTTATTACATGAAAATATGCTAGATCTATTGAAAGGTCTAATACAGGTCAAAAAGAAAAAAAAAAGAAAAGAATCAAAAAGTATTGAGCTGTATCAAAACACTAGCTAGACTTGTTCAGAAAATGCCTTCTATTCTGATTAGAATAAAACAAAAAAGAGGACTGGAATTCTTGAAATATAATGAAATTTTACTAGTTTAGCATATATTATTTCCTTAAATTAATCTGTAGTTTAAATGAAAGGTATTATCAAATGCAAAATTTCAGTATTTTGAGNTGGACTACCTTTTCTCTTTCTTCTCCCTAAAAATTGCCTCAGCATTCACTTTAGTAGAGTTTCTAATTGGAAGGTAAAATTTTCAGTGCTGCTCTCAAGGCAGAAACAAAGATTTCTCCAATCTGGAGAACTTTGTGTGATCTCAGATTCCACGGAAAAAAGAAAGGAAATTTCCTTTGTGTTAGAAAACAAACCACAGAAGCAGCAGGGAGAGTTTCAAAGATGTCACCTGTACCTTAGCAAGCTTTTAGGACACTGAGTCAGGATGCTGACTAGTGTAGGAAATTGTTTTTTCTCATCCTTCCCAAGCCTCTTAATCCAAGATTACCCCAAATTTTTGCTATCAGTGAAGGAAACCCCTTCATGATTAGAGTTACTGGAGGTGTTCACTTGCATAGTTCACACAATAGAAAGACAAGAGAAAGAAAAAAGTATGCTTTAAAACGAAATGGATTCACTTTCAGACATTCTCTTATGAAGGTATATAGTAAAACTTCTTTATCAACTCTGCTTCTGTTAAAAGAATAAAACCAGTTTCAGATGAAATGCNGTTTTCTGTAAAGAACTGGTATTTGTTCATTAGACGCAATCTGATGTTACTATTAAACATGCCTAAATGGAGAAAAAAAATGTGATTCTTGCCCAAAAACTACATTACTTTATTATCCCAACTAAAAAACTACATTAATCTGGCAAGAAACAAATGTTCAGGATGAGTGAACTGCCTTCTACTGCTTATGAACTGAATGGAACAGCTGGATTTTTCTGTATCTTTATAGACCTCAGATAATTTTATGCAGTACTAAAGGCTACTAAGGCAGATTGGGCACTATTCATCATTTTAACAATGCTTCCTGGAAAGGTTGATAACTGTCTATCTAAAGATAATATTAGTAACCATCTATTCAATCAGCAGTTATTTTCTTACAACTCTAAAAAAAAGAAAAATTTGATAGTATATTTTGCAGCTCAAACTGTAAAAAAAGACTTCACCATCTCATACCATTTTCAGAATATTTGAGTATTTCAACATTCTTCTACATTATGGTTTTTTTTTGTAATTTTGATAGCTTTCCTAGCCAATGAAAAGGTACCATTTTCTTTTTCTTAATCCTTAGCAGTTTTATTACATGAAAATATGCTAGATCTATTGAAAGGTCTAATACAGGTCAAAAAGAAAAAAAAAAGAATCAAAAAGTATTGAGCTGTATCAAAACACTAGCTAGACTTGTTCAGAAAATGCCTTCTATTCTGATTAGAATAAAACAAAAAAGAGGACTGGAATTCTTGAAATATAATGAAATTTTACTAGTTTAGCATATATTATTTCCTTAAATTAATCTGTAGTTTAAATGAAAGGTATTATCAAATGCAAAATTTCAGTATTTTGAGACACAGGTTACCTCATCTTTGCATTTCATACAATAATGTGTTTGTAAGAAAGTACTGCACATACTGGTCCTGGATAAATATTTCAAATATGGAAATTTGATATGCTATCTCTGTCAATATTCTAATACATATATAGACACCATATAAAGACATGATGTCTCTAGATCTATATTAGTACATATATACAGAATACGTGTATGTATATATCAGGGGTACAGGTAAGTCAGAATACAGATATTAGTAGTAATTGATATTATACAACAAAAGGTCAAATTAATACTCTCAAAATCAAAGGGCAAAGGAATTGCCAGCCAGTATAGATCAAATAAAAATTTTTCAATCGGAGCACATTTTCCGCTGGAAAACTCTAAAGGTAGTTTAAGCTTCTCTTCCATTTTTGCTGAGGCAGGAACTAGGATAACAGCCAGTTAGAGCTGAAAGATGGAAGTTACCAGCAGAGAAGGGTAGTTCTAAGAGACTGAGTAGTTTTACTGCTTTTTGTGGCAGAACAAATGACCTCACACAAATGGTTGAAAGTAATTCCATCTAATCTGCTTGGCTTGTTGAGCCTGCTTTAGGAGCTGCTCCTTACAATTTTCCAGGTACTAGTCACTGAGAGTAGCAAGTGCAATACCTGACCCAAACAGCACTGAAGGGCTTAGCAGTCACTAATATGCTAAATGTATTTATGTACAGGTTGAAATAGAAGACTGAAATGGTTTGTAAAAAGAAATAAATATTTTTACTTTCTTATTAAGAGGAAATTAAAATAATATGGCAAAATATATGTGTCCTGTCTTATAAGGGAAACAGAATAAACTCAGAACATACTAATAAATGAATAAATTATATATGCCACATAACAATTGTCCAACAAAAATAAGTGACAAGAAATGCATATTTTTATTCCCATCAAATGGATCTAAATTCTGTGCAACTGAGGGCTCTGTCGGCAAGCTGCCAACATCCCCTGGGTAGCACTGAGTTCTCTCATAAGACAGAGGACATTTTGGCTGCTCTCNTCTTAATCCAAGATTACCCCAAATTTTTGCTATCAGTGAAGGAAACCCCTTCATGATTAGAGTTACTGGAGGTGTTCACTTGCATAGTTCACACAATAGAAAGACAAGAGAAAGAAAAAAGTATGCTTTAAAACGAAATGGATTCACTTTCAGACATTCTCTTATGAAGGTATATAGTAAAACTTCTTTATCAACTCTGCTTCTGTTAAAAGAATAAAACCAGTTTCAGATGAAATGCAATCAACTTCTTTACAACTAAGCTGCAATATTTCTTATTTAATTCTGCTTTTGTTTCTTTCTTTCCTCATACTCATGACAGTTGAGTTGTGAAGTGTATCTTAAGACTTCTGTTTTCTTGATTTCAAGGAAAATGTCTTAGTGGTCTTCTTGGGAACTTCATGGTGTCATTTTCAGTCCCTTTTACTGCCCTGGGGCCCTTACAGGCTTTCTGAGATGCCCAAGACTTCCCTCTTTCCTTTCACTTCCTCTATAATCTCTTGTCATGTTTCACCAACATTCTCATTCAGACCATCAAAACCACTGAGGTTAAAATGAGAAGTGGCTTTAATGTAACGAAAAGCCTTTCCTGCCTTAGGAATGAGTGTTCTGCCTCCACAGAGGACATTTTGGCTGCTCTCATTCATTTGGAGGTGTGTCCAGCTAAGATGCTAGGTTCTAGGTATGTGTTGATGCATCTTGATGCACGTAATAATATGTCATATTAAGATCCCTGTTACCTGTAGTTGTGCATCCTGAGCTTAAGATATCTATGATTTCCATAAATTCATAAGGATATTTCTGCTTAGATCAAGATTTGACTTGCCTTCTCTAGTTTTTCAGAATGAAAGCAATAACTTCCAAGATGTTTAAACAGCCAACACTTGACAATTCAATAGAAATACACTGTGTTTATGAAGCTTGTTTTTATAATTCAGCAGAGAACCAAAATAAAGTGAATAAAGACTGAGGAAAAAAAAAAAGGAAAGTAATGTTTCTAATACTAATTTTGAAAGCTTTTTCTCCCTTACATTTAATGGTACATACAAACAGCCATATTCACTAAAGCTAATTCTGTAGCAAGACATATTCTGTTCATAAATCAAGAATTCCTTCACTACTTACCCTGAAGAGTCAATCATCCCTCTACTTCTCAATCTTACATAGAAGGTGTAAGTAAATCATTAAAACAAGAATGTTGCATACCATTTTCTTTGTGGACAAAGGCTCCCTGAGGAGATTCTGGGATACCTTTCCAAATTGTGATTGGCTTGGGATAACCTGGGTCCATGGATCTCATTTCTTCACTGTACCTCCAGTACCTGAAATTTTTTTTGAAGGAAAAAAACTCATTTGTAAGATAGTAGATAAGTACCTTTATATTTTTCCCTTCTGACACTTGCTACTTTCATCAGCCACAAATGGGAATACTTGACTTTTTCCCTTTGAACATACTACTGGAATACAAAGAAATCTATTTGCAAAATAGATGTATTTTCAAACATCTACTGGACAACTGTTTCATGTAAGCAGATAGAAGATTTTGCACTTTGACAAATAAACCAGCAAGCATCTCACTTATAATCACCATAACTCTGATGCCTAGAACTTTGTTACAATGACACAGAGATGCAACATACGTCAAAAAATACATTAATGTTTTAGTAATGAAAATGACAGCAGATTCAGATTAAAATACTCTCAACAATCTTATTTTAACTATATGTATGCATTACAGTAGGTTTTTGTTTCATTATCACTAAATAGATGCAGTGTGATAGAAAATCTAACTTGCTTTTGTGCCTTTTTGCCAGCCCCTCTCAAAGTTAAAAAGCTTCAGTATGCAAATTCTAGTAATCCTGAACATGTAAGAAGTATTTACACTTGTGATTTTATTTACACTTACAAATAGTATTGATAATTTCTTTTTCCTTATACTGCTTGTTAAATTGCTATGCATATCTTATAAGCTGGTTCTAAGAATTAACATACTGCATCTCTAGTATCCTCTGTGTATCCTGATATATTTTGGTTGGTCATTTCATATTTTGATTCACTCCACTAATTTAGAATGCAGTTTTCTTGGACAACGCTTGTCTTCCACAATCAGCTTTATTCATACAAAAACTTACCTTAAAAGGCAGCCACTCACCATTTCAGGACATCAAAAGCCTGAGAATGTATCACCATCACTGATAAGCTGGTCACTGCTAAAAACTTGACCCTTTCCACCATTTGAATTCAGTTTTTAGAAATTTTTGTTATCATCATTCTTCATATATTAAGTCCTTAAGTGGATCATATTTTGTCCCTGCAAAGGTACTTAGACACTCTAATTGATTCACTTTTTGTTTTTTTTAAATGAAGTGGTCTAAACTCTTCAGTTTAGAATAATGCTCCCTGCGAGGCAATTCTCTGGCTTTAAACTTTCAATGACATTAAAAAGTGGCAGATTACATGGAGGTTGAGGATTAACATGCTAGATTAAAAAACATTTGTACTTATGCATAAATTATTTTTCTAGCCTGACTTCTAATCTAGTCATGTATGCATCAGCAACTAGCCAACAAAGCAATGCTCTTTATTTGGAAATGTAACATTTTTGAGAGCTTGAATGCAGAATGAAACATGTATTAGTAAACAAAGCTCTGAAATCAACGCTATTGAAACCAGGTTTTCCTCATCTTTTGACTCTAAGTTTCTTCATCCTTAGTTTGCACTTTTTTAAACAAATATATTACCTTTTTCTCTATCTCTCTGTCCTGGAACTCTATTTACTTCTTGCATAATTCCACTCATTTTCCTTAGTTCTCTTCCAACCTTTTCACCTTTTTGAGCTCCTTCTCTTTATAACCTCTCTGTTTTTCCACTATCCCTAAACAAGTTTAAAAAAATGCACTTTGTCATTAAAAGTCTTTGAGGACATTCTCAGTACACACTCAGAAGTCCCCAGACTGCTCTTTTTCAGCATTGGTGACCTATCCTATTAGGGAATCAATCAGCAATCAGTGCTGCAATAATGAGCAGGTCTATAGGGTAAGGAAAAGGCTTGTCTTCATTCTACTTGGCATGCCGAATGTTCACAAGTAAACCCCCTAATGATGATTTGAGCTTTAAAAACTGCATAAATTGTGTTACTGTATCTCAGATGCTGACGAAGTAACAGAGGGAATGAAATGTCCATTTTGTAATTTTAGAAAAAGGGAATTTTGAAAATATTTGCTAAAATATATGTAAGCCTGTTTTACTTAATGATATCCTGAATCATTGGATGCCTAAGTTTTATGAGAGTAATATATTCATTTAAACTCCTAAGTACATAAAACCAGTGGCACCAGACACAGCAATAAACAAGGCCTTGTGTCAAGAAGTGCAGCAAACATATAAACATCTAGTCCTGCACTACTCAATTCTGGTAGGAGAGGAATGAAAGAGGGAAAAATATTTTCATTAGTTGTCTTTTCCCCCTCTTTAATTTTCATACAATTATTTGGAAGAATTATCATTAGTGTTTAAATAGATAATTTCAAATATTAAGTATTGCACAGCTGCTTTAAACATATGAGTATTACAACAGCATTTACTGTTTCGACTTTTAAATCTTGTTGATTTGGGTTTTAGGATTTTTTGTTCATTTGTTTATTTGGTTGGTTGGATTTTAATAATTACTTTTATTTTATTTTTATTTTATTTTATTTTATAGCCAGTATTTGATGCTTGTATTCTATCACTCTAACTTTTTTATGTATACTGTTGTGCTGGGACATTTAACTCTGTCTAGATCCTGCTCTGGAGCTCCTTAACTACAGATTATTGTCAAAACAAAGTGAGTTCTTGGGTTACATAAGGAAGAACTTTCTTTGTTACAATGATTCCAGCATAACTGTTTGTTTTTCTTTCATTCTTAACTTATGCCACCAAAAAGTTACATTTACGTTATACCTTCTTCAGGAAAAGATCCCCACCTATATCAGACATACTCACACATACTACTAAAACCAGCAGGAGAATCCAACTCCAACTTTGCATTAAGAAAAAAATATGATATTAGCAATACACATGCAGAAACTTAGTGGTATATGGGCTTATTCCCACTGATGGTCAATATCCTCTAGTAGCTCAATTATCTCTGCAAGGCTCATGTTCAATCTTCTTCTAACATACTGTACTCCATTTATATCCTGCTGAGCTTCATTGTGCTTCTTAGCTCTAAGTAGCAACTTTTCTGACAGCAGATGTTTCCTCTGCTTGTTCTTTTCATCTTCTGTTATTACCAGTGGTGTTTTAGGAAAATTCTGGCTACAAGTATCTGCCTATGCATGGAAATATAAAAGGACACTGCTGAATAAAGCCTAAAGAGAGTCCAAGTCACAAAAGATTCCTAATGTATACATATATTAAAAATATGTATGTGTAGGTGGAAAATTACTACTTGAAAATGAATTTACATTTTTTAAAAAATCTACTCAGCCATAGGAGGCAAATTATTTAGGTGACTTTCTACTTCACTGTGGAAATCAATTGCTTGCAGTGATACTTAGTTTTCAAACATGACAAAAATTTTATTTAGTTATCCACTTTCCTCATCATGTGTTGGAGAAATATATTAAAAAAAAAAAAAGCTTTAACAATAAAATTTGTTGCAGCAATCTGTAGTGCAATATTACAGTACTGCTAAAAAATTACCAACTGTAGTGTGCCAAACACATTCTATGAAGGGCATTAAATAAACCTCTTAAGTCGTCCACGAATACTATCAGAGAACTCTAAGTACCACATACTAACAAAAGTAGTCATGCTTTTAATAATACTAACAGAAGCATTACAGTTATTAATAAAGAATATTTTTTTCTCTGAGCACACAGAATTTTCACAGTGATACATCAGTCAACAAACACAGTAGCATACTGAAAACCTGAAAAATCCATCATTCAGATAACTTGGAGGGTTTCAAAAATTAATGAGTTCTCTTGACATCTCTATAAAGCAGACAAATATTCTTTCCCTTTTTTAATAGACAGGGCAATGAAGACACAGCTACATTAAGTGACTAGTGTGAATCTCTTTCAGAAATAGAAAAGAACTCATATTTTACATTTTTTTTAATTATTATTAATCATAAATGTAAGTGTCACTTCTGAAGAGTAATATAAGATTTATTTAAAAATAATACAAAGAAACTCGGCAAATTCTTTTCTACCTTCCAGGTTTAGCTGTCATATCCCTTTTATGCTTTATTTTTAAATAGTAGCAAAGAATTCATTTTCACTAACCTTAAAAAATGTTTTTGATCATGCCTTTCCTGCTTATGTGCTAGGGTTTAGAAATTTGGAGAAAAAGAAGCAGGTAAGAGTGTTTACAAATACATTATTTTGAGTATTTAAGTTTAAATTTGCCACAACTATGACTTGCCGGTTGACTTCTAAAACATAAATTTTCTACTGGATATACACATACCCATTTCAGGATATTCACACAAATATTATTTAAGTTATAAGCAATGTCAAAACAATGTGACTGTCTATGCAGGAGGAGCTAATTTCATCAACAAAATATGAACTGTTTAAGTGTCTTGACTTCTTATTTTGAGAAAGAGGAAAAGGTTAACATATTTAGATGATATCCACCAAATTGTTTCCTTGCAGAATTCCTATACCAACCTATCTCCTTTGAAGAAGTAGGTTTTTCCAACATCTTCCCACCAAATTGCTGAATCAATGCCATGGGAAGGAATTCCACTTCCAAGTGTTATCAAATCATGAGGATAACCTGGCTGGAGAGTAGTGTCCTTGAAAACCCAGAACTTGTTACCTGTGCAAAAGCATACACATACAAATGCATATATGTGTGTTAGTCATCAGTACTCTCAGTATTAATATTAATATTAATACACTCTAAAAAATAAGAAAGACTCCCGAAGGGCTATAGTAGTGCTTCTGCCAAACACAATGAAATGAAAATTGTTCTGTCACTGCAGATGATGCAAAATTAAATATGCCTTACAGGTACCTTTCATTTACAAAGCATCTTCCTTTCAATAAGCCCATAGAATATTTTGATACCAGCTACATAGTGGTCAAAACCAGAATGAAAATGAAGGCATCTTAAGAGGCTCTGTGGTTGATAATGTAATATATTCAAAGAAATACTACAAAACAATTTTACATTTCATGAGGAAAGAAGAGTGAATTTTACAAAAAATTAAGGTAAGAAAATATATAAATAAATAAAAAAATAAAAATCTATCGTCACAGAAACCATATACTTTTATTAATCTGTACTTCTCAAGAAGTTAAATTCCTTATGAAGGAATTGCTAATTGCTTCAGAAATATAATTGCTTCAGAAATAACTGTATCATTTAAATTTTTTAACATATCTTCTAGTGTGCCCTAAAGACAGCCAACTGAGATTCTGAAGTCCCACAGGTGAAAATATGCTGTCTCTGAAACTAAGGGGGGGTTGCCAGTGTTGCAGTAAGACTTAACCTTTGGATGTATGTGACAAATTATTCAAAACCACCCAACTGACTTATTACATGCTAAAAATACAAGGTAGACTCTAGCTGATGTGAGCACAATGTCTACAAAAACCTGCAATGCTCAGTGGTTGAATCCCTACCGTTGCAGTTACTAGATAAATATATTGTCTATATAGGGCTACGCATGCCTACAGAAGCAGCAGTTGTACCAGTGTTTTATAGCATAAATTCCCCTGTACCTGTTTCTAGAGTGGATGCTTCCTTGTGCTCTCTTGTAACTGGATAGCTTACCTCACCAGTCCATAACTCCGGTTTCCAAGATTCAGTTTTTGCTCTAGCTTCCTAGCCAAGCTTTTCCCAATGAACACTTCCACAATTATCTCACCTTCTTCATCATATCATATTAAGCCTATAGTTTGATATTTTCCCAAATAATAGTGTTATCCCCCTAAGGTCTTCTCAACACACTGTGCCTCCTGACCTACTCTTGCAACTATCTTCTTTTTACATTTTTGCTTTCTTCTAATTCTTCTTCAAAACACACTTCTCACCTGTGTCTTTTCAGCAGAGACTTCTCTTTCAAACACAGACAGCTTTGGCTGAAAAAAAGGGAATAAAGATCCTCATATGCCCCCTAGAAATAGGGAAAATGGAGCATAATTTGCATTTATGTACTTATCTGAAGAGCTTGCTTTGATGCCTGTCTTCTCTTTGCACTGTCACCTAGACCACAGGGACACTCTTTTCAAGCTAGACTATAGCCCCCATTGTGTAGGAACCATGTGTTTATTTTTTCTTCAAAGCACTACCTTCATCTGTGTTTCCAAAAAGCATTGCTATTTTTAGTGATAATTATATTGAAAGAGAAGATAGTCTTTGACACCATGTGGATTCAGAATTCTGAGTTAAATCACAGAAAGGTCTACAGAAGATACATGGCTATATATATTGAATTGGCCTTATTGGATACTTCACTTTGGCCTATTCATTGTTATTTATGATGATAATATTGAAAATAAAAGGGGAAAAGTTTGAAAATATATTTTGCTCAAACACATTTGAAAAGAGGACTTAAGAGATAAAATTATGGCTGTTCACATTAGTCTTTGTACTTATCTGTAAGGCTAGACTAGCTGTTACATAGATTTAGGAGGTTAAGGTACTGTGTTGTATAAATATTTTATAAGAAAATGTAATATTACCCCAAAGACCTAGGATCAGGTGTATGCCAGAATCATCAAGAGGGAAAATCTGGAGAGATGTTTTGCAATTGGTTTTATATTTAAGCTGTCCCTCAGTGATACTAAATGTTTCTTTAAAGTGAGGGTTTTTCTAATCTCCCTGTGTGTACTGTGGTGATTTAAAGCATGTTTTCATTTTATCAGAGTGTTAATTAGGAGAGGGGGTATAGTTTCCATCCCTCCCATGCTGGGTTTCCAGAGTTAATTTTTTATCAGCTCTTTGCAGCTGCTTGTCACCCACTTCCAAGAACAGACACTACAGTTTGATCATCAGATCCATCTTCTCCCCGCTCCCAGTTGAAAGAAAAAAGGACTCAAAGAAGGAGTAGAAACAGAGCCATTTGAAGTACCGAAAATAAAAGATACACAGAGATCTGTGAACAGTCATGGAAAGCTGAGGTCTGTGTTGACCTGGGATTAAGGTCTGTGTTAACCTCTGATTTACCTTTAGTGAGATGCCTTAGAAATTTCACTTACAGGGTTTGATCTTGACAGAGGTGAGCATTTTCCATCAGTCTCTGTCCCTCCACCCATGTGGTTTATACTTTTGCCAATTCACACGACTGGACACAGAAGGCTTCAGATGTTAATGGCAGTTTCAAATGCAATGATAAGACAAGTAATGGGTTTTGGACCTTACTAGTTCGTACTTATGGTGTGAACAACAGATGGCATCCAGTGAATGATAGTGAGCCAGTTCTTTTCTATTTCAGAAGATCATTCAAAATGACAGCTGTTGCACAGCATTAAGAGGCATATGCTGTGATGTATGTAATGACAAGGCATTTATCTGTGCCTCACAAGGAATAAAAGTAAAAGCAATTGTTATGAATAGATCATTATCAGCCATACCCAAAGAGGCAAAATTAACTATTAACAAGATCAGGTCATACCAAAATAAACAAGGGTTGAGCACACATTGTTAGAAGTGATGGCACCACTGAGTCAGGTGTTTGTTACATATTCAGGTGTACTGAAGTAGAAGGATAGTCTAGATGTGGGAACAGACAAGAAACTAAATTCTTCACATTATTTCTTACTAAGCTGCAAATTTTTTCTTAGTAAACTGCGAAAAGGTAAATTTAACTGTATATTAAGGAGACAGTAGAGCATTGAGAGCTCTAACATATGTGAGCAAGACCTCCTGATGCTAACTAGAGGGAATTTTATTTTACATTTGCTTTGGAAGACATGTTTAGTCTGCTATAACTGTGTTGATTTTTAATGAGTACTGTATATAAGAAACCCAAATGTTCCATCTGGCTGACAGTTTTTACTTTGTTTTTTTGTTTGTTTGTGGGGGTTTAATGAGGTTTTAGGTAGTTCATTGTTAGTTTGGCTGTTTTGGATTGCTTTTCTGTTTAGCTTCTGTCCCTCAGCTGGAGGAAATTGAGTGATTATTGATAAGAAGATTTCAGAAAAGTCAGAACCCAATATTAGGAGAAGTAAAAGCTAAAAATTAGTGCCAAAAATGCCCAATTGTGATGAGAATGAGCTAATTTTATTCCTAACTTATATTTATGTACCTTAAAATGTATTGCAACATAATGCTTGTCAGTATGCTTTTATGTAGCTCATGTTCCGCTTCCACCAGTAAATAGTCAATACACTCCATTAATTGTGATTATAATGGAAATAAAGAATATATGACAAGAGTAGAATAGTTAAATTTTTATTCTTCTTATAGGTAACTAATGCTTCTTTACAGTCATAAGCTATGCCCTTTGCAGAAACTACCACTGCAATTATTTTACAAAGTTGTTTTTTAAGCTCTTGTTCGTAGATTTGTTATTCTTACAGTGAATAAAGCACCACATGTTTCAAGAAGTCTGGCCAACCTTCAGAATGTTTCTTCTCTCTCCTTTTATTCCCTAATGTAAGATCTAATATAATAAGAAGCAGATTGGTAAGGTCACAAGCTGAGAATAAAGTAAATTATAAAAAAGTTAAAATGTCTTACTTTTTGCAACAACATTTTGTTAAATATCATCACTGTAGGGAAACAACTGAGAAGGATGAACCATGCAATTATTTGAAGTCTCTCAACGTCTATCTTTGACATTCTAAAAAAACCTACTGGAAATAAAGGATACCTGTGTTGCTATGCTTCACTTAAAATAATGAATATTTACCACTAGTTATTCTTCAGACTATTTAACTGCCTACTGACTACTGCAAACAGTTATGCAGTTTTTAGCAACTGTAGTTTTTGCTTTATAGAATTTGAATGCTAAATAGTTGTACTCCTGGGTTGTCAGCAACTGAGGTTTTTGTTCATATTTTATGCAATTATTATGTGTGTGTAGTGCAAGAAGTGTGTGGCATATAATCACTGTGTTAGGGCGTGAGTTGAATTCTCAAAATCTTAAAGAATTACATGCAATTGAAATCAGCTAAAATATCTAACATATAATTCTGAACGTTGTTTTTTCCCAGTCAACCTTCCTCTTACTTTTGGTCTTTCAAGCAAGGATCAAGTGTCTCTGTACTAGTATCTCTAAATTACTACTTATGCTTCCTTTTTTCTTCATTCTCTTTTTTCCCACATCAAGTTTCTGTCATTTCTCTGTTCCATGATCTGACATTATATAATATATAAATATAAAACTCTCAGGCCATGGGGTAAGTGCAGTTGAAAGTTATGATGAAGGCACTGGGAGTATGAGTTTTACAGCAGCCTTCTATTGCTACATTTGGTTTACCATGACATTCAACAGTGCAGATTGTTTGATAATTTCATTTCTAGCATGATATAAATTCCCACAGGTACACAGAATGACTTTTACTCTTCACATTTCCTCATTTAAAAAAATAAAAGGTATCTTGATCATCTTCTTATTAGCATTCAGCACAGACACCAGCAATCAATAATGACAAGAATGCAAACATCTGTTTTTTATAAGCAGCTATCCACCAGATTACTGTGTACTTTATGAGCATGGTCTGGTCTACTGAAGGCTGATGGGGTTCATCTGGCAGAGAAAGGGAAGAGCATCTTTGTTCATAGGCTTGCCAAGCTGGTAAAGAGAGCTTTAAACTACAGTTGATGGTGGAGGGGAACCTCAATCCATCCTACTCCCACCAGTTTGATGCCAGTGCTGGCAAGAGATATCCAGAGCCTGGAGAGAGATTGCAGGTCAGTGGGAGAGCACCTGAAGAACAGCACAAAGGAATTCCAGCCACTCCAGCCAGTAAGTCGGTTTTATCAGGGGCACCAAACTAAATGCCTCTATAAAAACACATGTATTGTGAGGAATAAGTAACAGGAGTTGGACACGCACACACACCTGCTGGGCTGTGATCTTATTGGGGTCACAGAGACATGCTGGGATGGCTTCTACGACAGTGTTGGAAGAAGAGGCTACAGGATCTTTAGAAAGGACAGATGAAGAGAGGAGGTGGGGGTATCATGTCAATGACCAAGTTGAGTGCAAGGAACTCTTCCTGGAATGGATGAGGAGCTGACAAGAGCTTATGGGTCAGCTAAAGGGAGGGCAGGAACAGGTGGCATTATAGGTCAGAGGAGTGCATAGTGACACTAATCCAGTTCAAGTTCTCTGCTGGCACTCACTCATCTTTTCTATATTATTCTCTGAATAATGGATGTAAATACTGGCTGAAGTATGTGTTTTGTTAGCACATCTGTATGCCAGACTTCAGATTGCTCTTTCTAGAACTTACTTGTTTAGACCAGTTTTAGATTGGTAAAGCACACTACCTGGATAAGCCATTCTAGTTGCTCATCATCTTAGCAATAATCAACTTGTCTACTTCTAGCACCAAAGAAAGGAGGACATGTACTCTTTTCCAAGGAAGAAATTTTGTGAGTGAATGGTAGAAACAAGACAAAGATTGTTTACCTACAGTCTATCTACTTAGACTTCTGTAATCATGTTCCACAAGGCAGCTGAGACCTTTGGTTAAAAGGAACTTTCAAGAACACCATACAAAAAACTCAGTTGAACCTTTTGATTCTCTGGCAGTGGAAATACATGAATTATACACTGATAGAAAAACACTATCAGTCAGATATCGAGTATCATGAAGAAGTGGCAGAGAAGCAAATTTTTTTTAAAAAAATCACACAAGGAAATATGAGGACTTTTGACTTTGGCAAACAAAGGGACAACACAAATGTTGTTGGAAAAATAGTGGAAGGTACTTTGAAAATAAATCATATGGAAAAATACCTGCAGCACTAAATCTGAGTATCATACGATATCAGCTAGAAGGCACAAAACTGGTCTGAAATCAGAGAGCAAAAGCTGGGGATGATGACAAAGGAAAATACAGTATTCTGACTTCTAAGAGCACAATCCTGCTGCTTCTCCTTGCTTTAATTAATCCTGGTTTAATTTCCCAGGTAGAAAATAGAGAAGGTCCCTCCTTCTTCTGTTGCTTGTTATCTAAAACCTACAGACTACTGAATCAACTCATTCCTCTATGACCTAACAGGAGCCAGTCAGCACTGGGTAAAGAGTTAAATAAAGAAAAAAAAAAAAACATTTCAAGGTCACTGGGAAGGAAAAGAAAGCAGGTATAAGAGTAAGCTTGACCATTTCTGTCTGGAGCTCAGGTAATGGGTCCCAGCATTATTAAGGTAGAGATCTGGAATTCACAGGGTAGTTCCTTTGTGCTGTGTAGCAGTGGTGAGCAAAGGAATATCTACCAAATAATATTTGTATCTTCTCATGTCCTATGGACCAGAAATCAAGCAGAGAGATGAAGGTACCTCAATCATCAGTCTTATCAACTTCCCATAGTTAATGGCTTGAAGTTCATTTTATGGCAACAGAAGTAAAAGCATATGCCATATCGAAGTCATGTGAACAGAAAAAGTACGATATGGAAAGTAATTTTCCTCACAATTCACATAAAAAATACAATTTCCCTATCAGCAAAACATAAATTTCATTGTACTGTTAAGTAGTGTTTCTGCATGTTATTTTTCATTTAACATTCCTGTTTCCACAGTGAATGAAATATTTCTAACTCCCTGTCAATGATTCAACTTGCAAAAATGAATCAATTTTTCATACAATAATGTAAAAAAAATCTACTTTTTTGTAATGAGTTAAATTAATTAAGCGCTAAATAGCTGAATAATTTTTCACATCTCTATATCTATTCAATTCTTTTTTCTCTCAAATCATCTTATAAAACATTCCTTATATAATTTGGAAACTTGTTGCTAAACATGCATTTATTAAACATATAAGACAATTTTCTCATTAAATCTAAATTAGGTACATGTTCAACAACTTTATTTTTGAAGAACAGCTGATGTCTGGAGCATGAACAGAATGATTAGCCACTATTCAATCTATACCACCTATTTTCTGCAGTTTATGCTTCTTTAAAAATACTAAATAGACATCCATGAAAAAGAGAATTATTTTTCCCATCTGAAACTCCTAACATCACAGTACTTAGATGAAACATATACAGTGCGGTACAGTGACATATATACAGTAGAGATGCCATTTAAATATATGAGAAGTTAATTTGCAAAAAAGGAAGAAAAGCAAAGAAAATTATAAATGAAAATGTGCTCATTGTTGCTTCCTAATCCACATTTTTCAAAAAGGATTTCATGGTAGATCACTGCATTGCTATGTCTCATATTTATACTTCCAAATTTTTACTGAATATGTAAGAGCAAATAATCTGGTACTGTGGAGGGTAATACTAAATTAAAGATGCTGCTGCCAAATGAGAAAACATAACTCATATACTCTTCATTTAGCTACCGATTTGCAACAAGATTTACAAATCATTAGTAAAAATACGCAGGTTATGTTTCAAGAAATCATCACAGTCAAAAGTATTAGATAAAATCTTACTTTTTTTCCTTCTTACCTTTAAAGAAGACAAAATTCCCCTCACTGTTTTCATAAACTGCATCAATGCTGGGAGGCAGTCCCCTCCAGAAGTAGGTAATCTGCATAGGGTATCCATCCATCACCCTGTTGTTTCTGACCCGCCAAAACCACTGATCCTGGAAACCAAACATACTTCTCTTACTACATTTATATGTGTTCACATGCCGTCTTGAAAACGCTGAACAGCCTATCCCAGCATTTTTGGAGCATGACCTTTTGCTGTTTGCATAACCATATTGTGTTTGCATTCATGTCACATCCACACATTACAAATGTGTCAGAACTAGTTGTTCCCTGAGGTGGGAATAAGCTACACATGTGAACTGCGTGTTTGCTGTAGATAGCCTTTGGCAGAACGTACCGTGTGCTGCATGAGATGATGTAACTTTCTCAAATTCATTCCTGTAAGGGCCCAATTTAAAATCTGTGATCTGACTACAAGTGCTTTTAGACTGAACTATATGCATGTGTGTATGCATAATATAATGGACTACAGACAGGCTTTGAAGATCAATTAATTCTGCAGTCCATTTTTTGCAATCGCTGCCAACAGTGAAATGTTGATATACGTGTAACATCACTACATCAGTCCAATAAGAACTACAATCTGATGTCAATCTTTCCATGTGACATTAAATAGAATGGTTAATATTACAGCCATATATATATATAGGTAATAAATCCAGCTAAATCCAGTGTGTGGCACATTAGGTGGGTATTCATATATTGTTGTACCTCTTCAGGTCTTATAACAGCAGCTGTTTCAGTTCATTCAATATTTAGAGATGAAGGATAAGGCAAGTATTTAACATCTTACACACATTTGCATACTTTCAGCATTAGTATTATAGAAAACAACCCAGCTTAAATAACAAAGAAAGTGCTATTCTGTCAGATATTAGTCATGGTTTTACATGGCAGTTCCTCCTGAGTAGGTCAACTTGCCAAGCAAGAGAGATCTGTGCTCTTACAGGAATTGGCACAGCTTAAAGACAAGAAGAATACTTCACAGGAGAAGGCTTATGATGAACTATATTCATCATCTTCCCAAACATGAGATCACATCTCTCTTTAATTATTTGTCTTTTCAATGACTTAACAATTTATAAAACTCCACAAAAAGTATTAACCATACAAATATAAATCAGCTCAATATATATACAAAAAGTACATCTGAATCATGTACATAAATGAGTCTAAAATTGAAACTGCTGCTTTGAGTGCCACATATCTAAGAAACTTAGTATTAAAAAATAAAAGTTCAAATAGTTACACAACCTGAAAAAAACATTATATTGGAAATTTGCAACTGTCTGGAAATATCATCATGGCTAGGCTTCATGAACGAAGATTTGGGAAGGGCTCTACCCACGCTTGCTACAAGCATGCTGGTGGCTAAAAAGGCCAATGCGAGATAGGCAAGTCCAATCGCAAAAAGGCACAGTGGAAAGTCTCCATCGGCACTACTGGCAAGGCACAGGTCTTCCTGCATTGCCTTTTTTCCTCAAGACTGATTCTGCATGCATTCTCAAAAGAAGCAGCAGTGTTATGGATGGTGTGTGTCCATTTGTCCTGATTGGAGGCTGGAGTGGACCACTGATGGTGGTCAATATGGCCAAGGCTGTTTCAGGGAGTCCTTGTATGATTCTCTGGAAATAATACTAATAAAACTTCTCACATTTTTTCATGTCTAGCTATTTCACTGCTAATATAACAAAGTTGTACTATTCTCATCCAAATAGATTCCTATTTTCAGCTTTCATTGATTTTTATTGAAAAATGTATTATAACATTTGAGGAAGGTCAACAATACAATTTTTTAGGATTAATTTACTAAATTCCAGTAAGAGAACTGGCAAAAGTGGGGGAATACAACTTAGAGATACAAATATTTAAGAACTGAAGCATGTGTTCTGAATGCTGAAATAGATAATGTCAATCTCTGTTACTTTTTAATATAGTGTGTAGATAAGACAATTGGAAGTACTTTTTCATCAAAATAGTAATAAATGTTTGAAATGGATTTTCAGCTCAGATTTTTCAGCATCGTCAATCTAGGAATGACTTAGGGAGGAATGATGTTAAATCTTCATAGGCCAAGGAGTCCTTTGTCCTCCCCAAATTTCTAAAAAACCCTCAAAAGCCAGGCAGCAACTCAGAGATCAGTTCCTTTCTTTTCTTTTTTAACGAACAAAGTAGCAAGCTGCAGTGACTTACAACTGCAGAATTTGTGTTATCTGCTACTATCTTCAGTAGAACAGAATATTTCAAGCTTGTCTTTTTACACTCCAAAACAGATAACCCTTTTTGTTTGCCTGAACTTGGTTGCGAAAGCACATCTTTGAGAACAGTGTTTCATTGAAGGAAGGAACATACCCATCTCTCCTAAAATGTCCTCTAACTCAGAAGGACATTGATCAAGTTGTGGGTACAAAATAAGCAAGATATTTAAAGCTGAACAAAGGCTAATTACTTTGCTGAATACTAAAGGACATGCATAATCGCTTCAATGAACAAAGGTCATAAATGAAATATCCAGGCTTTCAGGAGTTTCCTGAGACAACACACATACTCTGGAAAATCTGGATATCAGTGCTACAGACAAAGCTTATAACAATTCAGGTTGGCTAACAAATTTCAACATTTAGCTCGTAAACCAAAGCAGATCTTGCAAACCATATTAATGTGTTACAAGGAAGGATTTGTGTAGTTCTAATGATAGGAATAATCTTTATGATCAGACTGAAGTTACATTGTTAAATATTCAATTAATTTCACTGACTGTTTTGGTTTGGCTTCATTTGTTTTTTTAAGAGGAAAAAAAGGAAATAAAACAAAGAAAAATACCCAAACTAAATAGTCATGGCTATATTTAGCAGTTCACAAACTTTCAAATTTTAAGATAGAGAGGGCTAGAGTGGCAAGTCATTTTGGTTAGAGCAGTACTGCACAGGTGACTGGCTAGTATGATCCCATCATGATGACTTTTGGTAAATACCAAAGTGTCCATGAAATGACCTCAGTAAAGAGACTAATCATGCATTCTTGAAAGAAACTGACTCTGTAATGAACATAGATTTCACAGTGCAAACAAACCTGTAAAATCTTCAAGTCAACAAATATCTTCTTCTTGAGAATGTGTTATGTTTCAGCCTCAGTGATTAGTGGAGTATATTTGCATGATTTCATTTTGATAAGAAGACCAATAAAATTATATTCTGCAGATTTGGTATTGAGTTGTATGTCAAACTGTATTGCATACTTAATATTGCTGATTTGCAGTACAACAGTGAGAATATTCTTATTTATTTTTTCTGCTCAAATTCCTTAGCAAACCAATAATTTTCCCTGATATACAATTAAAATCCTAACAGTAATACAATTATGGCAGCAAAACTGGAATGTTTGATTCATGCAGCATAGCCTCATGGTTTTTTTTAAAATGTGTATATATGTGTGTGTATATATATATATATATATGATAATGTCAATACTATGAATCCATAAGCTTTCAGCAAGAAATAATTTGAGGTATCTGACAAGCAATTAATTTAGCAAGGTATTACTGTCTAAACACATCCATCCTGCACTGGCACAAGCCTTTTCATCTGAGACTGATTATAGAAGATCCTCATACTTTCCTATAGTAATTTAAGAGATACTTCCAATAGAATGACATCGAAAATGGTATCATGAAAAATGAGAAATCTTTCTCTACATTGATTATAAGGGGAACCTGGAAACCTGGATCCCATTTAGATGTCTGCAAAGTACAAAGTAAGAATCTAAATGCAAGCAAAAGAAATCCTGTTTGTTGTCTCCTTTTTGTCTCCTGGGTTCAACTTGTCATAATGCAAAGAACATAAAATCAAAAGAATGACCACATAGGGTCAGATCAGGGTCCATCTAGGTGCACATCCTGTCTCCAGAGGAGTCACCAGCAAGTTAACAGATAAGACTTCAGCACTGAAATGATAAAGCAGTTTAATTAGATGACCACTCTAGGTTCCTTCCAACTGCATGACTCTACACTACTCTGTTCTGGGACAATACACAGAAAGGGAACGTGCAATGACACTTCTCTGAGACACTCCCCCAGTTACCCATCACTTGTGGTTCAGGGACCTCTTGAACCAAAGGCAATAATTTTGTGATTGATAGCACTTGATGGGCTTTAACTCCTTTGGACTCCTTTCTACACACAAACAACCTTAGAGCTGCTTAGAGCAGAAATGTGCCCACAGCTAGCTGCAGAAATGGGTCCACAACAACGCAACAACCTGTGCTGGACTGAATGCTGTTAATGTCTTAAACATTATTAAAATAGACTTTTTGCCAAACTGCAAAGAAGCAACTGCCTGTCTAAGATCACCAAAGCACTCCCCTCACAATATCTTCTGACTGGAATTAGGATTGTGACTGGGAACTTGAGATAAGACTACTGTCTAATCATGTCAGGTCTGAGCAGAAGTAAACAAAGCCCAGGGGATGGTGGAGGAGAAGGATTTTGGGTGTGTAATGGTGAAATCTCTCCGCACCAAACCAAAGAAGTAACACCCCAACATGCTCAGGGAAGACCACGTACACACAGGGCAGTCACAGGAGAAGTAGATGAAAAGGGGTCATAAACCATCAAAGACCCCCAAAGTACCCACCCCGCTCTCCACCCCACCACCCCAACTCATTCCTGAGGCCTTCCACCACCAGGGGACTGCCCGTGATCCAAGTGAGGCAACAAATCCAGAGCCTGTTGCAAGAGACTGCAAAGCTTTCCCTCCCTCCAGGGGAGGTGCCTGGGCATCTCCCGAATGTCTATCAATCCATTGGATTCTGTTCTGTGGGACCCACACCACCGAGAGGACCAAAAGAATCAGACCAATGGGAGGACACCAAGTTACATGGAGTGGTGATACATTTTCTATTTGAATCTCTCTCTGTCACTTTCTTTCTTACCGCCCCGCTCCTTTTCCCATTTCTTTCTCTCTTTCTCTGCCTCACATTTATCATTAAATAAAACCCATTCAATTGACTTTGGCATATGGTCTCATTTTTACCTTAATTTGGGCAGAGGCATTTCTAATAATTTTAATAACCAGATCATAACACAACACTTAGTGTGAAAAGCCTTAAGCAATCAGCAACAGCTACTGCTGCTCACTGGTGTTCAACCTTTATTCACCTTATTTCTTTTTCTTTATCACCAAGAACAGTAGGCCTTTGACTGCAAGATCTAATTCAGGATCTTTGTTGCTTTATAATAAAAACACCTTGTAGATTAAATCCTTCTGCTTGTTTTCAGGAAACCTTTCTACACTCTAACACATCTGGCCAATATTAAGAGTAATGGATCTGTGGCTTGAAAGAAGGTCTTCCAGAGCCATTGCCTTTAATATATAAATATTCCATTCTGAAGCACAACTGTGAACGTAACTTACCATGTTCTCTCTTCTACAGGATGGAATCCTGTAAACTTCTTATTTTAGTGATCTATTTTCAGCAAATTTACATTACATTGCAATAATCATGAACAATGGGGTATTGCTTATCAGTAAGGACCCTACAGGTTTCCACAAAACTAAAATTCTGGAAATTTATAATTTTAGCATTTTTAAGTCTTAATTAAACAGACAGAATTTGGCACATGATTTGTCAAAAGATGCAATTTCAGGGAATCAGCAAATATCTGGAAATATTTGAGGGCAGAACTGAAAGTCTGGCCCATTTATAAGATTGAGGAAAAGAGGTGTTGGCAGAGGTTGATAGAATAATCTGTTCGTGTGAATTTAATTCTTCTGACTGACTTTCTTGTGAACATACTGGACTCAAAGGTTTTAGAGTTCCCGGGTTCAAACTCTGGAACTCAAGAAACTCCAGCGTGTGGCTGTAAAGCATGACAAGGACCTTTTTGAAATATCAGATGGGACAGGCTCTGCTTACAGAAAGAATGCATCATTTCAGCACATATAAGTAAATGCATTTAATTTATCTTAAGTAAAATTACTTACCAGAAATTTTATCATCTGCATTTTGGTAAACAGGTACAATTACTGTAAATGTGTTTCCACAAAAGTTTAACTATTACTGAAATTCAAAAGAGGCATAGTCCAAGAGAAAGCATATTGACTCCAAGAAAGCTCTTTTACACTTGCAGTAAATAGCTTGAAACAGTTTCTCAGGCAAAACACTTCTCAGTGTATTTGTTTATGTTGAATAAACACAATTTTGCCTCTTCTGAGAATTAGTGTGTATTGAAAAATGTTGGTTAAATATACTTTTTGTTATTTTGTTTCCTCAAAAGAGTAACTACTGCAGACAGGTTGAACTCATGACTTGCCACATGCACTCCAATTCAAAGCCTGACAAACAGATACCTCCAATATACAGCTTTTAGTGTTTTTTCTTGCCAGCTGGCAAATGCCTCCTTGTAAGCATCTGTAGTTACCCAATTGCTTCTAAAATATGGATCACTCCTGTGCAGCTGTGATCTGGCATAATAATGGATCATTAAATATTATGACTATGGACCCACTAGGTAAATTAAACTTGGACAATTATTCCCAGTTCAAAAAGCAGAACTGAAACAAACAACAATCTAAATTTCACTGAAAAGAGAGAAATATGTCTAAAAACTAGAAAGTGGATATTGACTAAAGAGAGGTTGTAAGATGTTTCAGAAGCACTATGATGGATAAAGAGTAATAGTAGTATGAAGAAGCAGAAGCAGTCAGTCAAATTGAAAGTTTTGAAATGTTATTTAGACGATGGGATATTTTTGCAAAAAAAGGACAATAAAGCTTTTTAGAGAAAACAAACTGAACAAAGGTTATACATAAATCATTCTGCACTGACAGTAAATGTTTCAGGTTTTTTGTTTTTTTTTTGGTGCATATGAAGGGACTAAAATACAGCCTACTGTGTATAATCATAGCAAACACCTTCCTCAAAAAAAGCACTTCCTTATTAACAGCTCAGAGAACCTTGAATGCAAGAGTTACAATCAAAAAATTCTGACTCATAATGCTTAATTTTCATACTTTGTTGTTAGATACTGTCTCTTCCTAATCTTAGAATATAAGATTTCAGCTTTTTTAGTGAAGATTATGTTAATTTTTTTTCTTGTTTCATTCTATGAATGTTTAAATCTGTACTCTTATAAAAATTTATTTCAATTTCAGTATTTATTCTGATCTTGAGGAACATCTTTTGGGTTCCTTAAGGACACAACTGATGTGTAGGAGAGTTAAAAACAATCTTCAGGTATTTTGTGCATTATTCAACCATAATACACAAACCAGAGGAGTTTTTAGTGCAAAATTAATAGAGCTTTCCTGTCTGAGCACCTCATTTTCTCCTGTGTCTCTGGACCAACAACCAGTGCTAACATTAAAACATTAATTTGATACAAAATGTCTAGAGCTCTGACCTTTATTTTATACCTAATGAACTCCATTTACGATCCTGTATTGGCATGGGATGCTCTGACTAAGCTTCAAATGACACCCACGAAAAACAGAAAGATTGTCTGATGTCGTAGACATTCTAAAAAGTCTACAAAGAGCTAGAAAGAAGAAAAAAAATCAGAAACCTTTGAAGTGGTACCTTTTGTATCTCCTTGGAGATGAAGGCACAAAATGACTTAAGACAGTCTTTTTTATTAGTGAGACAGGTGCAAAAACAAGGGAAAATTGCAACTGTAAATTACAACATTTTGACTATTATTATAAAAATGTATGTGAAATATCCTTGAGTTTTACAGCAAAAATCTCTGAGTGAACTTCTCTCTGACTTGATGTTAAAGTGTGCGTATATGTATATATATAGTGCTGTTAACAGTATTCCCTAAACAAGATGGATTGAGATGCAAAATTGAGAAATTTAATATCTACAGCTCATAGAGAGAAGTTTACAATGGATGGATTCCACAGGATTACTGCTTGGACTATTTAATTTGGGAAAAAAAAAGGCAAGTAAACATAATACTTCTGCCCTAAAAAAATGTTAATGAAATATTAAATGCAGATTAATATTATTGACAATATACATTAACATATCACATTGGGTCTCATCTTCTCCCTTAAGCATACTCTGATCCGGTGCAAAAGCAAGCCTTTGTCAATGTAAGTTAAAACGTACCCAGCAGCCAAGCAAAACAACAGCAACTGCAGACATTCTGACAAATAAATATCCTTCTAATTTTGTCTCATCTGAGCATTGGGGCAAAATAAATAAAAAAATAAAGCCAGTGGTAAATAATATATTAAGATGTTTCTTAACCTTAAGTTCTTCTCTTCCAGGGAAAGAACTCCAGTTTTGGAGTTTATAGGATTTAAGTCAAAGGACAGGGAAAAAAAAATATTCTGAGCAACTTTCTGTGAAATTTTCATGGAGCAGAAAAAAGAAGATGCAATCCAAGGGTTTTAAGTATAGAAAAAAGTATTAGCACAATTCAGCTATGAGAAGAATTGCTGAAATACTTTTTCTTTTCTGTTTTGCTGCTTTTTCTTTTCCCAATATAGAATTTGCAATGAAATGTATAGATTAGCCCTACTTCAGTTCATACTTAATTCCATAGCAGAAAACAATTGGCTCTATTGATACTGGAAGCAGACATTAAATAGATGCTACCAATCTAGCTCATTTTAGGAAACAATTAACTAAATGGACTATTCTATACACACATGGAATAACTTAGCTCAGCTTATTATTAAATTGATTCATATTAAGAACAAACAAAGATCCTTTAAAACTGAAAAGGCATTCATTAACAGGTGGATGTACAATGCATTAAAGATGACTTATTTGAACTTATAGAAACAGTTCATCTTTCCTAATGTGTTCAAAACAACAGCATGGTTCTAACAGGGTAAAAATGTGGTCTGAGAGGCACTGTGAGAAGTCAGAGCATTTAACACTGCACAGGAAAACCTCAGCACCTCTTATGATGAGATCCTGAACCTCCCAATAATCTCCTCACTGGAAATGAGACCAACCCACTGGATTCAAAGCAAAGAGATGCAAAAACGTCATCAAATGCTTGTTCTTTTGCTCCCGTACTTTCCCAAGTAAGGAATTTACTTCCTTGATGCAATTTATTAACACTATTAATTACTATTTATTGTTGGTACCTTAATCAGACACTGAAGCACTCCTGCAGACAAATTAAAATCAGTTTATTGCCAACTTATTCTTTTCCTTAACAACATGTTATGGCTAAGTGACACCATGAACCAAAGAACTAACTGCTGTGACTCAGCATAGGAGTGACAAACTTAATCCGTTGCTGTTTATGGAGAGCGCTAAACTGAGCTTGCTTTAAAGTATCTGTCTTCAGCTAAGCTTAAGTTCAGTAGTGTAAATACATTTTCAAGAGGGAAAATTATCTAGCGATTTTATGCAGAAAATCTTTGCTAAGGAGTAGCATTTTTTCTAGTATCTGTTCTTATCTGCTGTTCTGTATTACTGGCAAATTAATTTATTCAGGGCCAAAAAATGGCACTATTTTTGGTAAAATCTCCCTTCTTGGCATCTTATTCTGAGTCCTAACTATTTGCCTGAATAGTCACTTTTGCTCATTTGAGATATGTGAAAAATTGTTTTTCACGTTTCATGCTGAAATCTATAGCTATGTTATGCTGTTTTGTTATTTTTTTTTAAAGAAGCAAAATAATACAGAAATTAGACTTCAAAGATTAAATATGAAAAAAACCCCTACATTTATTTTCCCAAAGGACTTAAATAGGTATGGTGTTCCATATGCACTCTCGCCCCCTTTACAAGAGATGCCTCTTATTTTTCTTCCTCATTTGTAAACTGCTGTACAGAATCTCCTTCATGGACTGCATATACAACACAATTGCAACGTGCAGTCTTGCTCATCTGACCTCTACTTTAACCACCACCAGGACAACAGGATGTAGCAAGAATGACTGAAGCTGGAGCAAAAATACATCCTTTATATTCAACATCAAATTTCTAAGTATGGTTGATTTGCCAACACATTGGTGATCCCTTTGAAACACCTCCCAACTTTCTGTAGTAATTTCAATAAAGTACTACCAGCTGCATTTGAGTATTCCCACTTCCAGTGCTGCACAGTGATAGATCCAAGATGCAGAGTTTCTCCCCTTTTATTTTGTCTTTCAATTTCTTCTTTTCTCCATAATCTTCCTTCTTTTACACTTTCTCTAATGCACGCTTGGGCCATTTGTCCAGTGCCAGTGCTGGCAGAGAGTTGCAGGGTGAGGGAGCTGCGTGAAGAGATGCTCTGGCTGACCTGTGTCTGACTCCTGCAGGGCACAGCTGAGCCCCTCAGCCAAACTGTTGCCTCTGTGGTAACACATTTCAGAAAGGGCAAAAGCATGGTTCCCTACTCAGAGAAGTTTTTTTAATATTCGAATATTCATGATCAGTAGTAGATTTGAGATATTTCTGATTCTTTTCCAATACACAAATACTGAATGTCTGACAACAAGCTATACAAGAATTCTGCAGTTCTTCAACAAACTTTGAATAGCACCCATTCATTTTTAAACTAGACTCTGACAATTACTCTTTTGTGCTATATTTTTCTCATTTGAAGGACAATTCATTGTTCAGCTATTTCAAAGTGGTGTTATTTTGTCTAAAATCATGAACACAGAACAAAGATAAAGCTATTCATATTTTTAGAATCATAGAATCATTAAGGTTGGAAAAGACATCTAAGATCATCAAGTCCAACTTTTGACTGAATACCATCATGTCCACTAAATCACCTTATGAATACATCTGTGAAGTTTATTTTGCATGCTGTATGTTGAACTTTTTCTAAATATCATGAATATTACAAGGCAAATATGAAGAAAGTGCACAATACTATGAATTTACATTACTTCTTCCTAAACAACATATAGCAATATATTCAGCTAAGTACCTCATGCAGTTTGGTCATTTGCTGTGCAGAAATGATTTTGGACATCTACTTGTTTGACTATTAGTATATCCAAATACTCTGTGTGATTCCTTGAATACTAAATGTGTAAGACATACATATACTCACAAAGCAAAAGCATCTCTTAAAAATAGACCTTAGGCTTAAAAAAATGGCCAAAGGCCAGTTTGGTTTTTTTTAAGGAACAGGCTTGGTCTAATCCAGAGTGAACTGGCTGAGAAATGACCTCTTTAAATGAAGGCAATAAATGTATCTTACTTGCAGAGGCATCCACAACCATGGCTATAGTTCCATTTTGGAGGACGTCTTGATTTAAATCCTGGCCCTTTCCTGTCTCTGCTCAGTTGAGTGCAGAAAAATAACTGCAGTCACTATCTAACTTACTTTCACCTGCACTGAAAAGGGCGTATTATTGCTGTTGCCCTTTCCAGTTACCAGTGCAGATGAAAAGTTTTTTTAAAATATATACTTTCTTAATTTCAAATTTACACATTTATATTATTGCATATAAACAAATTAATTCTAAAATAAGCATTTCTTAAGACTGGTATTAGTATCTGGTGTTCTATAGAAGTAATTAATTTAAGAACACTTTGATGTACATTTGGTTAATATTTAATTTTGAAATATTGTATCCTCATTTTTTTACAGCTCTGTTTTCATTAGTAAATTATTCTTTTATTATAGTATTTTTAAAATTCCTTCAGTCTTATTCAAATATATATTTTATAATTTCTTCACTATGAAACTCTACGTGAACTTTTTATAAAATTTTTGATGCGTATCGATCTGTCCTCTCTATTTTTCCTGTGTGGACAGTACAATGACATTTACCCATTTCTTTTCTCTCTACACATTAACCTCTCAAAAATACTCTGAAGCAATCAAAACCTGTAAGTATTTATAAAATGCTTTCAGGTCAAGGAAAAACCCTTCTGCAGAATACATATAAAACATGCTATGTGGTCTTTGGCTACAATGAATGGATGCGTGCCAATAGATCTTACATTAGATATGAAACTCAGCAAACCCTAACAACACCATGGATTGATCTGGGCCTTATGGGGAAGGTTGCCACTTATATATGACTATCATATCAAGGGCACTTGACTCTTCCTGGAAAAATCTTCCACACAAGAATGATCACTACAAATATTGCACTATGGTGCAGCTGAAGGTGATATGACCTTTTCTGATGTGTCCCAGAGTATCTATATAAATGGTAACAACTCAGGTAATCAATGTTTTATCTTAATTGACTGATAATTCAATTTGGAAAAAAAACCCAAACAAAACAAACAAACAAAACCAACGAAAAAAATTCCCACGGAATAAATAATAATAATCTCAGTTTAGGTGGGCTTCTGTATTCCTAGATGAATTGAGCATTTCAATTCATTCTGATTTTTTCCAAATAACTAAACTGACTGAGACTATATAAAATGTTCCCATTGCCACATGGTGATGATCCGAGATGAAGGAACAAACAGACAGATATGAAGGAGACATAGCAAAGACATCAAATCTGGGCTTGCAGCTAGGAATCTCTGGAATGCTCACATTCCCCCTAATGCTCTGTAGGTAACAGCACATGCCCATGAAGTACTGCACAAAACTCTTCATCCACATGATGAATATTAGGCTTTTACAGTGCAGTTAACTACTTATTTCTTCAGCAGGGATTGCACTCTGAGCCTACAATACCACCTGCAAATTTTCTTGAACCCAGTTCTGTTGCCTGTACTTATCGTGATTTCAAATAAAAGCAATGAGTTCATGACTTCATGGAGCAACGGTGCATTCTGCACCATGGGAAGATAAGAAAATAGGGATTTTTTATTATTAAAAAAATCACCAATTTCGTTGGTTAGAATTGAAAGACATCCTCCTGGCATTGAGAAAAATAGAGTTCTGTTGAAGTATGCTATTTCTAAACTGCAAATAGTCTAACAAAGGTGAGTCAAATGTAAAAAAATATTACATGTTTTCATTAATATATGTATCATTCAAACAAGAGATTCTTGCTAGTTCCATAATCCTTGCCCTGAGAGTGTCAACTGTGCCAATGCCAACTGTAAGCTCAATACATTCCATCCCTTCCATTACACACAATGCTACCCTCCCACCTTGCCTGCCCTGCTTACCCCTCCTGAAGAGCCTGTAACCATCCAACAGGGCACTCCAGTCACAGGACTCATCCCACCAGGTTTCACTTATGTCAATAGGAGTGGGCCAAAGCTTCAAGCTCCTCTTGTTTGTTCCTCATGCTGTGTACATTGGTATAGAAACATTTTAAGTGTGGTTTGTGGAGTAGGTTAAGGGATCTCACTAGCACTCAGTTCCTTAAGTTTTGGCATGCCAACCACTGTTTATCACTGGCAAGCCTGCTTTTGTCCCTTTCTCCTTACAATCTAGTTTAAAGTTCTATCAATGAGCCCTGGTAGCTTCGGTGATAAAATCCTTTTTCCCCATTGAGAAAGGTGTGTCCCATTAGGTGTTGTATAGACCATCTCATGGTCAAAAATTCCCAAATTTTCCCATGACACCAGCCTTGGAGTGACACGTTGGTCTGATGGGTCTGCCTGTTCCTTTTGATGTTCTTCCTTGCTGCTGAAAAGATCAAGGAAAACACTACCTGTGGTCCTGACCCTTCAACAAAACATCTTAAGGCCCTGAAATCCCTTTTCATTGCCCTCAGAATTCTCTTTGCAATCTTATCACTGTCAATGTAAAGCACCAATAGCAGATAATAGAGTGCCGTACTAGACTGGAGGATTTTCTAGTAATGTCTTACACTTGCAAACAATGCTAAGGATTCATTTAATTTTATACATACCAATTTTCTAAATGCAAGTAAGTATATATTTCTGCTAAACTTCCTCTTTTGTTCTTGTATTATCCTCAGTGGCCATGGAAGTCAACTAATGCAATGCACTAAAGGCCAAAACGTCCAAATTGGGACAAAATGCTTTTGTCCCAAAATCTATTGTAATTGTGCAATTAAGGAAACAAGTAATCTGAGATAGATTGAAACCAATGAACTAGCTAGCTAAACACTTAGGTAATGGACTAACAAGAGGCTATGTTAAATCATCAAATGGCTTACAAATGACAAGTTACTTGTAAAACAGCAAGACGTGCAAGCCAAGGCATAAACAAATTCAGGTTTTAAAAATATACAACATGAGTTGAATATATGTTGGTAATAACTCAATCTTTCCTGTTCTTTAGAGTATGAATAAAACAGCAAATCTTATCCCCTGTTGAAGTGTCAGGATTAGAAGAATATAGAAGGCTGTAGAAGATCGCACAGCAATATTCTTGGACAGCAGAGGCCAAAGAAAAAAAACAGGTCATTAAAAGTGGCATATCAAGCAAAGACTAGCCATCTTATCTGTCTTGATGATGAAAATATGAAAATGATAGAAATTCAACTGCCTTTGCTCACTGCCTCTGTCACTCAGACACAAGGATAGATCATGAAAATAAAGGAATTGCTAACAGTGCATATATAATACTGTACGCTACATCTGATTACAGATGGGAATGTACAATTTAAAGCAGCAAATGACTGTAGGTGTTATAAAGGGCTGGCCAGACATCACCCCAAAACATCATCCAAGTCTCCATCATGATAAGAATGAGGAAAAACACTGGTGAACTGTTAGGAAGAATGGGAAAGGATTGAACTCTGTCATTATCAAGTATAACCTTTGACCTAATACAGTCTATTCTCCTTGGTAAAGATATTTTCCCCAGACAGATATGTCAAAACATTGATTAAAATGGTCCCTGTGTTGTTCTGATTTATTGACTTAACTTGTACTATAATAAAATTTGATTTTGTATAGGAAAACAGGTTTTTATTTCTTACATTCGGTATTACAAGCTAATCTGTTTTTTCTTGGGTGATTTTACCTCATACATATTACTCAAAATAGTCTCCCTGTCATGTCAAAGGTACTTAATACCAAGTGAAATCTTCAGTCTCTTACAGTCAATGAATTTCTTTCCCAATACTTTCAACTGGGTCAAGTTTTCATTCAGTAGTCAGGGAAAGCAACACTTAAAAAAGTATTCAAGCTATAGCCTACAAAAGAGAAGAAAATATAGTGTTTAAGTAAATATCTGTTATACTTGTCAATATATTCTTAATAGTGTGAATAGTGTTTCACTAAGTTGTTGAAAAAAATAAACATACATGTTGTTTTACATTATTTAACATCTCGGTTGTTTAGCAGTGCAGCATTCTGCATAGAAAACAGCTGATTCAGAAGAACAAATATCTGTTTATTTTCCTTTAAACTACTGCTAAACTTTTACATTGTGGACCCTCAACTCCTTGAATGGGAAAAAAAGAAGGAACCAAAGAGATTAAAAATATACAAATACTGCCAGAATATAAAGGTTTGGCTGTAAATCAAGAATATGTAAATGAAAGCAAATAATACCATTGTTTCAAAAAGCTTATATTACAAGCGATTCCAATTGTTTCCCAAAATGTTTACTTAAATTAGTTGAAAGACCAGAATTTTATACAACAAGAAATTTTAATTAAGCCTTGTGCTTGAAGTGTTTTAGCAATTACTCCCTTTGGTTCCATTAGGATGTAGCCCCAATTAAAATGTATTGTTAATATTACTAGATAACACTTGCTAGTGGTACAAAATTGAAGATATGCCTCCATGTAATTTTAGATTATTCCTTGTTGTGAGTTTCTTGCAATTATTTTTTTGTCAATAATGTTTTTTTCTATTCTCTTGCCAATGAAATATTTTTAATCAGTTCACTCAAACACTGAGCTGCTGAAAACAGGCAAGTTCTACAAAATTAAATACCTTTCGTACCCTAGAATTCAGTTAAAGCTTTTTGTTATTTAATTTTGCTGTGCTAAAATAATACATGAAAAATTAATAGGGTCACAGGATTCTCTGACTATAACAAACAACTATTGTAACTGTAAGGGAAAAAAGATCAGGATTTGATCTTTCCACTTTAATTTACATCATTAGTCCTTACTCAAGTGATAATGCCCATTAAGGGTATATATTTTCCCCACTGAGATTCTCTGTCTATTTTTGAGTTATTCATAAGAAGTAAATTTACCAGATTAGAGTCTTTTCATGTGCATTTGTTTATGTGTATTTTTAATGTCTGTCACTTATTTACTAGTACTATGCAGAACTCTAATTGTTCTGTGTTCCTTATATTTGATAGTATGTAAAACTTGTTCTGATCAAAAGCATGATGAAGTTAACAGTCAAGTAGATTTCAGAACAAGCTCCTGATATATGAGGAGGAAAAGAGGAACAGTTATATTCAATAACTAAGAAAAAGAACAATTCAAGATGCACAAGTCACACCATATAAGCATACTATCATTTGTTGGGAGATCCTATGGATTATTTTTAGGAGCAAGAAAAAGTAAAAACTCTATTTTTTTTATTCAATATTGTTACAAGTACTTTCCTAGGAATATATAAAAATGTGACCCACTCTATCCTTTTGCATGAAGAGAGAAACAGAGATCTTCAGATTCCTTCAATTCCACTGTATTTTTTAAAATGCATCTAAAGAATGACTAATTCTTGGAGTTGTGACATACAATTTACAAATATTTAGTATCACATTTTTCAGTATTTATTAGATTAAAACTAAACCAGAAATAAGAATTTGTTAAGATTCACATTTAATTGCCCAAATCTTTAAAACATTGTCCCAAAGCCTGCCATTACATTTGTATATTAATTCACACAATTCAGTCCAGTATTCCTGTTAAACTCAGACTGTTCAACTCCCTGTGAAGTCCCCCGAAGAGTCTAAGTACTCCTTTTCAACTGCAAGTACTCTCTGGGTTAGGGAGTGCACCTTGTGGACATTAAAGGCTCATCATGAGATAGTGAGAGTCTCATAGAGGTAGAACCAAGTCAGCGAACAGAATGTTTTAGCCCAGAGCCTGACCATAGAAAGGAGGATTATTTCCTCTGAAGATGAGCCAGGGGAAGGAGACAGCAGAGGATCTGTCTCACGGACCTGAAAGGGTGGATATTCCTTTCTCTTCACTCCTTTTGT
This sequence comes from Sclerurus mexicanus, assembly GCA_013396755.1. Classification (NCBI taxonomy): domain Eukaryota; kingdom Metazoa; phylum Chordata; class Aves; order Passeriformes; family Furnariidae; genus Sclerurus; species Sclerurus mexicanus. Next base: position 2,662,681 of record VWZF01004274.1, read on the forward strand.
TAGTGCTTTGTGAGCAGCTGCCACACACCCCAATCTCCAGTGCCTGGTCTCTTTTTCTGACCTGAATGCAGAAGTCACAAAACAGTCTCCTGAGCAATCTCACTAGCTATTGCTTCTGACGGCCATATTTCAAAAGGGATGATGGAGCAAATGCTACCACAAAATGACTTGGGGAAGGAGGCAGATTTTAGAAGATTCACAGAATGGTTGAGGCTGGAAGGGATCTCTGCAGTTTCTGGAGAAGTATGAGGAAACACCTGAAACTTCCTTTGGAGTTCAGTGGGCAAAACAGGTAACAGAAACATTTTGGGAGGCTATAACAACTTTTTAGTTCTCACATTTCAGTTGCTATCCAAAATCACAGAAGGGTTGACATCTGAAGGCACTTATGGAGATCCAACCCACTCCTCTCAAAGCAGAACAATCTACAGCTAGTTGACCAGGTCTATGTCCAGTTAGCTTTTGGGTATCTTCAAAGATGAAGACTCCACAACCTCTCTGAATAACCTGCTTCCATGTTTAATCTGTGTTTACAATGAAAAAAAAATCCTTATGTTTAAATTGAAATTAAATCAATCATTCTGCCTTGTTTTTCTTTCAGGGAGAATAAATTCAGAAGAATATTATTCTGTAAGCTTAAGGCAATGTTTCAGCACAGCTGTTAAAATCTAGTTCTTCTTCCTGGACTTCATCACACTGCATATCATCCAAACACACAGTATGGAAGCAGTCAAGCAACAGGTGCCATTGTACCATGCAAAAAGTGGTATGAGGAGAAATAATAATATATTCTGCATGCGAGGGTTTATTTGGGTCAAGATGTGTGAGCAATTACATATTAACATGATAGTAAAACCTACCACTAGATGAAACGCTTGTGTAGTGCACTCCAGGGGTCCACAACCAAAGACACCTATGGGATAACTACCCTGCAGAAAAATCTGAACCACATGTATTGTGCAACTGTTTGGCCTCAGAAGATAGACTATATCTAATTAAAAGCAAACCACATATGATGGACATGAGAGGAGCTCAGTACCATCTGCTCTATTACTGGTTAAATCCTTTTACACCGCGTTGTTTGCCAATGAAAACACAACCTTTTGGAAAAAACTAGCACTCTCTCTTCTCACAAATCTAAAGCCCAGTTGAAGATACTGAGCCAACCATCCTGCTAAGGTTATACTTTTTAATGGGCTACTACATTAATACATTAATAATAAGGATTTTATTAGCCAGATAAAACAGATTAACAATTGGTTCAAGTTGCTTATAAATTTCAATCAGATGTATATCATTGATACCTTTGATGTATGCATTGATAGCTTTGTAAAAAGACCTAAAAATATAGTTATGATTTTTTTTAGAACTTTCTATACATAAAATATATATATATATATATATATATATACAGGTATGCCGGTAGGTTAGTAGCTGCAGATAGTAAGTATAGCTATGACTAGGCTGCCATCTTTCAAACTGTGTAATAAAGTCCAAGAAAACATCTTAAAAAGGAGGTAAAAGGATTTTAAACTGAAGTATTTTGGTACAATTATTTACCCAGGTGATTATATTCTTGCCTAAATTTCTCTACAGCTGGATGGAATATACTACCTACTTTCCATACAGTGAGGAACAGACTGTGCTTCCCATTTTAAACCTGTGAAATGTGTTAGCTGGAAACCTTTCCTAGCTTAGAAGCACACTGGGTAACATTTGGAGAATATTTTTACATCTGTCAGTGAAAGTATTCAATTATCAAAAACAGACAAGATATGACTTTTTAGTATCCCAGTATGTTCCCGCTTTTATGCTTCCTGGCATCCTACAATTTGTTTTTGTGTCATGGAACATCCATGGTGTACATTTCCAGTGAGCTTGATATACTATGACACGTTGAAGTCCCCTCTGAGTTTGTGCTGTTCTTCTCCTTGTTTTTTCAACATATAGCCTGAATTACCTGAATTCTTCCAGGGAGGAGCAGCTCTCCTCTCTGGTGAGTTCAAAATTGGCAAATTCCACCAAATTGTTCTTCCTAACATGATATAAAAAGAATGGTGAAAGAAGTCTGTTCTCTGCAGACTTATCTACTTCTGAACTATTGTTCCCAGACTTATGGCTGAGATGTGGTTTTCCCTCTCAGACTACAAAGTGTCTACTTCCTCAGGATCCTCTGCTGAACTTTCCCAGGCAGTAGCTGACAGCTCAGACACCCACAGTATCACGCGACAAAAACCAGCTACACAAACAGACCAGGGGAGCTCTGAAAAAAAGTCTGTTTTTAAATACGGTGAAGTCAAGTCTCATACTGTAGCTGTTCCTTTGTCTCTGCTTTTTATTAGTAGTATTTTCCCTCTGTCTAAGAGATTTTTAATTAGACCTACCAGTTATGATTAAATAGACAATGCTAAAATGCTTGAAAAATTCCTCATGTGTTTAAAACATATCAAGGTGGGGTTTTTTTCGTTTTGTTTTGAACAGCAAAATATATATAAATACAGAGTTCTGAGAGGGATATTAAATGGAATCTATACAGTTATGTATTAAAACAACGGCAGTCAAAGCTAATGCCAAGGGGTAATTACAGCCTAATTGGCTTGGCTCGTTTGGCACGTCATAAATGTTTTTACAATGGTTCTTAGCAGATGAAGAGTCAGAAAACAAATTTTCGCAAGTTGTGGAGAAATTACTATAAAATAGTGAAACATAGCCCATTAAGGCCTTCCTAAAATTGATTCCATATTCTACCATCTGTAATGTTCAAAAGCCATTTCTCTGAGCTGTAAATGTTATTTGTGTGATGGACAAACTTCTTTCTCTAACACTTAAATTACATTTCATCAAACACCCCAGCATACAACAGTGGTTAAAAATGCTGTTTTCAAGGAGAGAGTTAACTTCTCCAACATGAAAATACTAAACCTGTTAGAGATTCTACAGGATCCATTAATTTGTTTCTTAAGGTTTAGCATTAAACAAAGAAAGGACCAGTGCAAGATCCATCAGATGTTCTTTTGTGATACTTTGTCATATAAACAAAGGATAACTTGCTGATTATGTAGGACAAATTCCAAATATTTAATGCTTATTTTTCTAGAGGTAACTTGTTCATGAAAACTAAGGATTTTTTTTTTTTAATCTGTGAGACTGAAAAGAACATAAAGGGAAATTGTATTAACAGTAGTCACACCATTTGTTGAAGCAGAGTTATAAATAATTTTGTTGCCAAGGAACACAGTATGAATTGCACAGGAAGAAAGTGGAAGTATATGCTGCAAACTTCTTCATTAATGGATCATTTCTGGTGACCTTAGGCAATGGAGTTCCTTTTCATGATGCACTAGCCCCGGAGGTACTCTCAGGAGACTTTAAGAAGACAGTATTGTTGGATACCACATACTGCTATACACAATGGCGGAGAGGTTTTTTCCATTTAAGGCAGACAGTGTCATACCACCCAGCATAACTTTTCCAGAAAAGGAAGACCTTTTTTATTTTATCGCTATTTTCAGCCATTTTCTGTGTCCCAGGAGAGTTCTAACTAAACAAGAGGAGAAAATAGCTGGAGAAAAGATTGGAAATGAGTGTGACAGTTAAGTACTAATTGCATTCAGTATAAATACAGAAGCTAAGAAGCTATCCAAAGATAAAAACTTGGCACTCATGAATTTTGGCATAGAAATTTTTCTGTCCTGATGGTTCCTTATACCAATTCAAGCATGCATTAAGTAGTAGCAGTTGTAGTATTTATCAGTTGATGACAACTCAAGCCAATAGTCACAATATATTGATTTAAACTAATATTTTTGTTGTATAGCACACATACCTCCTTGCAGCTAGCAAGGACATTTTAAGGTCATCTAATTTAGGGAATTCAGGAAGAATTCCTTTTGGGACAATACATTCATATGTCAGCAATGTGTGCATATTTGATGCAAATAATTTTCTTTTCCTTCAAATCCAATAATTTCTACCAAAACAGTTGATCTGCAAAATTATAACTTTATTCGGTGATCTTTGGGGAACCTTTAATAAGTTGATTGCTTTACTTTTATGTTTAATATTTATGTTAGATCAAGAACCATTCCTCATTCTTCATTTCTATAACCCTACAATTTCTACCAAGTGTTTCTAGGATTGTTATTTTGTCAAAGTGATCACAAAATAATAAAAAGGGACGGCTAAGTGTAAATCCCATCTTCTCTTTAAGTTTACTGTTATTCAGTTTTACTCTGGATATATCCATTTGAGAATGGCAGATAGTCAAAGCTCATCAATTTCAATGAACATAGAAATTGTTTCTACTATTCTGATACTATTAAGTATACCTAATATATCAACAGCCAAAACAATCTTCTTGAAATTAATAGTTTGTCATCCACCATGAAAATACACAGTGTATCTCAAACTGTTAGATATCACGCTTCAGTTTTATGCTTAAATTAGAATTTAATTATTCAAAAGGGCTCACATTCTTCAACTCTGTGGCTAAGTTCCCAAGCAATTTCAAGGATTATTTAAACAAATTGAGTTTGTGAGCTTGAGACTTGTCCATGAGATAAAAAAGTGGCTATTTTCAATTTGAAATTTGTACATGGTATACATACCATTAGGAAGGCAGTAAAATCTGCCGCTACACAATAATTACAGACCTCTGGATGAAGACAAAGAAAGGAAAGGATTTCACTTGATTAGCCTCCAACTTTATTCATTTAACTCATCTGGGAACTATCCAGCAATAATTCTTCCAGTGAAGGTAATAATTCTTTTTTAATTGTTTCCACCTGGTACAGTACTGTCATCAATCCGCTGTTCACCTCTCTGTAGTTGGCTCTCAGCCCATCACTTGTGCCTTCCTAGTTTATCCTTACATTAGTGTTAAGGGGCAAGAGCAAAGGGGTTTGGGTTTTGGCTTTTTGTTGTTGTTTGTTGTTGTTGTTGTGACAGACCACAGAACCTTCAGCTTTGTTTCCTCCATTTCTGGATGTTTTCCCTGTTCTTGGTTACACCTCCTGAGAATTAATTCCTGCCCTGTTTCTGCTGCAGTCTGACATGCAGAGCTTATCCATTTAACCAGTCCCCTCGGGATTCTGCAAGGTAAGTTGAAAATTACCAACAACTCCTGACTTTCCTAACCCTTCCCCTTTTCTGCTCCTTGCATACTCCTCCCTATACATCACACCATCCTCCCAAAAAACATCTCAAGCACGTAAGGAAAATCTTTTAGTGGACAAAAATCTTCATTAGCAAATTAATGTACAAAGAGAGTTAAGGTGCACTAACTCAAGCATTCAAAGACAGAAGACAAAGTCAAGATTTGTACACTTAGGTAAAATCCATTGCTCAGCATACTAACCTGAGTCATGCCTTGCCATGTTCCCAGGTATCCTTAGGAGAAAAGGGGAACTGTGGGACCATAAAGAAATTAACCTGGGCAAAGCTGACTACTTACTTTCCTTCCCAACACATTGCTTTTATGATTGCAGCAATTTCATTTAGGAGAGTCAGACTTTATATATAAAATCTGTAAATAGTTTGCTTTTGGCCATTTTTCTCTGAGAAATTTTTACCATGTTTTCTTGTTATAGGAAATCATGAGTGGAATTTAGATTTTGGAACATAAACACAGTCTACACACTAGTAAGCATACAAAATGTATAGTAAATATTTGGTGTTAAGGCAGTAAGCAGCAAACATTTTGGGAGAGAACTTAATTTGTATTTTCAATCAGAAGAGGTAAGAGTGATTAGTAATGGTGGTGTATCTATTTATCCAGGAACACAGACTTGGCTAGACAGGAAATTTTGTATAAGTGGAATAGCATTTCACAATTTATTGATTTATGTCTAAACTAAATGAGAATATGTTCTATTCCTCTTGAGGTGGATGACATGAGATTGAAGGAGGTATTTTAATATCCTGTTTAATGTCAAGTTAGAAAATTAGGTTCTTCCTTAACCTTTGAGTTTTAGTCATAAAAAGACTGATGGTTCAGGACTTCCTGGTGTTTGATGACATGGAATGGGCTGCCAGCCCCAGGCTGGCAAAATGCTTAGCTGTTTATGGGAAAAATATTTCCTGCCCATGGGGCTGTGAAGGTAGCTCAATAATTTTGAATGAATTCATGTAAAGCTATTTGTACATATTTTTTATAGGTATGCTAAAGAAAGTGAAAGCCTGGGTAGTATCGCTAATAAGATTTATCTAGTGATATAGGTTATAATAAAAAAAAAAACCAAACCACACACATAAGGGAGTAACGGGTCCGATTATAAAGGACAACAAAAACCATTGAACTGGGAGCTTCATGTTTTGGGACAAATACATTGTCCTTCCCTTGCACATACACTATTGCTGCAAAGTGTTATCTATTCATGTGAAAGGCCCTTCTTCTCTACCAATAATATTGAAGATAAAAAGAATCCCATCATATATTTACAAAACAAAGATCCCACACTTTCTATTGCTTAAGCAAATTTGACACACTGTTAGTTCAAAAAAACAGATTATCTTGTTGTTTGTCTCTGAATATTTGCACAATGCTACCTGTCAGCAAATTGGTTTAAGAGATCGAGTAATAATGATTCCGTAATTCAATGCCTTCTGGAAACCACGCTGCAGGTCATCCTCCAAAGACAGCTTTGATGTCCATGAGTCTTAGCAAAGTGCTTCTATTAAAAGATTGCCTTTCATTTCAGTTGATTTATTTCAATTTGTTGTATATATCACATTTTCAGCTCAGAGTAAGAAGATGAATGGAAATAAACAATGACACATTTGCAATAAGAATTTTGTGGCAAAGACGTTTACTAAGACGCTGAGGTTTCAATGCAACCACAACACAATGACAAATTTCTTTTGTAAAGGACAGATCTAATTCTAAAGTTAAAATTACAGTTCATGGGAGAAAAACAAAAACAAGTGTTGAAGACACAGTATCTACTGCATGTCAGCATGTGGCTGTATTCCCAACAAAATCATCCCTATTATTCATGAGTTAATTTATACTTTTTATCCCTCCATAACATGCAGCATTTATTTACCCTTACATTTTGAGGCATTACAGTTTCTGCTGACATGGGTATTTTCCTAAAATGGAACATTACAGCAGTCCCCTGATAGATGTTTAAGCTATGTGCATTGGTTTTATTAATTTCTTTCTTGAACTTTCTAACTGTGAACGGACTGGGAAAGTAGAGTCATGATGAATGAAAGTTTGCCTAAAAAAAAAAAAAAAGGAAGTAATGTAGACATTTGAGCTAACATCAAAAAATTCACAGCCTCCTACCTTGAAAACAAACATTTCCCGGCGAAGAATAGCCAGCGTGTTGAAGTTCCCATCACAGATGTTAGGCTTGGCTCCAGGATAGGAAGGTTTGTCACCAGTGGGTGGCCGTGGAGGTTTAGGTTGCCTGTCATTCTTTCGTGGGTCTGCTGGAGGGACTGAACGATGTGGGGGCATGGTTGGCAGAGGTCTTGTTGGTGGTGGAATCCTGTCAGGTGGACCTTTAAAAATACAGCAGCAGGATGTAATATACATGCCCACTCAAGAAAAAATACACAACAAAAAAACAGCTGTAAGCAGTGAAAACCCTACAGTGAAAGTGGAATGAAAAAGTGACCTAACATACCTTTATGTTGTTATTAAATCATAGAATCATAGAATATCCTGACTTGGAAGGGACCCATCAGGATCACTGAGTCCAGCTCCTGGCCCTGCACAGGACACTCCAAGAATCACACCATGTGCCTGAGAGTATTGTCCAAATGCTTCTTGAACTCAGACATTTCAATAAAACCTGGAAAGGATGCTTAGGCCACCATCATTTTAGATGAGAAGTACTTCAAAGCACATTATTTACCGAGTAAGAATTGGTATAACAGGATCATTGTGACTTGTACAAATAAATGAAAACAAAAATCCTGTTCCTAATAAGATCATCATCAGTCAATAGATTTTTCAACCCTTATTTCTAACTTATACTCATCAATTCACAAATGTAAATATGTAGCATACCTGATATTTCCTACCAACCAAATTTTTAGAATAATGTCATCTTCATTAGTAACAATACATTCCCTTTTTCTTTTTTTTATTTTTCCTCCTCAGTGAGTCTTACAAAGCTAAATACCTGGTAATTAAAGGAATTATTCTGGGGATAAATGGATTAAAAAGAACTAAAGTGAAAAACTAAAACCCTGTAGATCAGTCCTAAAACATTTTTTTCTTCCAAATATATTGTCTGTCATGATATACAGATTTTGATGATAGGTGGAATAACTTTATAATAAATATGAATCCCACTCATAATTTCTCTTACCTGCAAGTCAAAAGGCCATCCTAGATAGATGCTGATCATAACCCTAATGGCATACTGAATGACTTGCAAGGGATATACTGAAAATGTCTTGCCCTTTCTACACATATTAGTAACATTTAAATAGATTTTTAATGTATAAAAAGATAAGAAGTTGAAGTTGAATCAGTAAGATTTCTTGAAACAAGATGAACATTTTAATTTTGATCATTTTATTTAAGCCTCTCTCCAAATAATTTAAATACATAATGCATTTTGACTTTAAAAAATAAAAAGAATTTGCATGACCAGCTTCAGAAATACTTTTGAATAATAAGACAACTCTAAAACTGCATAAATGGTATTTGACTTTCTGATAATTTTACAAAAAACTCATACTTTTAAAAGAACAACATGGATTGTGTAAGGAAATCTTAAACTTGCCAAACAGTTGTCATACAATTTAATAAGGCATTTATTTAATTCACAATTTTAAGACTTGTGACATTTATAATTTACAGTTAATAACTGTTTCAAGGAATACTGCAGACCAAAGTAATTATTTTAATAGGTGTGACATTTTTATTGAGGCATATGATTCCAAATCACCTCTTGATTTTAAAGGCAGCAAAGGAATCAGTTTTGCAGTAGCTCATGTTGGAAAGTTTTTAACCCCAAACCAAATTTTTTTTTTTAATGCCTTTTGGTGGTGATGTCAGATATTATTTCCCAGGGGTAACACATTTCTCCTAATGTCCAGCACACAGATGTTAGAGCTTAGCAGCTAGTTTTCAGCAAAGTATTCTTGTCTAGCCCTTAAGTCTAGACTACCAACTTATGAGGTCATGAGAAACAACCCTCCTTCCAGCTAATCACACAGGAAAAAAAACCAAACAAATAAAACTTGATCAGCCAATCATTTTGAAATTTCTATTTATGCTTTATGGAAATATGTATCTGAGCTTGTTTTAGGATACTTTAAAAACCTTGTTAATATACAACACCATGGATGCTGAAGTGTTCTAGTTAGTACTACAGTAATTCTACATGATCATAGTTGTCCTTTCTATTAGTAAAGGGAAAGAAGGAATTGTCCTGACAATATTCAACATAAACATGACAAACCTTTAAGCAGAATAAATTGGGAGTACAAAATTGAATCCAATACAGACTTAATTCAGAAATATTAACCAAGGCAATTTCAAGTTATATGTACAGGATATAGAGCATTAACACAAAAATACCACAGATTTTTCACTGTAGGAGAGAAAAATAAAATACATTTTAAAGGAAAAAACCCCAGACTATTTAACTAACCAACAGAATCAAAGTCTTTAAAACCAAAACCAATACTATATATTTGGAAATTTAAGGGAGTAATATGGGAGTTAGTGTTACATTTAACCCATAATCAGAATTATGTTATTTTGTCTTTTTTTTAAATTTTTAATTACCTTATTTATTGACATCATGTGACTTTTATATTGGGCCATAGAAAACCCAAACAAATATATTTTAAAGAAGTAGGCCTTTTTTTCTCCTAGATAGCTCAAAATCTTGTGCTGGTGATAACATAACTTTGAGACCAATTTGTTACATTTTTTCGCAAGAAAGGGCTTTTTCTGGGACCTCAGATTTTGTACCACCAGGGAACTATATAACTGATAAACTGAGAAGTATTCAATTAATCTAGTTACATGAGCTTGGACTCCTGTGCAAATAAGCCCATGATAGTTAAAGGTCTGCATTTCTTAATATTGTCACAGTTTGGAATTCCTTTGCAGATATTTTCTTTATGGATTTTTTTAAACATTTAAAATTACTATTCCAGATGAGTACAAATTTGAATGTTAGTTGTGACCAGTGAACAGAAATAAAGTAGAAGAGCTTCATCAAATCTCTGGATTACCGACTCAAAAGAAGGATTCTGGCATAAAAACTGGTGGAGTCCACGCTAACAAACTCTTCCAGAAAGGTGATTTGGACAGGAGAACCTCAAAGGTATTCTAAAGCAAAACACTCGTGTTGTCTAATTAAAGCATGACATACCATATATCTTCTGGATGCCCTGTAAATCATCATTAGGTAGTTTGAAGTTGTCAGTTTCCATATATTGGTAAAATGGAGCCATGATTGCAGTGGGATCATTAGAGTGCTCCAAGCCCAGAGCATGTCCTAGTTCATGCACTGCAACCAGAAAGAGATCATTTCCTGCGAAGAGAAGGAAAAAAAGCCCTTGAATCCATAAACATATTAACAGAAATAATGCATGTGGAGGACTCTGCACTTGCAAGACATTTCACTCAATTTGAATTTCACAAGGTAATGATTAATAATTAATAATTAATAGATCAGCAAGGATACCACGGAAAATGTGTCAGCTAAGGCACAGCTAAGGTCAGTTGTGGTTTTGGGGGGGTTGTGGGTTTTTTGTTTGTTTTGGGTTTTTTTTTGTATTTATGTGTTTTTTGTTTGTTTTTGGGTTTTGGTTTTTGGTTTTTTTAAACAAGGAAACCATTATTTTTATAATATATGTTACTCTTACAAATACCATAAACTTTTTTAACTGATGCACATGGTCCGTGTATGGTTCAAGTGTCATAGCTCATATCTAGGCTTGTGTGCAATTTCTGACTTGAAGGTGATGTTGCAGTGAACCTGACCAAAAATGCTTGCATGGAGACTTAGTTGCAACAGGAAAATATCCTTGCTTTGTGTGGTAAACTTTGCAAACTGAAGACTACCTATTTAGGACAAACCCTACAGGGTGCTTAGTCATCCCAACACTTGTAATCAGCCCCCTGCTGATTATTTGTAGATGTTGTCCATTTCTGAATCACCATAACTGAAATCCTAATGAGGAAAATAGGACTGCTGTGCTATTCTTCTCAAAAGAGGATGTCCTTATCTATTTTGTTGTGCAATTCCTTTACAAGTGTAGTTGCTTACTTAAGTATTAGAATATTTTTATTTTTGTAGGGCTAAAAAAAAACCAAACCAAAACAAAACAAAAAAAAACCCAACCAAAACCCAAAAGAACACACACTCATAGACCAATTTAACTCTTTTGTTATCGCCTTCTAAAAAGCAACTTTAAATTTTTTATTACAGGGTATTAGACATAATTGTAAGACTTGGCAGTAGAATTATGGCACTCTGTGAAGCAAACACAAATCAAAGCCAATGGGATTGTTTTTTTATAAAAGTTTCAGAGCTGTACATTTAAGGCATTCATTTAGTCTATTTTTACTCATCTAAGACTTAGTTCTGCATATTTTTCTATGAGTCTTTCATACAGATTCTGTTGCAATTTGTCACAAAGTGAGACTTTGGAAAAATGTTTTATAACAGGAGAATGATTCAATTAGCTGGAAAGCGTCACATCCAGAATATTGCTCATTTTCACCACCTAGGGGTGGGAGGAACCATCCTCCAGAAGTGTTATCCTGTCCTACTGACAGAAATACTCTAGATTAGCAGTTTATGCTGACCATCTAACTTTTAGATAGCTGGACCCAAGCGAAACTGGTGCCACCTATAGGACGTAGTTTCTTGTTGAAAGAGAAGTATAAATAATGAATGTCTTATACTGTGGCTTAGCAGTCACATACTGGAGAAAGAAAATGTTTAATGCTAACTCTTGTCCTATATTCTGTAAATTCTTTGGGGATAGATAGTTATTTTTCACTGCTGGCACTTGATCTGGAAGTACTATTATTAATAGTTTTAAGAAGTTGAATTTAGCAAAAAAAAATTGCATATATATATATATGTTACAGAACTTTGAGGACATAGTTGATAGTATTTCAATTTTTCAAGTCTTTCCTCTTGTTAACATAAATAAATAAAGTTTCTCCCAAGCACAAATGACAGAAGAAACAACAGCAGATGTTTTCATGATGTATGGAGCCATGCTGATGTTTGTAAAATAAATGTTTGAATGAAAGCATGAAAACAGACACGAGCAAAACTATGTGCTTGGTTCACAGAGTCTTTTCATGCCTTCTGATTCATAATTTGGAAATATGAAAACTAAATGTCCTTGATCTTCTATTCAGTGTAACTGTGAAGAAAAATCACATCTTACAAAAATCAATGTGACATTATGTACTTTTAGAAATGAGAAGTTTATCCTATCACTTATAATTATGTGGTTTTCTGATGAAGTGTTTCAGGACAATATTTTTCTTAGATGCTGTTCTTTCTATAGTAAAGCAGATTCTCAATGTGCTGTTGCAATAGGTTTGATAGGTTTGACTGTCCTGGTGATGAATGGTCTCGATGTCTGAATCTGCCCTTCTATACACAGACAAATCTGATCTTGATGTCACCTCATATGAATAATCTGCAGGTTCTGTAGCTAACCTCAGCACTGGAAGTGATGCACAGGAAGAACTCTGTAAAGATTTTCGTAACGGAATAATTAATGTAATTTTAAAAAAATCATAGGCTTAAGTTGAAAAGACACAGAAGAAGAACATGTTACTGTGCTATAACTATTGTACTCTGACGGCATCTCATATTATTTGTCAACTCTTTTCTGTGTTTTATGAAAGTTAGAGCTCTAAACTAGATTTATTAGAAGGCAAAATTTATTCTGTATTAACTCAAATATTTAGGAAGCAACCTTCTTTTCCTTTTCAGACCTTGTTAAAGGCAAATTTCCCTCCTAGACCCATGTTTTCTACATAATAATTAAGAATATTAACTAGTCTAAGTCCAGTGTTACAAATTGCACTAAGTTGGCCACAGTAACAACTGAACTATCTTTAAATAATTTTGAATGAATAGTATTTATTCTACCACTATTATTAGACTTGTTAGTATCAGTAGACCAAAGAGCATTTCACATGTGGTATTCGAAGTCTGCTATTTGAGGCGGAGGTCTGGGAAGTTAACTAGTTATACTTTCCAAAATTTCAAGAAATCATGGTTAATAGTCTTGGAAGAGTTTACTGCTTCTATTTGTGCCAGTTATGCAATGCATGAAGAATCAATATGTCCTTCAGTTATCAGTCCTTATTGAGTACAGATCACCAGGAATTTCTATATTTTGATCCATTTTGACCTTGAAAGGTGAAGTACACAGTAATAGGGAAATAAACAGAAAGCACTTTCAGATACTGGCACAATCTTCCTTTCAGAATCACAGATAACGAGCATAAGGTAGAGTCCTTTTAGAGTAGTACTTATAAATGACAGTGGAACCATGTCAGACAACAGATATGCACAGGTTGGCTGTTTCTTATCATGTCTTTCTCCCTTTGTGTTTTGGATAGGGGAGATTATGTAAAAACTGCCCCTCTGGATTTAGTATTTATTCCCACCCTGTGCGATGCAACTTGCAGCCATCGGGGGGATATTAATTGTGGCAAAGGGAGAACAACTCTTGAGCAAATGAATACAGGGGAAGGGAGAAGGTCACAGGAAAGAGATGGAAGAATAATATTCTTGCCTGGGGTGACAATGATTTAACAGGCAACATATTTTCTACTTGTAGTCAAATAGACCCATTATTCACAACAATTTCCATCAAGAGTCATGATTGTCTTCAGGGCATCCTGAATTTAAACTGACCCAAATAACTTCGTGCATGGAAACTGAGGTTTAAACCAGCTCAAGATGTGCTGTCTGAGTCCAATGCAGGTAGGACCTTATTACTATCTTAGTTTCCATCCTTTTTTCTTCACATACAATTAGATTTCTCCAATTAGGCAACAATTACTCAGGTCCTCTTTGCTTTAGGGAGCAGACTTGCCCTGAGCATCTCAATGTTACTGAAAAAGCTACTGAGAGAGCCGGACAACCCTTAGTGCTCGCTCTCTCTGTCAGGGCTGCACAGAAGTGGACTTGTGACTACCAGGTTGATAGTAGGACAACTTCAGTTCCTTGGCCAGCACTCAGAGTAAGATGGAGTGCAAAGGCAAGTAAACATTCATACTAGCTCAGGCTAGCTTTGTTATCCTATTGACATTGGGTACTTTTTACATTTTCAGTCCCCACTATTGAAGGAGAGAGTCCCAAATGATTCTATATTTCAGTATAGGGTATCCAAAGTAAAACACATATTTCAGTCCACTTGGCAAAATGAAGCACCACCACAAACTTTAAGAAGTTGTGGATAACCGAGTTAAAATGCATATGACTCTGATGGTTTTTAAAGTAAAAGTTGCCAGTGAAGGATATACAATGGTGAACATTCATTGTGATAGCCTCAATTACACCTTGTATTTATTTACAGAGTAGTAGAAAAATATTGGAAAATATGTTTCATAAGTCCAAAACTTGTGCATCTCTGTTCCTGTGTTTTCCATTATCATGAAGATTTGGAATAGAATGGCTGTAAGCTCAAAAAGATTGTGATTTTTTTTTCTTATTTTACCTCAAGTTTGATTTCACAAGGGAAAAAAATGATACTGTGTGTAAAGAACTAAGAAAAAATTATTATTTTTATACTGACACTTTTCTCTGAGGCTATAAACTATTTTAGGCACTAAATCTGCCTGACTTTACAAGCACTTCCCAAACTCCAGAATATAAATATGTATTAATACATCAAATATTCAACAGCCAGCACTGTGGAGCATGTTGCATGGGGAAGCCTTTCCCTGTAGCTAATATATATACTATTTTTCATGTCTACAGATAAACAAAGGTAATGTGTTTGTCCACAGTAAGCTGTTAAGAAAACCTAGTTTTGAAGATATAATTCCCATTCTAAATGGTATGAGTTCAATTTATAAAAGCAATACCCTAGTGATTCAACATGTAACATCAGTTTTGAAGACTTTTCCATCCAGAGAAAAACAAAAAAATCTAGAAAATTAATTTCAAATTACAAACTGTAAAAAAACAAAGATGTTTTATACATATACACTCTTTCCAAGACTATTTTACTTCATTTTTCATGTGATGTAGATAGATACTTTCTAATTAAATCCATATAAATCTGAAATGTAAATCTGCACAAGAAAGACTTCTATTACAGTCCTATTATCAAGACAGTACCTCAAAGGCAAACGTACAATTAATCAGAAATATTACACATGCACTACTCATGAGTTTCTGTTCAATGTATTCAGAATTTGCGTTTTCATTCCTCTGTTCATTTGTATTCCCATTTGACTCATCAAATCAATGCTGATAATCCCTACCAGATGAAATGTTGCAAACTGTAGAGTAAGATTCTTACTCTACCTAGCATAGAGAAAGTTAAAAAAAAGAAAGAAAAAAAAAAGTATATTTGTTATTATTGTCCTCCTTTCCAGGCAGCACAGAATTTTGAACATGTTATTTCAACAGTCAGTCATAAAAGAAGATTCTTTCTCCCTCTGACCTTATTACACTACAGTGGAACTGAGTATATATATTACGTACGCACTTACATAAGCACTGTATATGTATACATATGCTACACTGAGAGTATACATAGACCTAAATATAAATCATAGGCATACTCTTACCCAAATAAAGGTGCTATATTTTGCAGTCTAAGAAATCACATTATCTCAGACTTCTGACATTTGCACTAAAATTTGGTAGCTTGGTGGTTATTTTGGAAATAAAGCTTTGCTAAGAGTTTGACATAGCAGCTTTGACAAATGAAGAGCTAAACTAATTTTTTGTGGGTTTAAATAAAAATGCATCATATAGAGTATACTCATTTTCTATATGAACTTAGTGTATCTATTTTTTACACACCATTTTAAACAGTTTTCAATAATATATCTATATATTTAGCCTTTTCCATTGTGACAAAAGACAATGACATAAACATGTATTCTTTCACTCTCTTATTACATATACTAATATACACAATAAAATCTTTTCAAGAAGACATGTGTATAAGACTTATGTGTATATATACACATATGCATAAAGAGGGGGAGGTACAGACAGTTTGTTATAAACAATGTAGTAAATACTCTGTACAATTGAGAACACCTATGACTATATGTGTATATTTTTTTATATACTATTCTACTGTAAAAAGTTTAACAAATTAGTGTTAAATTTAAACTTGGTTGCTTGAAATTTGAAAAGGGCATATTCCTACACAGGAGGACTGTCTTCAGATAACTCAGATTGTTGATGAGATAAGGACCCGTGAGTTTAGAAGTATGGCCTTCCTGGAAGTATTTTACTGTTTCTCCATATTGTGGGCATACTTCAGAAGAATTCAGGAGCCCACAATCTTTTATAATACAGACAAGCCTGTACTTTAGAAGGCAAGGACATGCAAAAGTTAGGAATGTCTGCCTTATTACTTAGATCTGTTAAGTACATTCTATAACTTTCTAGTAAATTGCTTGATATGGGTGGAACCACTTTTAATTTTCTTTCTCTAAAAGGCATGAATATAAGGATATTTCTACTTTGTTTCTCACAGTTTCAATCACTAGTACTGAAAAATTTTGCAAACTCTTCTGACTAGGGAATCAATACCAACTTCCCCAAAGGGAGAGAAGTAAAGCAGCTAGAGACAATCCTAGAAATGGTAAAGAAAATATGAGAGCTTGCATCAATATGTGTTTCTTCTGCAAATATAATGCTCATGGGTTTATTTCATGCTTTGAGGAAACCCTGCTGTGACAGGGAACCTAGCAAATTTAAAAAAACCCCTACATTTATGTTGAATCTCTAGCTCCTGGGATCAACTTCTTTATCACTCAGGTCCACTACTGAATTTGTATATTATTCTCAAGTGGCATTTTCATTCTATTAGTAATAAAGTCATATTGATTAACAGACTGAAAAGTTTCATTTTGGGTGTTTTCATGGTCATGTTTAGATAACTATCTTAAATTTGAATTGTAATGGAATTCTGCATTTTGCTAGAAAAGATCTTCTTAAGTTAATTTATCTCAGCAAGCTCACATCGGTAAAAATGTTTCAAAGTACAATGACCATTCCCATTGTTGCTAAATTATATTGACGTTATTTTTCCAGTAGTCCAATGCAGTGAGAAATGCTGCAAATACTGTAGCAGCCTTATCTATTTATACACTTCCCTGTCTTCTCTTTGTTTCTGCTTTTATTTTTTAGTGGAAACAATCAGTTGGAGAAGTATTTAAAACTTTCTGAAGACTGTGAGAAGAAACGCATGCTGGGATTGAAGATTTGGATATGTGCATGTAAGGAGCATGTATCTATCACACAATTCTCAGTTATCCTCTGTGGTCTTATCCCTGTGGGTAAGTCACATGAAGGGAAAATACATCTTTCTACCATTCCTAAATGGCAGTCTGGGTGAGAATAAATGTAAAAGAGCTCTAATTGTGCATGAGGCCATTGAAAAACTGAACCCTTGCTTTGACAAAAACAAATGCAGGGTTTGTCTCTAAGCCACTCAGCTGAAGTGCTTGCTTTTTAACACTCTGCCTTCTTTTGTTTTGAATGGATAATTTTTTTCCCTTCATTTGCCCTAATGTCCTGTGTGTCCACCTATAAAGAAATATTTGTAAATACTAGGAAGAAGGTATTCGTATGTGAATATGCAAATATTCACAATACATGTAACCTGCAACTGGGCAGAAATCATAGAAGCATAGAATGGTTCAGGTTGGCAGGGACCTTAAACGACCTTAAAGACCATCTAATTTCAATATTCCTGCCATGGGCAGGGACACCTTCTACTAGTCAGGCTGCTCAGAGCTCCATCCAACCTGGCCTTGAACAGTTCCAGGGATGGAACATCCACAACTTCCCTGGGCAGACTGTTGCAGTGCCACCGCCTTTCAGAAATCTGAAATGGTCCTACAGATCACCAAAATCCCCACTATAAAATGCACATAGAATTTAATTTATGTGTTAGTCTTGTGTTGGCTCTCTGTATAATTCTTTTTTACCCCATGTCAGTTGAACTACTGAGAGTGATTATATTATCCTCTAAATTAACTTTGATTAAATTAAATTTGATTTTTTTAATATGTACAGTTCTTTCTTTACTGTTATTTTGCTTATTTAACTCAAGGAAAAAAAAGAGAGATGATTTGTCTTTTTTTTTTTTCCCCACTGAAGTGCTGATAAAAGGAGGGAATTTTGAATCCTAATTGGCAACTGATTAGAAGCAAAATAATCATTAAAAGTTCTCTGCTCTGAAAAACTGACATGTATTCTAAGAAGTCTGCAGACTTCAAAGGGAGACCTGATCCAAGTGTGCACCATATTTTAAATTGAAACAACTTCAAACTGGGGATCATGTATAAAGAGAAAGTGGCAAAAAGACAAACTGGCTACTTTGGTTTTACTTGGTTAAAATTTACTCACATGAAATGCTCTGATCTGTTGAATAATCTGCTGCGAAGACCCTACAGTTTTATACCCATAGAGATACATTTTCTTCCAGCTAGAGGAACCACTGATTCTTCTAGCACTTGAAGAATCCTGTCAGCTTGACACTGGTGACTCTTGGCACTTTTTTGCGTGGAGATGCCTGAGCACCTGCCATGAAGGGGCAGCCTCCAGGATGAAAGATTGTGGAGGGCAGGGCAAAGGGTGGTGGAGAGGACAAGATGGTCAGGAAGCTAAGGCATACTCCGGGGCCTCCTAGCAGAGGAAAACCTACAGAAGAATTTGCTTAGAGAGGAAGATGAAGGCAGGAGTTTGTTGCCTTTGCCAAAGTGCAGGAGATATTGGCCATGAGAATGTAAGCCACGGCAGAAGTCAATCCTAGCACACTTCCCCTTCTGTGAGTTAGGAGTTCAGCAGGACACCAGCCTGGGGTGACAGGAGCTGGCTTCAGCAAGAAGGGACAATGTCAGAGATGGTTTGTTTGATGGCTTTCAGACCAGAGCTTCTCACTGGAAAACAGGTAGCTGAGCTCAGTCACTGGGGGCACAATCTTCCATGGCTGCTCTGCCACATCCAACATGCCACTCAGGCATGTTGGGACCATTACCTCTGCCAGCCATTGTGGCCAGCCCTGCCAGTAGCACAAGTCATCATTAAAAACACAAACCAGCTACTGTTGAGATATATATATGTATGTGTATGCGTGTGTGTATGTGTGCGTGTTTTAGTTGCTAACTCTTCCTGAAGCTCAGGCTCTAATACTTTTGCTGCTTCTGCTAGCCCTGCTAGCTGGAGTACAGCTAACCACATTAGTTCTGTGTCACTAATCTATCTTCAGCATCCTGAATACTCAGTGATAATCCCATTTCCTCATACTTACTTTGTATCAGTTACTACACTGCATCATAAGAAAGGAGCTATGCAGGATTCTTAGAAATGGGAAAATAAAAGTATGTTTACATATTACCATACTACAAAATATTCAGAGGTGTAACCCATTTGTGAATTGCCCTATTTAGAGCAGCAATTACCTTTTCTGAGGTCTATATTGAGCTGTTTCCAAAACAGGCATCTTTGTGGCTGTTTCAGAACGTGATTCATCTGGTTTATTTTAGACACCTACTTCAGGATGCAACAAACCTTACCCAGGAAGGCAATATATGTCTCTTCTAATTCTAAAGGGACTCCATGAGATTAACTCAGATATAAACATCAACATATTGTCAGATTAATTCCACACCCTCAAATCTTCTGCCTTTTGACTTAGGTCTTTTCATTTAAGTCAGTAGCAAAACATTAATTATAGAAGTACAGGATATGGACTTAAGTGATATAGGTACAAAACCAGGAAGCATTCATCATAGATTTGAAGCAAAATCTTAAATCTGTGCACTAGAAAACAAAACAAAAAAAAAAATCCAGAAAAAAAATGCACAAAAAACATTTCTCTTTTAATTTACCTGGTTCTTTTTCATTTTTCTGCTTTCATCTTTTTTCCCAACCTGATGTTTTAGCTGTAGATGTTTCCAGCTATTAGTGTTAGCTGCTCAGCACTTTTTGAAACTCAAATCAATTAGGAAAGAGTCTAAATATAGATTAAAAATATTTTGGCCTCAAGAACATATGGTTTGGGCATTTTGAAGTGAAGAATTGTCAGGAAAAGCACAAATTACTCTCTAATCTTGAGAACACATTACAGAAAATCATTAGTTAATCTTACACTATTCTTACAAGTCAAATATAGCATTATCTTTTATTTTAGGGTTATCTTACATTCTTCTACTTTTGTAACAACAGTCCATTACATTTCTGACTAATAGATAAATAAATATGTAATAACTGTGAAATTCTTGTATCATTCTCTCAGGAAACCATGACAACATCCATATTAATTGGAAACATGATTTTTCAGATTCTGTTTGCCCCTAAAAAGGCAGGGAAAATGAGAGGGCAGTGAAGTAATAACATTCTATAGAACATCTTTGGTATTTCCTAAATCTGCTGTCTCTGTGAAAAAGTTTCCATTAAGTGGTTGTAGCAACAAGCAGAGACTGAAAGATCTCTGGATCACTTGAGAGTTGGAGTGCTAAGACCGATGCCTGCTTTAAATGGCTAAAAATGCCATTTTCTGTTTAAATGAAGAATTAGAGGTCACAGATGGCCCACTTTTTATGTATGGACTCATTCAAAATAAATATATTTGCCTACGCAAAAACGGCCTCCCAATGCTCTTTTCTAACATAATGCAGGAGGAAAATGGGAAAGAAAAATAAAAAGAGAAAACAAAATCAAAAACTCCAGCACTGTTAGTTTATTAATCACTTTAACAAACACTTTTCAACTAAATTTCCCCATGTAAACTCAGTTCTCCTAATAGACTAATATGAAGATCTGATTAAATGATTCCATTTTGGGAGATAAACTTGACTTCATTGTTGCATAAACAGTTGTCTGAGACAAAGACATCTCTAAAAAAAAAAAATAAAAAAAAGGCAGTTCTTTTTCAGTGAATGTAGGTGCAAATGCTGCCAAAACTGTCTGCAAGGGCCCATGCTGCCTTCCAGCTAGATGTTTCTTTGGCAGCAAAGTTGATGTAACAGACAATGTGAACTCTTCTCATTTATTTCCATGCAAAGTCAGCCAGATCAGCTTTAACACTTTTCATTAGCAGTTTAAGATCGGCCGGCTGATCGCAAACTGAGGCAGATGGCAAACACAAGCAGTTTGTTCTGTTGGCCCTGGTATGTGGGAAATAACCTCCAGTTGCAGTTTGAATGAATAGCTGAGTTTGCAACTTCTCTAAATGCTCTGAAAAGGCTTGCAAAGATCTGTGTTTACCTACACTGTGATGGAAGCAATATGCAATTCAGTGGCTCAGGTTATGCTGCCTTTTTGGTTTGCAACCTGCATAATGGCCACCTCACTGGCAATTGAGTGACACTGTAAATATCACCTTGCTTCTGTAGACACAAAAAGAAAAATGTAAGATGTACATTTTTGTCTACGTTTCCATTGTCTTAATTAAGAATATTGCAAAGTCAATCCTCCTGACATATTCCTCAGCCTCTCATTTTGCATAATAGGGCATGTAACAATTTTAGGCCAAGAAGGAAACTGAGAGCATGATATTGCGCCCTGAGAGCCCCTAGATGTATGAAAAGCATCTAGTTAAACCCACATCTAGAACATGGGGCTGGATTCATCCTCAAGGCTGCTTTCTCTGACTGCCAGTGTTTAATGGATTTCCCTTTGAATGCCATGCAAATGAAGTGCTTTCCTCAAAGCCAAGAGGGTGCTACATGAAAGCAAAAAACCCCAACCAAACAAAAAACAAAACAAAACAAACAAACAAACAAAAAAGCCCTCCCAAAATGAAAAATGAGGTCATTACCTTGCCAACAGTTAACATTTTCCATCATCTGGCTTCCAGCCAGTAGATGCAGTCCAGCAGACAGAGACTCTTCTCCTATCTGCATAGTCCTATGTCCAATGACTGAGTACTCATAAGCTGACAGGGCCATTATTTTTGTTTGTTTGTTTTTTAAATAATTGCCCATCTCTTCAATAACTGAAAGAGATTTTTATATTCTCAAGTGCAGCTTTGCATGCTGTGATAATAATTTCAAGGGTACATTTTATGCATCAGAAGCTGAATAGCTAAGAATTACCATTTTAGGTAAGATCTTGGAGAGACTCAATATGGGACAGGTGGGCACACGTAATCCATGTAAGGTTTGGGAAGTTTGAGGTCAGATGACCCTGTTTAATTGTACCAGCACAACATGCATAGGGAAAGAGTGGTTTGCTTTTTAAATACTGAAAGCCTTGCATTTTAGTGACAGAAAGTATTATCTGTCTTAATTGACTCCTGATTTTAATTGGGTATCAGGGGAAATAGTGAAATTAAGATCATCAATCAATATTCCATTTGCTTGTGATTTGCAAAGTTCTTTTAAATGTTATCCTGATATCTTCATAATTATGCAATGTTATAAATGCAGGAGTTGTTTTTTGCTATCTTTTATAATGTTGCACTCATATAGTTTCAATTTAAAATAGAAGCTGTGCTTCCTTAACCTTACAACTACGTATGTACAAAGCTGCAACTCAATACACTCATTCTTTTTATCCTGGAAACTATGACAGAGGTCCATAAAATATGAATGGAATAGATAAAATTATTTGTAAATTAGTTCCTCACAATATGAGCATCTATCTGCCTAAAATGAATTTATCCATGTCAAATTCAAAATTCAGAAAGAAGTAGCATTTCACATCTGCTTAAACTATAGGACATATTGTCATAGGATGTTGCAGATACCAAATGCTTACATGAGTTCAAAAAGACATTACACCAATTCATGAAAGGAAATCCCTCATAGGCTATTAAGCACAAAAATATGGCTTGTGCCTCAGAAATTCAATGAGACACAGAGGGAATATGCGGGGGTTCTGTTGTCATATGTTTGCCCTGATCTTATTCTCTTCCTTAGGTATCTGTTAATAGCCATTAACTCGAGACAGGATATTTCATAGGATAATCTTTGATCTGAACCCATGTTTGCAACTCTCTGTTTACAAGTATAATGCAATAAAAATTAAAATAAAATACTAATCTTTTACATATTTATCTTAGTACAGAACTAGAAAATAAGCATGTGACAATGGCAAGGTCACACTGCTTGGTTACAGATCAAATTTGATATCGTTAAGTACTTATTAAAAACATATAAAAATTAAGTAAGAGCACTATGGTTTATGAAATTAAGTCATGTTAATGTTGTACTACAGAGCTTTCTTTGCTCTGAAATGGTTGGCTTCCTTTATACCTAACCATAGCATAATGACTTGAGTATGGTTCAAGACACAGAGCTCCCTTAGGAGATGGTTTTCACAACTCCACTGGTTCACATTTCCAGCAGCATATATCTCCTGCACTGTGTCAACCACACTGGCAGCCAAAAGAAATTTACTACAAGTTGATCTATGCAGTTCAGAGATCAGGATTTTCATAAATTTTTCTTGGCTGCCAGCACAGTGCCCACAGCACAATCTATGCACTAACTAGAGTCCAAGTACATTACACTAGATACTGTATTTGCATCAGGTCCAAGAAGCTTTTACTTGGCAATCTAAAAACAGCATAGTACAAAGACAGGTTTGTTTGTTTTCTTTTTATTGCCTGCAAACTTGAACAGTTTTTTGAATGCTGGAGAGTTAACAACCCCTGTCCCCCCCAGCAAGTTCTTGAATTTTTGATTTTTTTTCCAAAGATGCAGTTTTATGTATACACAAGTTACAAATACTCCATATGTATGTAGGCACTCTGCAGTAATATTCTCCTGACATTTAAATGTCACTTTACACTAAAGCCATTTTTTACTTCTGTAAGGGAGTTTCACTTTGTTATTATCTATTTTATGTTCTTTGATGGAAGAACTGTTTTCTGAAGAATTTTAGTATGGTCCAGTAGGTGCCTTTGTAAATTTGCTACAGAGGTAAAAAAATCATGTATTTTACTTTTATTTCTCTTGCAGATACGATATGAAGATAGGAGTTTGAAATTATCACTACTGATCTACCTTGTTTATCTACAGAGAACTTAAACTTAGTTTTTACCAAATATTTTCTTATGCTGGAAGACACAGTTTTATGGTCACATTTTATCCAGTAATTGCTATATTATTTATTGTGTCTAAGGTGATTGAAAACTAAGCTCCCAAGAAATCCTTGTTTTCCCCAAGCGCTACTTCTAAATCTTGTACTGTTTTAAAAAGCTGCACTTGTGCAAGTAGGTCAATCTTAAATTAATCTAGTTAAAAGTAGTGCGCTCTCAATTTAAACGGGTTTAACACTCCCTTAAATAGGTTTAGATGCACTCAGTAATTTCCCAGAAAAATATCTGCTTTAAAGAAGGTTTAAACTAACTTAAGTGCATGTAGCCAGACAAATGTGAAATCAATTTTGATAAACCAATGCAATAAGTTTTGGTACAAAAACAGCAAAAGAAAGAATTTTTCTGCAAGCTACTAGAAAATTTACAGAGACAGTACAGCCAGTCCCTGGTTGTGACTTTGAATTTCATCACAGTGATTTGAAATATTGCATTGAGCAAAATACTTTGAGAAAGATTTTTGTTGAGGGTTTTGACAATACAATCTCTCCAAAGTACAACCACTCCTAGGAAGAAGTCATTGTCCTTTTCTGGATCTAGATATATCATTCATTGTTCATAAATTTTTAATTTTAAAAAAAATGGATTGGAGCCATGGGAACAAGGAAATCTCTCCCTAGCCTCAGGACTGGTATATTAAGATTTCTTCCTTTTCTTTTTTTCTTCATTTTCTTTCAGTTGTTAAGTTCAGAAGAAAATAAGGATTTAAAGTTTTTCTTTGTAAGTGCTGACTTTTCAGATAGCTATGTATGCAACTTGATTCTCACCTCCTGTTTATTCTTTTCCATTTTTACATTTTTAAGTATACATACTGTGAAACATTTTCGTGTAATAATCCCAGCCATTCTGATTTGCTATTCCTGAACAGTTTCTTCTTTTACCAGAGTTGTCAAGTGTTACCAGAATAACCTGAGTTTTAATGGACACTGCCTAGGAGCACAAGATACTTCTTAAAATGCATGAAGTTACCACTCTGTTCCAAATAATTTACAAACCTAAGGCTCTCATCTCCTGCTAAAGTCTAGATAGACAGATCATAAAGGAAATGGAGTCTACTGTAAGTGAAAAGACCTGCCCTCATAGAACAATTTGAAAAGTGTTTGTCCTAAAAGAAAAGTCGGACACAACAGCTGACTGAAGGAAGCCTACAGACCAATGAATACCCTTTGTACAAAGTATTTGAAGAATACAATTTCCTACCCTTGCAAAACAACAACAACAACAAAAACTAACTAACTAAACTAACTAACCAAAAAAACCCCCACGAGCACATTTTATCCTCCAGTATCTCCCTCATTCCCTAGCAAAAGATATTCTGTCCCTGCTTCCCTATGATGATGAGTCCCTTGTCCTTCTTTCTGGCCAACACTTCTAGCATCACCAGTAGCACTATGAATGGAAATTCAGAGAAAAGACCTCCACAGCTCAGCGGGAGTTGAGGTATCAGGTGTACTCTGCTTACAGGGCATTATGAAAGCAAAGAAATATATCATTGTAGAAAGCCTGCAAGTATAAAACTGTAGGACAGGCGTTCTTTTCCTGAGCAATGGGCCCATAAGTCTTTACTCCTACAAAAGCCTTATTCATTCTTCAGAATGAAGAGGAGCACAGATCTCTTCCCAGGACATGATTGATAAGATAACATACCACTGAAGTGAGAACAAAGGAAAGCAGAAATAGAGTGGGCTGATGATGTGTTTCTATTGCAAATGTCCTTTCAGTATAGATTATTATTAAACCCAAGGAAAACACAAGAAATACAACCAAACATGATAAGAAATAAAACATCAAATTAACCAAAACCTGAAGTACAAAGACTCTGCAAGTCAGGACAAATTACTGTAGTAATTAACTATACTCAGAATACTGACTTTGTATGTGATTCCTTATTTAGAACCAAAAGCATTTCATAAGTTGCCTGGTTTTTTCTGAGTTAAAGAGCACGTAAATAGTTTTCATTAGAATAGTACAAGGTGGAGAATGACGCTAAAACTTTTCAAGGTCTTATTTTTGTATTCATGCTGCTAAATAACCAATTCACTCTGTGTTTTTAAACCTCTGGAATACTAAAAGAAGAACCAGAGAAAATTAGCCCTTTAGGGTGAGAGTTAATCTAAAAAATAAAAAAAAATATAAAATCACCAAATCTTTTTCCCATTCTACTGAATTGCAAATAATACTCTATGAAGGTGACTATTGGAGCAATGAATCTTAAAAAAAAGACACTCACTGGAGAAAAATGACTCATAGCTAAGATCATAAATATATTTTTCAAATTTCTGCTTTTCAGTGCTCTGAGACTCAGCTCAAAATGATAGGAAGCCTAAGAGAACTGCAAGTTTTTCTTTCCTGTCAATCCCAAATGGCATGTTTGTCCTCTTTTTCCACCTGGAAATTTTCTCCAGGCATAAAAAACCCAAAAATTCTGGATGATCCTGGCCTACCTGATAACTGGAAGTCAAAAATCAGTCAAACAGGTGTTCTCCGTATATAGATCAAATACACATACATTTCTATTTCTAGAGTTATAATGACAATATAGGTGTGATCTGTGATCCACAGTTCATACCATCTCAACAATGAAACTAAGAGTTGTCAAAATTCTTTAGACAATTTGTGTTGCTAAAATATTTATTTTAATTATCATGTATTTTGTGCAAATATTCCAGTTTTGTACTGTGAATATTCCATTCAAACAGGAATATGCATCCCTCAAAAAAGTATGTATGAGCACACCAAATTACATGTTATTAAATGTGCAGAAAAAATTTCCAATGATACCTATTAAACCTTCTTGATATAGATAGCAAAACATTTTCATTATAGACGTTCAATGTTCTAAGATACATAAGAGTTTTAGCAATAATATGATTTTACTTTCACTTGATTTTTTTCCTTCAAAATATCTTAAAAATCATTAATACAAGAAACAGCTTTTGAAAACTGCTCCACAAAACTCAACTTCAAAAGGTATATAAAGACATGAGTGCACTTTTGCTCTATAACAATTATTTAAGTTAAAGGAGAATGGGATAGCCAGAAGTTTGTTCACTTTCATACAAAGTATCCCTATGTGGAACTGCTCCAAGGCAGTTATCACAATTTAAACTGCTATCTTGACTTCAATGTACACATGCCTGTAGATTTTCCTGAGTGCTTGAAGTAATAACTCCAAACCCACAAAACATTATGTGCAATGTTGGTCTCCACCCGAGGCACATAAAAACACCTTAATTTACCCTCACAATGCTGTGGCTGACTATGCATCTGAACTGCACAAACAGAAGATTCCCACCAGTGCTCCTTTGAGTTAAAGAGGACAAATATGAGCTGCGCAATACCACAGAATTTGCTCCAATAAGAATTGAGGGCTTGGTTCACAAGAAAAAATCGTCTTGAACGATTCAACAACTAAGGACTTTCCCACTGCCAGGCACTAATCTTTAACTGACTGGATCAGCAGAAGTATTGCACCATTGGAATAGTCACAATACTGTATTTATACTCCCAAAATATTAAATTAAACCTTTGTTGCAAACTCCAGGCTACAAATCCTGCAACATAAAAAACTCTGAATTGTATTTGGAAGACCTCAGGTGAGAAAGGGAAAAGAAAGGAATTAAATAAATCCTCTCATTGTTCATAAATTCAGTGTAATATTGAAAATTCAAGCCATTTATTTATTTTGTTTAAACTTAAATATTCTCTTACCATCATGATTGGGATTTCCCAAAGTCCATGGCTCATCTGAGTCAAAATGAGTGTCTCCTCCAATTCCTGGCCCAGGGAAATATGCGTGAGCCAAAAATCCTCCCTCCCCATCAAAGGGAGAACTGTCTCCATGAAAACCTGATGCAAAAATGATAGTAATATCCACGTCTCTCTTGCCATTTTCTAGTTCAATATAAGGAACTTCTTCAAATGTTAGGGGAGTTACATTCTGCCACACATCGAAGGCACGGCGAATGGCTTTACGAGTTTCAGCATCACCTACTTTTGGAGTGACGTTCTTTATGCTGAAAGACACAGAAAAACAATACATAGATTAAATTTAACAGAGTGACAAGTGATGCCGTTAACATACATTTCCCCCTAATTATTATAAGTTCTCTGCTTTTAATAAAATGTGCTGGTCCGGCATTATATAAGCTTTAAGAAGAGTATTTTTAAACAAGCTGGTGCAAAATTATGGTGTCAATCTGTATAGCCCTTTATGCTAGAACTTATTATATGTTAGCTAGCTTACTCCCAGGAGTATAAAAATCTTATTTTTAGAAGATTAAAAATATTTTAAAATGAAATATTCTTAGCAGTGGTATAACCAGATTAATCAACCACTGACTGTTTACCTCCTGGACGACAATTAGAATCCATCACAGCTAAAGAATGGCATGACCTATTTTATCAAAAGAAAAATGTTTTCAGTTAAATGAAATTTTAACTTCTTAGTGAGTTCATTAACAAAAGCAGAGCTCCATACTGTGACCACCAACCCGTATTCACAAAGCCTTTTTACATTTGTAACTGGATAGAAAATTTCTTATCAGGAACATAGCCTTTTGACTTCAATACAGGCTAAGATGTCCTTTTATGATGTGATTACATCTATAAATCTTGTAAAAAACTGTAGAATCCATCAAAGAAATAATTTTATAGAAGAATTTTGTGCTAATTCAGGAGTATGTACTTAAACAGAAATGTCAGTCTCCATTACATCTTCAAATCACACATATAAGAGAAAGATAAAAACCTATCAGAATTGAAGTTTACTGTCATAGTTCTTAATAAATTATAGTGGAATCATCTTTAATTTTTTTTAATTTTATTTTCATTATCGAATTTCAGACCTATCCAATTTTCTCCATCATTTTCACTAAATTAATATGGCCAACAAAATCTCTGTTAGGTTTTTGTCTGTTTGAAATTGCTGCAATCAGATGCTCTTTGTTGATTTGACATGTGCTTAACTGAATGTCCAGCACAAATTTCAGAAATTGCATAGTTTCAGAATATACGTTAAGATTTGTGTAAATTTACACAGCATGGCATGTTAAAAAAGAACAAATACACTTTCATGAATAAACCTTGAATGATTGATTTGTTTGGTGCACTACATGTGCTTGATTATATGGTACATGTTTATATAAATGGAAATAAATATTACAACTCTAATATTATATATTTTACTTCTCATATACAACATTTTGTTCATAGGTTCATGTAGAAAACATAAAGTTACCTATTTTGATTTCCATTCAAAAATATTATTGTATTGAGTCCAATAATGTTAGTCTAACCAAAGCATTATTTCTTTTTAGCTTGTATGTACGTTCCAAAGAGATATCAACATGGATTATAAAATAGTATATTGTAGAGAATTCACTGCTTTCCTTGATCTTCTGTTCCAAAGATGATTTAACCAATCATTACATACTTGTGCCTATTCTCTTCCTTGCCTGGCTTGTAATATAGGTTCTCATTCTGCCTTTTTCTTTCACATACATGAGCTTTAAGAACATTTTCTCCCTATAAAAAGACATTTAATAAATATTTCTACATTGCAAAGTTATTACCTTTCTGTGGTCTCAAAGAAATCAAAAGTTTGAACTCTTTAAATCTCTTGCTATAAGACATCTTCTCCAGTCTATTAAATATTTTCTGTGAGTTTGATTGAACTCACTTCAATTTTTAAATGTTCTTTAAAAACTGATTCTGTCAGAAATAAAGTACTGCTGTACTGATCTTACTGTCAGAGAGAAAAATTCCTCTGATCTGTAGGCATGACCTTACCCTGCATGATGTAAATGTCCTGTGATTTAAAGTGCCATATATGATGCCCTTTCATCATTATTTGCTCATCAGTAACTTTATGATCAGTGTTACATTGCTTTACCCATGGATAAAAAAATATTGGAGACACTCGAACAACTCTCAGTCCTTGCAGAACCCCATCTGAAAGTCCTCTCCTTTGTGAATTACTCCTTTTGAGAAGTTTGAATTAGCAAATTCATAAACTACTTAATCTGTACCCCTTGAGAAAGTACAGCATTTTACAACCTGATTGTCATCAAAACATGTCACAATGGCACACTCATACTGCCACTACCAAAAACCTGATAACAGTTCACCTGTTGCTATATTGAGAATATCACTTATAAAGCTGGCAAATGTGCTCTTATTCAATCCTGCCATGTGCTCTCTAACGAATGTGTGTTGCCTGAAGCACAGTTCATTGAAGGATTAAAGGCACAAAACTGAAAAACTGATGTAGGAAAAGTTCATCTGAAATATACAGCTTGTTTTTTGTTTTTATTTTTTGTATTTAGGAATCTTAGTAATTGGTCAAAGTCACACTTTGGTGTTAATTAAGCAGAACAAAAGGATAGTCTTATGCTGTTATATGTGAAATGAGGAAATGTATAAAAACAGACTAGAGTTTTGTATTGGTGGTAAATTGATTAATTAATTGGTCTAAAAAGGTTTTTCCCACACTTTAAAGCTTATCATTTTACATTTTCTTGCTTTTTTTAGTGCATAGAATTGTCAGTCATTGATTACAAATGAAAAATTGAGTCATTGTGACAGTTTCACACACACAAACTAGGGTTACTACCTGTGACAGGAGATATTTTCCATGGGATTCAGCTATTGAACTACTTTTGAAATAGCATCCTACATCTCAAGATTCATTGTAATGAAATATTTTTCAAAGCATACGTTCTGTATTAAAACGAGAGAGATTTCTGGCTTCCAAATCAACATTCTGGAGTGGGCAACACTACACTGAAAAGTGCAGCTTCTAAGAGAAATTAAATAAATCTGCAGTTATTCCAACATAAAAAATACTTCCAGAAAATAACTGTCTATTTAAATGCATTTAACACAATCCATGTTCAATCCTAAAAGGGTAAATACCAACACTGTGCAACACAAATGAAGTTGTCTTGCTGTGAACTTGGCTTAAAATAATTCACCAATGCAGACATATGAAATCCAAGTTGTATGCTACATTTCCTTCATGGTGTTGATCATACAATGCCCAAGGGGGAAGTACAGTAAGATCAATCTATGAGACAGTCTATCAATCACCAGATATACTAGGGTTCATCTTTTAAAAGTCTTCAGTTTAGACCTATCATTGCAAGAGCAAGTCTCACATGACCCCTTTTCCTATTACATTTGGCTCTACATCTTAAAGCCAGCAGTCACTTTGAAATAGGTGTAAATGTCACAGGCAACAACAACAAAAAAAAGAGGAACTGGGTATCTTACACTCAACAGACTCAACTGGGTATCTTATACTCAACTTGTCCAGACAATGGAACTCAAATAAAAGTAAGGCTAAGATATGACAACAGAGAACCACTCTTCCTGCAAGGTGGCAGCATAGCAAGGCAAAGGCCATCATAGTAAAAACTCAGTATTTCCTAAGTATTGCTTTCCTAATCTCTAAATTTAGCGATCATTTCACGGAAAAGAGGTGCAAAGGAGAGAAAGATCCAAAGTTGACCTTGACCAGACTGGCAGTGCAATTTTATAAAGAAGTTGAAGAACACACAATTCTTTTCAAAGGGAAAGTACTTTAGTAAATAAAAGATGATCGATAAGATGAAACATTTAGTTTTATGTACTTTTTGTCAACTAATAATGTAGTGATACTTTGTATATAAATTTTGAGAGCTGTTAGACAACCACAGCCATGTATCAATTGATTAAGGTTTTTTGTGGTTATTATTGCTATTTTTGCATGGCTTTCAACCTGATACTTGCTTTAGGCATTATAGGTTTAAAATACATCTTGCACAGTGTTTTTACCACTGCATCAGGAGCCTTGCAAGACTGTTAGGATATATCTCACTTGACTGTGTAAAATCAGTCATCTGAAATTTGAATTAAGTAGTATATATTTGCTATTACATTTCACTATTTTCTTTTTTCCCTTCTGAGTTGTCATTAGAACAGCTTATTATATTTTTCATGTCAATTGGTACAATTCTGTCTATAAAATCAAAACTTCTGACTCAAGCTAGATCCAAGAGGCAAGACTAGACAAAGTTCAAAATGCATAAAGCTTATTATTACTGGTTACCTTAGCAGTAATAACCTCCATAAGAGTTGTAATAACTGACAGACTTCTTCATGCCCTGTAGACTTTGATACTTCTATTCTCCACTGAATATAGAAAATATTGGTTTTAAATTGGTTCTGTGTTCCTTTGCTCATCAAATCCAGAGTACAAGATTAGCAATGTCTTGCTACCCTGTTGTGCTGATTAGACCAGATACTACTGAGTGCTTTCAGAATTATTAGGTCATATAATTATGTGATATGATATTTTATGGTTTTTTTTAGAACTTAAATATATCAATCAAATATAAATAAGGAAAATATTTCTAAAATACCATTTCTCTCAAACATTCCAAGATTTTCTTGGAGTGATGACACATATTAGAAAGCTCATTCTAAAGAAGGAGAGGACACAGAAGATGAAAAAGCAGGAAATTCAACTGAATAGGTAGGAAGATGCAGTCCAAAATCTGTTTGAAGTCAGTTATAGATCTGCAGTTGATATTAAACAGTTATAAAGAATTGAAACATACCTTAAATTTGAATAACTTTTTTTTTTATCTCATTGTTAGTTTTATTGAAATTAAGAGATTACCTCTGGTCAAAGACATATTTTACTTTGCGCTATCATTTCTCTTTCTATCAAGTTACTTCATTAATCTGTCACTGATGTGGGTTTTCACAGCTTCAACTTCTTTCAAGTCTCACTTTGCTAACTCTTTGTAGCTGTAGCTACAAAGTTAGTTAGTTTCTAAACTAATAATGTTATCTGGGTTCATATAGCTCCTGTTCACTTTGATTAACCTAAATCAGGACTATTACTTATGATTTTCTGTGACCACATCGAAAGTCAATCTACTGCTGCCATGTTGGAAAGAATTCATAATTATCCTGCCTCTTCATTTTCATGGATATTATTCTTCTCAACATTCATTACAAGGAGATGAAAAGTGACAAAGAAGAGATTTCCAAGATACCAAACCAAGATTAGCAAAATCCTTGATAGATAAATGCTTTTATAGGAAAAATGTTTTAAGTAATCTCATGTCATAAATTACTGCTAAATAATCTATAACCAATGAAATGCAACATGGAATGTTTTCTAATTATTACTCTGTAGTAGTACACTCAAAAATCTTGTTGCTACTTTGAATCAATATTATTTTCAAAGAGTTTTCTTAATCCAGTATTTCCTTATTGTTCAGTGTGGATTTCAAATATCTAAGAGAAAAATTCTCTTTCATATTCTACACAATGTAGACCATTTAAACCATAGAAATTACATGGTCTGTTGCTAACAAACCAGATAAGCTTTTCATTGCATAGCTCTCAGCTAGCATTAATTCATCTGAACAGCCTAAAGGTAGACCTGTCCAAATCTTTCAGCATCACGAAAGATGAAATCCAGAATGTATCTAACTTGTAAAAAGAAAAGGACATTAAGGTGGGCCTTGATCCATTGTCCACCGAAGAAAAAGATTAAATTATTTATAGTGGTTTTGGGATGAAGCTATTGACTATCTACACCTAAGTTTCCTGCACCAATTAAATTACTACATACTGCTGATCAATTGAATTTGGTTTTTGAATGCCTCGAGACAGAAAAAATAAAACAGAATAACTTTTAAATTATTATTTTATTTTACATCATTATGAGTTCTAAGTACAGGTTATAGTTCAAGGCAAAGCTTGGATTTCTAGACAGCATTCTCCAATTTTACTTGAAGCGTTTTACAGATAGAATAATCTGAGCAATTGACAAATGACTGACTGATGGAGTTCAAATTATGAATAGTATGCCTGGAATTGAGGAGGGCTTCCCATTCAATAATTCTTTGTCTAAAAAGGACATATAAACATTTATATTCTACTGTTACAAAACTGATTGCTTTATTGATTCACATTGTTGCTCCTTCTTTGAAATACTGGATGACTTACTTCCCTAGCAAAAGAGAAGGCAATTATATTTTTGAGAGTCACGTGTCTTTGTAAATACTTCCTTAGAGAAAATTAAAGAAATTAAACAAATTAAATAAATTCTTTAATAGCTTTCATAAATTTCTCCTCTGACTCTATACAGTGTTCAGACATGGTTGTCTAACCTGGCACAGCCTAAAACACTAAGAAAGGATTAATACTATATCATTAATATCTCTGTAGTTTTTTCTGTAATGGAGTTAAAATTTTCATGTACTCTAGATGTTCTAGTTCACTCCTGTACTCACTGGCTCGCCAAGTTTCAAATACTTACTTTCTGTTTCTCTCTTTGTAAAAGCCACGTTACTATATGACATAGGTGCTAATAATGTTTACAGGGTATACTGGCATGAACTATACCAGACAGAAAAGACAGAGTAATTTGTGTGACTTCATTAGAAACAGAAATTGTAACAAATACTCTATACACCAGTTCAAATCAGCAGAAAGCTGCATTCCCTGAGGGAGAGAAAGTGTAATCAAGACAGCACAATGTCCACTCCACACTGATGTTCCCAATACTGGAAATCTGCATTTCTGTACTCACTGTGCACACATTGCTTTCTAAGGATAAATATTACCTAAATCCAAAATTTAATATGTGGCCAAAAGGACATTAATGTTCAAAGATTAATATGTGCCAAAAAAAGGGACAAAATCAATGTAAATTCTAATTACAATTTTAAGTCACTTCTTTGAAACTTTATCTTGAAATTTTGTGGAAGTGTTTCATGTCAAAAAATTACACATTGAAAATACGGAAAAGTTCTAGGATTTGGGGGGCAAGTGGTGAGCTTGCTTTGGGGGTGTTTGTTGCGGTTATGGTTTTCAGTTCCAGAAAACTGTAACATTTATCACACACTGAAATGAGGGAGAAATCACTTTCTGTGTGGAGGAATTACTAAACTCTCTTAGCAAGCACACTTCGGACTACAAGGTTAGACTGGTGAGGAAGGCACAAAATGCAGCTGAAAACTGAAGGTTATAGAGAGACTGACAAGCGGCACTGAAAAAAATGGAGCAAAGTGATACTAGAGATATGATGAAAAGTTTGGAAAACACAGCAAGTTAAAATGTCATTCATTTAACTAGTATTAAGCCTGCAAGCAGAGATTTGGTGAGAAGTGTGTAAAGAATTTTAGTTCTTTTTAATTTTTTATCCTTATTTTCTTTATTTTCTAATTCAGAAAGATCAATACTATATTTTTTCATTCTAATCAAATTTGGATTTTCTATTTTAAATGTCTTTTGGACTGTGACTGAAAAAAAATATAGACTTATTCACTTCAAAGCTTTGGTTGACTGGAGGTCTTGTCAAAATGAGAGAGTGAACATTTTAGAAAAGGGAAGGCAGGAGGTAAAGAACTGCTATAAATTCTTCAAAGTGAGAAAGATTACTAGATAGTTGCCACTTAGTGTAACACTGGGCACCCTCGTTTGTTATTTTGATTAATGCCCTAGGTGACAGTATAGAAGATACATAAGTGGTAGGATTTAGACTGTCGTAAAAAATTCTGTAATGAAATAGAGAATCAGACTCTGCACAAATCAGAGTGATAGAAAACCACACTTAATAGTAGATGATCATGCATGCCTCCTCAAAAATGTGCACGAACCACATTTAAATTCTAAAATGTAGATAAATGTAAAGTGCTGGAGGTAGGCATTCTTAGTCTAACCAACTATGCAATACACTAACAATAAAAGACTCCAGCCAATGCAACATACCAACCTCAAGGCAGTCAGTTCTCTATTCCTTGATATTATATCAGTGAGTAATGTCTTAAAATAGAATTTTCCAATTTAGTCATAAGCCATAGTATTGACATGGAGTTACTAATAAAATTGTCTTTTCACCATGGTATGAAGAACAGACTATATGACCTTATACAGAACTTATGAGCTTATGAAGTTAAAATTTAATACTTGTATGGGTTCATGAATAATGGAACCAATTAAAGAATTTGAAAACTACTTTATTCCTCAGAACTTACCCCTATTAGCTATTACCGGAATCCATGATGAAGCTGTGTAAATTTTCCAACAGGCTGTATTGGAATCCTTGGTTTGCTGATGAATTATGGATTTTATATTATATATATGACACTTTCTTTGGTTGACAGAGCTCTAGCAAGTACATCTTGAAAGTTTCCATCCAGAGTTCAGTTTTGACAGTAGGCACACTGTGCAAACCATTACTCAAGAGTTATACAGATGCACTGCCCCACATACACCCCTATGCCCTTCATAATGTAGGCAGGAAATGGTTGGGTCAGTGACTCATCAAATTATAATCAAATTAATTTGTACTTAGAACAGACCCATGGGCACCTACATTTTGCAGAGACCAACCCTTTCAATAACCTATTTTACATACCTAAATTAGAGATCTGAGTTTTATTACAGCACTCCTAGCTTCAGAGCAATGTTTCCTGAGAAGCTGCTGAGAGTTCAAAGGTAAGGTTAAGGACATACTGGGTGTTAAATTGATGCTATAAGCTTCAGAGAATGTACCAGCTACTAAATACATTTAATTTTAATCCAAGAAAATAACTTAGTTCTTATGTAGCACATACATAAGAGGTATTCAAAATAGCATTTTTATATTATATATTAATAATACAGTTCACAAAGTATCAAAAAATATTCAAGAATTTATATTTACTTGACATTAAAAGTCATCACCATTAGTGACATTTATATACCTATGTGAATATCTTTAGTACCTGTAAGTGATATGTTTGTGTTGCCATTTCTGTCCTGTTAACGCGTAGCGTTTCCGACGAATATTAAATTTGGAGTTACCTCTTGTTTGGTCAGGCACACCACATCGAGGCTTCTTCATCCAGCTGCAAGAAACATATAAACATGTAACATATAAACTAATAATTTATTTTTTTTAATTCAAAGCACTGACACTGCTAACTTTATGATACTCTCAAGTTATTCTATCTTATCCTCCTTCCACAAAATGAGAAGTATCTCATTGCACTGTAAGCTCCTAGTGGAAATATTTAACTCACAAATTCTGCTTAACAATATTTAATACTCAAAATATTAATTATTATGATAAGCATTAATGCCTAATTCTCAAAATCAAGCTGAAAAAGTCTAAATCACAAACAACAAAAATGACCATTGCAGCAGCACCAGACTTTCCACAGAAGTGCTGTACTTTTACAGTGGTCTTCAATATTTCAATGTTTTCCAATATTTCAAAAACATTAAACTTGCCAGCACTCAAAATACGTCATAACTAAGATGATATCTAACTCAAAAGCATAAGCTGAACAACAGTATCATTGAACTGTTTCTCACTGTAGTGTAAGGCATTATTTAAACAAAAGTCAGCTGAAGTTATTATTTTCTATGAGCTGATAGCTGTAGAGCAATTTATCATCAGGAAGAGAGTAAGACTGAATTAATTTACTGCATAAGTAAAAGACAAATCGCCTCTTACTTTTCCAGTTCATTGGACTATATTTCTATCATGCCAAATAATTACTAATGTAAAAGCTATAGTTTTCCAATTGCATTTACCAGAAGAGTAGTCATATTCGGGCTTGCATGAATGAGTTTTTGACCATTAAACCAGCATTGTTCCATAAATAAATGTACACACAGCAGCTGTATGTATGTATGACTGGATGACAGAAAAGTAATTTGAAATGTCATCTCAGAATGCAGATTCTTTTAAAACATGCACACATCATTAAAAAACTTCAAAAAAGCAGATAGTCAACCATCCTTAATCTCTTCCAATAGATACTCTTGGTTCAATACATGCAAAGTGAAGAAATCATCTTGTTTTGACCAAAAGAAAAGTAGAATATTTGCAGTACAAAGGAGATGAGAGTATAAAAATATACACAATGTAATGAATCATAGAATCACAGAATCATAGAATGGTTTGGGTTAGAAGGAACCTTAAAGATAATCTAATCCCTCTGCCATGGGGAGGGGCACCTTCCACTAGACCGGATTGCTCAAAGCCTCATCTAACCTGGCCTTGAACACTTAGAGGGATGCAGCATTCACAACTTCTCTGGGCAACCTTTGGCACAGAGAATTCAGGCTCACAGCAAAGAATTTCTTCCTTGTATAAAATCTAAGTCTACCCTCTTTCAGTTTAAAACCATTCCCCCATTGTATCACTACATGTCCTTGTAAAATAAAATCACTGCATTGCACGTTTTATACCTACTAATACAAGGCCAACCTTATTGCCTACTGAATGTATTTTTTAGAGACTAGTTAATCCAGTCAAAATCAGTCTCACTTTTTTTCATAAATGTGTATAAGAGGTTTAAAAGTACAGTTAGACTTGTAACACTTCATATATGCTCTAGCTCTAGATATATAGCAAATTATTTTTCAAATGCATAAGTAGATGTTAAGCTCACCAGCCTATGGGAAAGTCTGAAATTTTATTGCTAGTACCACAATAGCACTGCACCCCACTTGTACTGATATGGACTATAGAAGTGTCTGCAAGAACTCTGGTGGGTGACGAATCCATTGGGTAGTACAAGTATGAAAATCAGAACCCATGAATTTGACTGCCTAAATTGAAGACAGTAAACTGAAGTTACTTGTTTCAAATAAGAAACATGGAATAATTTGCTCTAATTTCTGGTCAGAATAGTTATGCATGGCACATAAAACAGCTGATTATTATCTATGTTTGCAAGGAAGACAATCTTCTTTCCCTAGTGCCTGCAAAGACCATACTGCAAGAATCTGTAAAACTTTGCCTCACCAGCATTTGCTGAAACACCCTGAAAACCTTACTTCAGGTTCATCTGGTTTTTCAAATGAAGTAACAGTTCAGCAAAGTAGACATTAAGGATTCTTGGGATGATATATTATTGAAAAGTTTAATTTGCTCTAATAATGAAAGAAAAGGAAGGAAAGAAGTAGACCTCAGTTACAGACCAAAGGGCAGATATATTCTTAGTAAAATGATACATTTACACTTCAGCAAATGAGATTAAAATTGGCTCAGACCTTCAAAAACTTTCAGACACATTGTCAGTAATACTTTTTCACAGTGCATGTTAGATCAGTATGCAGTATTTTAATGGCAGGGTATATATAAATTATGCTGTTGAAACTGCACACACAAACACAGCAGAAAAAGACATAAACGTAACAAAAGATCAGTGTTCTCACCTTAACGTGATATCACTACATCAAGAGCAAGAGGCAAGAAATAAAGCAAAATCAAATAACTATTATATTTTGTTAGAAACACTGCAGAAGGATATCGTATATAATATGCAATATATCACTTATAGTTGTATCATTTCAAGGGCAATTACTTTAAAGCCATTAAATTAGGCCTTCCCCCAAAAAAAAGTTTACATTATTTAGTTTAACTGATGGAGACCTATTTTAATAACAGGGTTTTCTCACTGGCAAGATAGGGACAGATAAGAGTAAATATTCCAAGCTGTGATTTTAAAAATTAATCTTCAAAGCTGTTATTGAAATAATCTCTCCAGTTATTTGAAAAGGTTGAATAATCTTACAGAAAATAATGTTAACAAAAAATTTTTTACCCTTAAGAATTAATTAAGAAAAAATCAAAAACAGTAGGTAACATGAATTCAAAAGTCAACACTGTATTACCTTACTAGAACTACTGACAATATATTTTTAACAAAACAAAACATAGCCCAAAGTAACATGTTATGAAATTCAGTCACAATTTGTTCTTGTATTGATTCTGAGGTAGTATGTACCTATTAAGAACATTATGCTTGTATCCTTATTGGTTTGGACAGGCAGAGGATGTTCCAAGCTGCCATGCTGTCTGACCCACTAATAGTCTTAGTGTTTTTACACGAGGTCTGGGACTACAGTTCACACAATATAAATCCAAATATAAATCAAATGGAAGTCATTGCACAAGTGGTTCACTATCCTTTAGGAAATTATCATTATGTAAAATTTAAGGAGAGATGCAATTTGCAGCTGAAGAGTTGGACTGTCACCAAATCTATCACCTAGATCTTAGCTGAGCTAAGTTTAGCAGTTAGAATTTTAAACTATTGCATGACTAACATTGGAGTTCAGTATTTTCTAGAACAGAAATGAGGTAAAATGTTAATAATTTCAGGCACATAAATTTTCCTGTTATTTTTTTAATATGCTAAAATATTTTTTTAAACAGCAATTGTTATACACTTGCTAGGAGGAAGACTGCTGTCAGTAGTAATCACTAATGCTCATTACATTTGGCACACAGTGCATTATATGGTTTTCCATCAGCGGGGATTGGCAAATAAAACATTGATTTCTATTTTGCTCCAAATATAGTTTCTTTTAATATAATATGATGGAGGTCTTTCATGTTCTTGATTGCTTGTTGGAGTTTAATTAATTTTTTTGACATTTTTTAAAATATTTTTGAAGTGTTTTCAAATGTGTTTCATTTTAAGAAGGTGCACACAGGTAATGAACGCCTTTGCCTTGCTTTCATCTGCTTGTTTTTGAACTTGTAGAAATCTTTTATGCAGCAGCCCCTCAAAATTAATATTTTATCAGTACTCAATAAAGAAGCTTAATTGTGACTAATGTTCTCTATCTGTATGGTATGTCACA
The DNA here is from genome assembly GCA_013396755.1 of Sclerurus mexicanus. Classification (NCBI taxonomy): domain Eukaryota; kingdom Metazoa; phylum Chordata; class Aves; order Passeriformes; family Furnariidae; genus Sclerurus; species Sclerurus mexicanus. The sequence goes on from VWZF01004274.1 coordinate 2,703,595, forward strand.
TCAAACTCCTCTCTCAGCTCCATTAGTTTGAATCGTGAGGAGCTATATATGTCAGGAAAATTTCCATGTTTTAGACTCACAGCAAATCTAGAAAGATTAAAATAAAAATATGCAGCAAAACTGTGATGCTTTCAGTAGGATGAGAGATGAAAATGAACTTCTACCTCAAGCCAGTTGCCCAACCATATTTTGTTCTTTGTTCTTTGTGTTTGTGAGGAGAAATCTCCTTCTGCCATAATTTTCCTAAGTGTTCAGGAATCAAAACATTAAAAAGTCTACCTTTGGTTAAATGCCCCACCTCGTTTATACGTAATCAAAATTGCCGCTTAAGTTGCACAATGGTTTTGTTGTTTGGTTTTGGGAGTTATTTTGGGCAGATGATAGCAAAAAAAGGAAAATAAAAGGGAGGGTTTAACTTGACTTATTGCAACTTAATGTGGTTGGAAAAACTATAGACATTTATTTAAGAAAACTACTGAATTACAGCCTTAAACTCGTTGTAAGGAGAGATAGGTATGTTTTCTAAACCTCTTTTTTTTTCCCTCCTGTAGCCTGATATTACAGGACTTTACTGACACTTGCTCATATTAAACAGTGATGTAAGATATTGTATTTCAGCCCTGTTACTGATGATGATTTCTCTTTAAGGCTTCTCACTGGATATTTATTGAGGGTACAGATCTTATGTATACTTCTGTACAAAAACATTTACTTCGAAAATAAACCACTTGTTCAATTTCAATAGCTCAGAACTTACTCTGTGACTGATAGTTAATAGACAAACAGCACAGAGTGTACATAAATATCTGAAGTACGAATCTTGAAGTAAACTTGGTTAGAAGCTCTAAGCATTGAAATAAGCACACTTGCCATTTATTTATAAAGGGTGACATTAGAATAAAATGAATTCTTTGTTATTATTGCACAGATTTAATCACCATCCTATAAAACATTCCACGTGTATACCAAGAAGTTTGCAATGTACCTCTTTAAATCGCAAAAGTTTTGGAAATAAACATGCATAGCAGCTTTAAGGAAGGACAACTTTTCTACTTATTATGTTTGGTTTAGGGATATGGAAGATCAGGATAGCATCAGGGGCTCCAGTTTCAGAAGTGTAATTTTCCATGATCGACTTTGGTAATATATAAATGAACCCCCAAAAACACTGTGGCACTACATGCAAAATCAGACAGTATTTTCATTGGGTTTGCCATTGTTACAGTCTTTACATTCAGAACATCCCTCATATTTTTATGCCACGACAAGAGTATCTCTTTCTACCATTCACTCTTCTTTATCCTCAGAAATAAGTATGCATCATGCTTTTCAAGACACTTGAGGAAAAAAATAAAAATATAGAAAAAATAAGTGAATGTAGAGCAGTAGGGGGAAGAAAAATACTGCCCATATTTATGCAAATCAAAATACTCATCGAGGGATTATTTTTTGCAGAGCAGCAAAATCCCTCCAGCAGACTTTTGATGATGATGAAGCAGGACATTATTTCTTTGTTAATATCCCCAAAGTTGGTTTCTATCAAGTTGCTACTATAACTTCTTTTAATTGTTTGTCCTTCTGAAGACAAAGAGACCCATTGTAACCTCAAGATGTGTAAGAAGAGGCAAATCCTCACCCACAAGATGAGAACATATTCTTTTAATGATGCTTCTGCTGTACTCTATGTTTTGTAATGCTAGCCTTGTAAGTGATTATAACATATTAATTCCAGAGAAAGAAATGGTAAACTGTTTCATATTTCTGGCCAAAAGAGTATATATACTTTCTGTGCAGATGAAAGAGAAAATTATTTCAAACATTTACAAAATAATGCCATAAATGAACAACTGAAAAAATAGTTATCCTGTGTTACAGTAATATCTCCAAGAACATTCAATGATATGAACTAATCGTATCTCAACCCCACAGTTTAGTTTAAAATGAGCTTTTTTGGGTTTTGTTTGGTTTTTTGTTTTTTTTCCCAAGTGTGACAAGTCTTTAAGAATCAGTCCTATTCCTAACTTGACTCCGGCTAATGCAACTCCAAATATCAAAGTAAATGCAGCATTCATCCAGCATGAGTTACATGTACTGAGGAATTGCAATGCTTTAATATATCTTTCAGTGTAGAAGAAAATCATGCATCAAAAGGTCTGGAAGACTCCATAGCCACCAGTTTACAAAATAATGTTTTGGACTGCTTCAGAGATGGATTTCTTCATCTCTTACATAGCAAAAGAAGTGAAGACAACCTTGGTGGTCAAAAAGTCTTAACTAGCAAACATAAACCACTTCTATTTGAAAGTTTTGGGTTGGTTTGCAGGTTTTTCAGTTCTCTAGCTGATACTCTAAACTAAAAGATGGCCCCCACTTTTCCTTAGGTTACCACTTCCTGTCTTCTGTGTACTGCTGTGAACAGATTATTTTGCTTTTAGTGAAATGTATTGTCTCTTACAAAGCTGCTATTAAAGGTGCCTTTAAAAGGATACTAGTGACTGGTAGAGCAGCACCCTCCCCACAAAGATCAGTCACTGAAGCTGCATGAAGAGCCCAGTCTCTTCATCCTGCAGACTGGACCATAAACATATTTTTGAGCATGGCTCTCTCACAAGGTGCTTACTGCTATTGCACTGTATGGTCTAAGGTCCTTTAAATTCCTAAACTGAGGGATGTGTGATCAACTCACCTCCCCTTAGGGCAGCCACAGAATCTGCTTTGCTTTATTGCTTTTCAATGCAATAGTATATGTGTCAGTGGAACAAAATGATTTTTCCAATCCTGCCAGCATTTTGTGTAGTCTTTTCCCTAAACTCTAAATGATAGAAAAATCATTAATGTCAGCTACTTTACCATAAAAGAATAACAAAAGACGACACATCTGGTTGGGGGTGGTAAATAAAAATTGAGAGAGGATTATTTTTCCCACCAAATAAGCATTTTAGAGTAGTAGAAACAAATTTCAATGAAGTAAATGTTGGATATGTAGTGACAGTACTATTTAGTTATTACTTGGTTTTCAAGCAAACTAACTTTTTCTAAAGTCACAAGATAATCTTTATCGCAATTTAATCGAAATGAGTCCAACAAGCACTTCAAATCACAGAAGCAGAGAACCATAGAATAGTTTAGGTTGGAAATGACCTCTAAGATAATTGACTCTAACCATTAGCAAGGCACTTCCAAATTCACCATGAAACTATGTCCCTAAGTACCACATTTAGACTTCCCTGGGCAGCCTGTTCCAATGTCTGACAACCTTTTCGGTGAATAAATTTTTCCTAATATCCAATCTGAAACTCCCTTGGTGCAACTTGAGGGCATTTCTTTTTGTCCTGTCACTTGTTACCTGGGAGAAGAGACTGACTCCCCCTCACTACAATCTCCCTCCAGGTAGTTGTAGAGAGTCATAAGGTCTCCCATGAGACTCCTTTTTCCCAAGTTAAACAAACCCAACTCTCACGTTCACTTCACATAAAACCTGTGCTGCAAACCCTTCCTCAGCTTTTGTTGCCCTTCCAGCAACTCAGTATCTTTTTTCCAGTTAAGGGCCCCAAACTGAACACAGAATTTGAGGTGCGACCTCACCAGTGCAAAGTACAGAGGGACAACCATTGCTCTAGTCCTGCTATTTTAATCCCAGATACATATTCTTAATTGTGTACTTATATTCTCTTTTTTATACTTTCCTAACACATTTTTAAAATTTTGCATAGTATAGAGTTGTTTGAAAGTATCCTTTAATCTTTCACAAAGTTTCTCTGTGTCCATTCTCTCACTAAAATCAGATACTGCCAGTGAGAATTACAAAGGGCATGCAAAACTAATTCAATTTTACTCCATGTTAAAATGACCACACCTGGCATTTTGTTACTGGAAAACACTAAATAAATGGGTCAGTGGAGCTTGCTAATTTTTTTTTTTTTAAGAGAATAAAGAAATTTACACTACAGATTTCCTACTAAGAAAAGACAACTTCAAATATGAAACATTTAATGAATTTCTGCCAGTTTCAAATAGGTTTCTCCAATTCCACACTTATAAACTTTAGACCCTTTCTTTAGGCAACCTGTAACATCTTGCTTAAAATCATTTGCCCAGACAGCAGATAGGCAATTGACTGCCTGCTACTGTAAAATACAGAAGATGAAGAAAATAGAAAGTCAAGGAGAAAGAAACAATTCAACTACCCATCTGAAGCTGCAACACTATTTGGACAACCCGGTTATACTGCTACAGGTGTTATATAGGTTACCCAATTCTATTTTACCTTGCTTGAAACAGAAAAGTCAAGAGCAGTTCAGTACTGGTTACTTACTCAATTGTGTTCCTGTCCACTTTTCCTGTCATATTAATGCCATAGAACTGCTGCATGGCAGCTATAGCTGATTGCATGGTTTCTGCAGAGCGCAACACCGACATTCGGGGGTCAGTTGGTGGAAGGTAGCCATATTTTTGTAACCATACCTGCAATGACAAGTGCAGTGGCTATTAAATAGAAATTAGAGGTAAATAAAATGCTCCCTAGTAATTAGCTTGATACCATATATAATGAAGCTTCTAATTCACAAAGTATAAGTCCTGTTACTTCAGGTGCTTCGTTGTTTTTTTTAATTTGCAGATAAGAAATCCTTTGAGGCTTTTGTGTAATCTTCTCTATTAAAGATTCCATTGTTTTAAGTCTTACACTGCTTTCTACCTAGGAGCCAGCTCTCTTTATTATCTGAAACTGTCCAATTGAATTATTTATTTAATGTATTAATTTATTTGAAGTTACAACTTAAGCACCTAACCCTGGCTCTAAGCACTTCAAGAAATGCTTTAAACAGACAAAATATCAATCTACAATATGTGCCACATAAAATTGACTGCCCACAGGGCACATAATAATATTCACCATCAACAATAATAAATCCACAACGGCCCTCACACAGTTACGCTATATTGTTATTGCCTCTCAAAGAATGTAAAAGAGAGGGTAGGGACACATTCAGCTTTCTGAGAAGAATATCAGAATAACACACTTATAGGCAATGCAGGTGTCCAGGAGATAGTGAAGTAGCAGAGTCCGCCTCCACTTAGAGGAAGCTTTCTCAGAAGAGGAACTACCTTTTTAAATCAAGATGGATTTAATGCCAACTGTTTATGCTCTTAATTGTGTAGAAGTGTGAGGAAGAAAGCAGGGTTCAAACAGCTGAGAGCTTTATGTATTAAAGCCACTATCTTAAGAATACTCAGACAAACCCTCTGAAACATGCTGTCTTCTTGAGGAAATATTTCAGAAACAAATAGCTACAGTTATCAAGTTTCTAAGCATTCTCAATCTACCCTATCCAAAGCACAGTGTAAGACTTTTGAGGCAATGAGAACACTGATACATCTTGAAAAATGTCTTGCTTTTTCATCTAAAGGCTGGAATTACTCACTAGAATGAAAAGTACGTATATTGTCAATCTACAAGACTCAGTTAAAATGCATTGCTGCAATTTCACTCTCCCCGGTATCAAAGTACTTGTGACCCCATAAATATGATCTTCTGTTCTTTTAAAATAAATAGATAGTTTAAAAAAAAAAAGATTCAGTCACCTCTTTCAAACATATCACATCACAGTACACAGATTCTGAATAATTACATTAATGAATGATATCCACCCACTATACCCTTAGTGTATGGTAGGCTCTCTCTGCCTCATACAGCACTTCTGGGGTATTTATCTGTTTGTATATACACTGTTTATACACAGTCTAACACCAAAGTGTGTAGTTATTTTCAGCTTTAAGTTTATCTCGCAAAGTCCACCCAATTCAGTTCTTTAGCAGGTTAATCATGATGGTGGTACATTCCCCTTTCACGAACACAGTGAAGATGATCTAGACGAATTAATCCATTATTAAGGTTCACTTCACTAACACTGATTTTGTATTATGGGTGAACATTGAATCAGTGTAAACAAAAGATCAAACTGGCATTAGAGATTGGGGAAATCTTTGGGTTATGAGTTCATATATTCCTAGTATAAACAGGTTTACCTTCCCATAGTGTGGTTGACACACAACTTCAACAGTGTTTCTGAGCTTCACACAACAGGAAGATACAACAGGACAAGGAGGTACAGACAGGATTAAGACCCAGAATAAATTCTTTCACCATCACACTAACTCTACAAAAAGGAACAATTCAGATTAAGAACAAAATTTTGTTTGATAGGAAAATGCTTTTATTTCCAATTTAAATTAACTGCTACAATCAGTACCGGCATCCAATTTATCGGTTATCCAACCTTCTGAGACTTTTCCACTTCAAGGGAGAACTTGTGTACACTCTGTGCAAGATTTGGGTCATCACAGAAATAATTTAGTTTATGTGTCACTTTGCACAGGAAGTCTATTCTTTCTTCCATTATTGGAAGGGAGCTCTGAAACATCAGACAGAGCCTGAACGTGGGCAGGAGCAATGCAATATGTGGAAACAAGACCATGGAAGTAAGACATAAGTTTTACACAGAGTGGGTTGATGTCATTGTACTATAGTTCTTCTGAATTAATATTTACAGTGAGTATATTTAAGAATAGGGTTATTTTGATATTGACCTTCTCAAGTCAGTGATATTAAAGGATATAATCAGTCAGGGAAGAAAAATAATTCTGAGTACCATACCACTGTTACCTAAAAGGATGCTACCTTCTTGTCACCTTCTCAGAAAGAATTTGGTATTCAGACACAGAGCAGAGGTTTTTATGAATCTCTGAGGTGCTAAGGGCAGACAAAGGCTTGTGAGGTCACCTATCACCACTGAAAACCATCCTCACTATGATATAACTGAAGGAGTGAGAGGTATGGGTTTACAAATAAGCAAATTTTCCAGAAGCTAAACCTTCAGATATCTGAATTAGAAAAGCTATAGACAGAGACAGAAAAAGTAGCTTGGGGACTACTGCTCATGCAAGTGGAGCAGGGAGAACAACCTGGAATCTAGCAGAGTGCCACTTCAGAGACACTCTGCAGTAAAGGAAAACAGACATGGCTCAGAAACAGCAGGAGAGGACAGCATAGCCTTTCCCTGCCTAAAAAGACATACATACAAGTTAAATACAGGACCCCTGTTAGCCACCCCCTATCACTGAACAAAGGAACTGGACCACCTGGGTCTTCCCTCAGCCTTCAAAATAGCAACTAGAAGACAGCCAACATACTGGAAAGTCAGATGACACTTTCAAAGCAATTTTTTTTTGAAAATTCAGACAAATTGACCTCGAGTCTGGTGAATGTTTGAGAGTTAGTAGCATTTAGTGTTACAAAACTCTGTGCTATGTCCTTACGAGAAAGGGCCATGAAACAAGACAGCAAATCTGGTTCTGCAGCTTTCTATTAACATATTTTGAAGGACAGCCATATATCTGAAATATGCACCTTGGATTCTATTATGCATAGTCCAAATGCTGGGAACTATAGAGCAGAACTTAACTTTAAGTCCAAAACATTTAGGTAACTAAAACAACAAAGAAAAGAAACAAAATGAGCCAGACAGCACAAGAACGAAACAAAACACTTGTCTCTACACCTCATATTTTCCAGGTAACCTATCAAAGAAATCATATTCACAAGAATTTCCTCCTCTCCTCTACTGAAATTAGATGTGTGTCTCCCTTACTGTACTTCAGTAATGACAATGCAGTCTTGGTGAGCCTCACCCTGGGGAAATCCTCAATCTTGGAACAAAGAAATAGTGAAGAAGATCCACCTAACATGTCATATCTGGTATACCAACAGAGACTCCTTGCACAGACTTCAAAATCAGTGATATGTTTCATTCCTTTATATAATTTAAGAAGATAAAATACTGCTACTTCAAGTGAAGTTTTGGGCAGGACTTTACTGTCCTGCAGCAAAATGAAAGCCATCGTACCTCTCACATAACCACAGAAAAAAAGCTGGAAAACAACAGATTCCACAACTTCCCTCTCTATTACAGAGCTTTAGTATCCTACTGCTCTAAAGTTTGCTTTAGAGTTGAATCTCCCTTACTAAAATTTAAGAATGCAACTTTTCATTTTACCTGCTGTGGGTAAGGGGAACCAACTTGCCTTTCCCCTCTACAGTGGCCTTTTCATATTTGAACTTTCTGATGTGAGTCACTTGTTAGTATTTTTTTTTAAAGAAACCTGTTTTGTTTAATCATGTTTCATTGACCTCATTAACCTCCAGAAAACCTGAAGATAAAATCTATCTTTACTAAACATCTGATTGCACTAGATGGTAGTTTCCACTGTTGGCCTATTAAAAAAACACATGAGTTTAGCTGGAGTGTTGGGAGTAATTCAGAAGAACATGGACATTTCATTTTGGAAAGAAAAAGGCAGAAAAAACCCCCAAAATCAAATTGCCTAGAAGTATTTTTACTCCCTAACTGAATTTCAAGGCTTATGTCCTATTTATCTATACATTTTAAAATTTAAAAAAAAAAAAAATAAAATTTGCACGTTTTTCCCAGATGAAAAATTTCTTCACCATAATTCTTTTTGTTTTCATAATTGTAAAGAAAATGATAAAGAGAATCAATTCACGATGAATGCTGTAGAGATGCTAGGAGTTTGCCGACGACCTGCCGTTTCTGCAGGAGGCCATGGAATCTGTAAGTGCTCAGCACATGAGCTGTATCATCTTCCAGATTTTGGATGCTATTGACTAGATATCTAGAGTTTGGGGGGTTTTTCTGACATGATGAAAAGTTTGTAACTGCGGCTTATGCAATGCTGTATGGATCATCTGGCTATGGAATAGATAGCTCCGTGTCACATGACCCTATTTTTTTTTCTCATCTAAAGGACAAAGAATGGGCTAACATAAAGTGTATTAAACCCATCAATGGATTTTAATCATTCGGATCTTTGTTAGTTTACGAAAAGTGGTCTTAAAAACAGTATGTTGACACTAAACTGTTTCTAAGAACAAATAAAACCCATATACCTTCATTAAAGATTAAACAATAATATTATTAAGATAATCAGTTTCTCTCCCTTCAGAGAGATTACTGATTTCTAAGATAGAAGAAAACATAGCAACAAATTATTAATGTTCCTGAATGACAGTACATAGTATAAGGTACAGTCCAATTATGTTCTATGAACATGAAAACTTAGGAAATCAGTCTAATAAAGCACAGATCAAAACAATCTCATAAACACCTTCAGTAGTGCAGCTGCATATCATTGTTATTCATGCATTCCTGTTCCTTTTTTAGATTTTATCTGCAAACAAAATTCTTATCTATACTGAGTGAAACTGAGATTTCATGATTTCAAAATATTTTGACTTCTGTTTTTTTTTTAATGCACTTCCACGAAAGACACTATATGGGAAATGATTTAAAATGTCTGAGTAATTCAGGAGATTTATATTTTGAAAAAGCATACATTTAGGAATCTAACTTACACTGATCACCACAGGATTTAGCAGTTCAAGTGCTGATGTAATCTTGAAAAGCAATTGAAGGCTGTAATTATGGTAAGGATAAATAAGCTAGCTCTAGAATTAGTATCCCTATGACCAAGTCATTTCTTCATTTAGGTCAAATAATCATGGCTAATGATGTGTTTTAATTACAGACCTAACTAGTGCAGCTAATACCAACTTTTCAGAGACAACATGATAGTCATACACCCAGAAATAAACAGAGGTGATTACACAGAGTGTTATAGGAATCTTCCGATGTTTTTCCTCCCTCATGTCTCCAATGCCACTGGTTCATCACTGGTGATGTTTTCTCTTTTTAACAGAAGTCACTGATGTGAATTTGTAAGAGGGGTATATGGTGTATGGTATCTAGTAAGAAAAATACTTCCAAAAAACACAACATAAAAAGAATATATAGTCTAGGAGAGTCTAAACTTGTTTATCAGTATTATCTACAGAATGAGAATAAGAATTATGATAATAAATAAAAGCTTAATTGTCATGATTGGTTTAGTACCTATGGTTATATATGGTTATATAACTAATCCTTAACAGCCAAAAATCAGCCTGCCTGTTTAGAGTATATTGAAGCTCACAAGCAAATCAATTTCTTGGAAATTGTACAGCCGGATGTAAAAGAGGAAGCATTTTCAGACCAGGCAATTCTTTTTTATCACTATCAACATACCAAAAATTCAAAATACCAAATTGCAAAATTTAGTTCTCCAATGACTAAACTAAAAAGTGGCCACTTCTTTTATTGTGAATTTTTGTGACAACCCATCAAAAAACAATTTATGGCATACTTTTAAACACATTAATTATGGCAGTCTTTACTGTGGATTACAGAATTTGCAACAGGGACTTAATCATTCAGAAAAGTCTGTGGGATATCTAGGTTGCAGACTGCACTGTAGTAAATACTTAGATGCAATACTAGAAGTAGCAGAATTGACCCCACAGTGGGCCAAAGAAGATGATAAATTAGGCTTCCTCGAGTTCAGTGTTGCTGAAGTTCATTAGCCCAAATTAATTGAGGCATCTCCACTATTCTACCATGAACGTGATTACAGGTTTTTTTTCTGTGTTCTAGCTACAAAATCGATGTGAAACCAAACACTTGTATTATATTTGACTCCAACAGTACAAAAACCAGATTTACCAACACGTAACCTTGCAAGTCAGCAGAGAGGTGGCAGTCTGGAATTTTCCCACTCCCGTATGGTGACTAAGAGGTAACTCAAGAATGAAGACTGCCACCCAAGGCCAGAAGCTCTGCCTTGTTACTAACTTGAGTAAAACTCTGAGTCCAAGAAGCAGCAAAAGTAAAAGGGCAAAATGTTTCCAAATGTTTTCAAAACTATGTGATGAATTCTTCTCATTTGTAATTCAAGATTAGTTTAAATAGTCTAATTTTCTTTACTGCCACACTTAGATATGGAAAAAACAATGTAGCTTGAGAGCAGCAGAAATGGGATGTGTAAAAGAGCTGCTGGGAGCACCAGGCCAAAGTAATTTGCAGATCCCAGGGAGTCACGAATCTACCAGAAAGCAGCAGATGTAGGATCTGCATATAGCACTGTCCTTGAGAGACTAAAATATGCTTGGAACAGGGATTAGATACTATCCAGTTCCAAATTCACCAGCTGCATTGTTCATTCACTACTTCTTCTGTCTGGTGAGTGCATTATTGGTATAACAACTATAAAACAAATCCTTGGCCTGGAAAGAAACTCTTTGTACCTTGACCATTCCCTGTAACAGTGTGAACATTTAAAACTGCCTGCAGAATGTGGACCTTACTTATTAATTGCTCAGGGAAATATTCTTCAATCACTAATAGAAATATCTGGCAAAGTCTGGTCAGTGGAAATACTTCCACAAATAAAACTAACAGTTCTCAATCACACAGCTCTTTGTAAGGACACTGTCTCTACATCTTACTAGAATTTCTATAGCTTCTAGAAAAATATTAAGTGCTCTGGAAGGATAAGAATGCTCTGTTGAATAGCCTGGCTAGATATGTCATGACTGGCTAAAAAAAAAAAAAAGAAAAAAAAAAAGAAAAAAGAAATTTCTAGGGCCATGAGGATGAATAAGAGACTGGAGAATGATCCCTATGAAGAAAGACTGAGTGACCTGGCACTCTTCAGCCTACAGAAGAGAAGGCTCCAGGGGGATCCTATACAAATATCTGAAGGGAGGGAGTGGAGAAGATGGAGTCAGGTTCTTCTTAGCAGTGCCCAGTAACCTGATGGTATGGGTACAAATTGAAACACAGGAGGTCCTTTCTCAGCCTAAGGAAACATTTTTTCACAGTGAGAATGGTCAAACACTGACATAGGTTGCCCAGAGATGCCGTGGAGCCTCCATTCTTGGAGGTACTCGAAAGCCATCTGGGAATGGATTTGAACAGATCCCTTTTTCTGCAACACCTATTCAATAATACAATTGGTTTATGAATTTCAAGTTAAGGAAGAACATGTGTGCAATTTTGCAACTCCGCCAGATAGCTAAGCAATCTGGTTTCTGGTATATGTTTTGACTCAAACCTTTTACTTTTTTTGCCTCTTTCTGTTTCTCTCTGTGTCTCTTCTGGGAGGTTACTTATGTGGTCCTACCCAGAACATCCTTGATTTTTCCTAGGTTTAGATTGTTCTCTTTCTTTTATGGTTTTCTATGGCTCATTATATATAGCTGTGGGGTTCATTCAGATGCCTGGATCACAGAAAACCACTGTTCAGATCAAGGTGATGTGCATACAACAAACACAACGAGACTGGAGTCAGAACAATTCTGGTGGAGCCGAAGGCCCATGATATGTTCCTTGGAAAATCATTTTGCTATTTTGGTAGTAAAAATAACAATGAGTGATGCTTCCCAACTTTCCTCATCACAGCATTGCAAGAATCCAGACCAGGCTTTGAACGTATGAATCACTACTATATAAATACAACTGTTGTTTGATGTTGCATCAAATGCAGCAAGACTTCCAAGTGAGTCTTTCACCATACTCCAGATTACCCTACCTCGTCACTGCCTTGGCATTAGAATCTTTGACCCCTATAGCTTTGCAATACCTCACCTGCAAACTGATTATTTTGGTCTAATCCAACTATATATTGATGGCATAATTTTGAAAATGCATACTGTCTCATTATTTTAGGGAAGAGTTGTTTATTCTTACTATTTATAAGAGCAAGCAGGGAACTGAACATCAACTAGGGAAACAGAGTTTGCTGCTTAGATCCCACAGCTTAGGACTTGCTTGAACTTTAGACCCTTCTGGTTTAGATTTCTCTAGACAAAGGCTTATCTCCCCTCACACACATATTCTAAACAATCAAAGCAATGAATTTCATCATGAATTCATAAGAACTGCCTAACTACTTCAATCACTGCACTACAAGCAGCAGTCTCCTATTGGTTTGGCACTAGCTGAAAATGACCACATATGTTTTTAGGCTCTGAGAATGTCATTGCAGGCAATCATATAGTTCAAAAGGGATTTTTCCTCATAGACTGTAAAATCATTAGCAATCAGGCAAATAGAAACTGTATACTACTGTAACACTAAAGTAAAAAATCTTGGTTATTTGGTGTCTGTCTTCTATAGCACAATTATAAATTACATGCTGTCATATAAAGAAAACAAAATAAAACAAGCAGTGTACTGACCAAAAATACAGTAATGATCACTGTTCTTTTCATATGTCCCAATAGGTTGTTTCAAACATATTTTTTTTTAAAGTACTAAAACTTTGCTCTAAGACATTTACATAGGAAATACATAATGTACCAACAGATGGTGGTGTGCTACTTTAAAAAAGCTTGTGGGAAGGTAGTCCATTGTAATAAGATGAAAAGGTCAAGCTACAAAGTTCCTTTGGGGAAATGATTATTCAAACCCTATCTGACACTTGGTATTTGAGTCCATTAGATAAAATAATTCTACTATTATAATTTATGTGGGTTTAAGTTTACAACAGTGAAATAGATGAAATGCAGGTTATCATCTAAAGGAAATGTGACTTGGACAAGCATTTTTTATTCTCCCTATTACTTACATTTACTTTTCTCCACTGTAATAGGTTTTTTTCCTCGTTTATAAACATAAGAAAAGTCGTATTTTGAATCATAGAAACATCAATAAAAATCTACGTAAATGTTTCCTGTACAGATATCAATATCATGAATACTCTTATATTATGGGTTAAACTAAAATTGTATTAAAGCAAAAGAACAGAAATGCAACAACACAATGCATATTTTTTATTTCTACTTCATAGGTTTTTACTACACCTTTACAGATAAGATTGCGTATAAATTCATACTCTACCATACATAAGCAGTGTTTGAAAGTCTGTCTGTAAAAATTCTGCCTATGCTAAAGCCAAGAGCAAAGTTGCCTTCAGTAAAAACAGGAGGTATTTAACTGAACCAGTTAGTTTCTTTATTTGGATGAATACTTTTATTCCTTTCTATGTTTTTTTCAGCAATCAATGATGTCATGACTACTTGCAACATAAGCTTTTCTTTTATGTCACAGTATGTTTGCTTACCACAGTCAAGAGTTTTAAAATATAAATATATACTAAATCCACTTAAATTGAAAATATCCTTTGTTTTCCCTGTCTTCTAGTTTTTAAAGTCAGATACGTAAAATATAAATTTCAGATCCTGCACTTCTGTGCTGAGTATCAATCCATAATTTAGAAATCTTTCTTTTTTTTAACTAAGATTTGTGATATTTGATATTTCCAGTACAATAGTAGCTCCTCAAAAAATCCGATTTATGTTTTTCTTCAGAAATCTGTAGATAGAAGATAAATACGGATTTTATAAATACATAAAATTGATGTATGATATCAGTTTGTCACTTCCCAGGAAGAGACAAGAAGAGAATGTAATGAACATAAAAGGTAATACTGTGGTTTTCCAAATTACTTTTTTTGGTCCACAGTAGAATGAAAACAAAATAAAACAAAGGTAAATACTACAATACAACACTTAAAAGAAAAATTTCGTAACTTCTTTAAGGAGGCTAATAGAGAATGGAAGCAAAATCTCTGAAATGTTTGATTTCTTCATGAGGAAGAAAGACAATATTTTACTTCAGCCACTCTCTTATTGTTTTGCAATGAAGACAATCTGTTCAGCTACATAGTGAGTCTATCTGATCAGAAGCTTTAACAATGAAAAGACAGTACAGAACATAGATTGTCCTCTATGCCACACTCTTTTAGTTTCTGACTTACTCCCCAGTTTTGAAAATGCTGGTCCAGTAGAAGAGTTTCCATGGGATATTGATCTATAATTAATGTTTCCCACTTTGATTTCCAACACTTCTTCAGAAAATGCCTGTGGGAGATAACTCTGCCAGAGGGAGAGCAAGGATCAATCAGAACCCAGCACTTCCATTTATACAACCTTGTTTCTAATGATTCTCTTCAATAATTTATGCAAATTACACCTGTCTTTATTTTCCCCTTGTATAATGGTTCAAATGAAGCCAGACAGTGCCCTATAATTAAAGAGGTAACAACACTTGCTAAATATTTTTACTTATTTTTTTATTCATCTTCAACAATGATCACATAACTTTCATTAATTCTGTTTTAGCATGGATTAAAATAGATGAATACAGTGGCTTTACTGTATAGAGGTCAAATATTAAGTAGCAAGAAAAGGTGAGTTCAGTACCAAAATTAATGACATTTGACTCCTGACATAGATGTTACAGTGAAGGAAAAAAAGACAGAAAGTATAGAGAAAGCTATTTTTCTTGATATAATAAAGACATATAAATTCCAAAGTAAAATATTCCCTTTCCTGGAAACAAGATCTGTGTAGATTAGTGGCAGAATATGACCAACTCGGGCTAGCTCTATTAGCCTCCTCCTTTCATAAAGATAAAAACATCCTCATAGTTCATTTGATATCTATTTTGCTTGCAGTACACTAACTCACCAGCTGTTTGTAAGCCTTCTACAAGTAGCAGAAAGACTGCATAGATTTCAGTACATCTGCAATTCTCCTTTTTATATCATCCTATAAATTCTATTTTTGTCAAAGGGCAGAATTACAAAAATAGAAGGGGGGAAGGGGAAGTGGTGGATTGATTCATGTGAGGGATGTGACAAGGTGATTCCTGCAGGCAGAAAGGGACATAGAGTAATTGCTTCAAAGCAAGCCACAGGATTATCTTTTATTAGCTACCCTATGGGCTATAGTCATGTGTTTTGTAATTTTTAAATGTAATAAAACAATTTCAGCTTTGCTTAATTAGGACCTGACGCTGTGAATTCTTGAGTACTCTCAATAGCCATAGGTTCAGATGGATGCTTAGAGCCGTCAGCACCCAGCAGAACTCAGTCAAACATCTCTATTAACCAACAAGAAGATTAGGATTTATCCATACTTTTACATATATTAAAAAATAAGTTGCTTAAAGAAAAAGATTTCCTTTACACTCATCACTGGTAACATCTATAAAGTTCAGACATTTTCTATGTTCAGGTTTTTCTTCTTCCAAGAGACATGGTCTTCCATGCAATTAAGAATGATAATATGCAAAACAAATAACCTAGTACATTTTGGAAATTACATTTGCAATTAATAAACATAATAGGTCCTGCATTCTCATAGCAATGTCATTAGTATGCTAATCCTGTGAAACTAATATTCAGGTATCCCAAGCAGCAGTTTATTTGATATTAATTTGTTTTCAGTTTAACATATGTTTTTTAGACTCGGTCTACCATAAACTAGAGGCAAAATTACAGCTGGTATTATCCATCCAGCAATTAAATCCAAATTTCCAAAAATATGTATACATTTTTGTACAGCCTGAAAGTGCAACTAAGAACAGATTTTGCATGTATTAAAGACAACAGTGTTTACAACTGTTTATTTGTGTATGTATGCATATGCTTCAGAGAAAAGTCAAACAATTTTTTGGGCCTAGAAACAAGAAAAAAATGTTTTAGTATAGGAATGGAGTTAGCAATTGTTAATGAACAAACTGAATATTGTATTTCTCAGCTCCTACCAAGAAGGAAAAAGGCTTAGGAAAAAGAAGCAGTGTAAGTTTTGCTATACTGAAAAACAAAATAAAACAAAACAAAACAAAACAACAACAAAAAAAAAAGGGGTGGGGGAAGAGAGAGAAAACAAGAGTTAGGAGCTGAATTAATCCTGAATTCTGCAAACATCAAGCTCTTTGACACAATAAGTTACCTCAGAACTGCAAATAAGGAACCCAAAAACCTCCAGCCTGTGACCCATGGATACAGAATCAAAAAAATTCATATTATGATTGAACTGATTAGGATACATTGCTCTAGTCCATCCTATGTCAAAACAGAACAAACACACAAAACATTTCCAACTGAGATATTCCAATAGGTTGTGGATGTCACGGAAGTAGTATCCTCATTTGGTTGTTCTGTTTTTCTGTATGACTGCTAGAGTAGAACTCATTTTAGAAACTTGGCAATGTTTTTTGACTTCCTACAGGTAAAAGACAACAGTATGTTTTTGCATTGTTGGAAGGTGATACTTGTAGGATAAACATCTGCACTACAAATTCCATTTTTATCAATTTTTATCTATTTTTTTTACACCCTTACCTTAAAATTCTGCAACTGACCATCATTATATCTATTCTAAGGTTCATTATTTTTAATATATGCTTGCCACATACTTTTTTATGTAACCAATTTTTCATGAAAAGTAATCTTTCTTATTTCTCCCCATCTAAAGAATATTCAGTTTTGAGAACTTTATTTCTTTTTAAGAATGAGAGTTTTGTGTTACTAAAAAGTAGAAATCCCTTTTAATTTTAGAATGATGCATAAGATCAGCCTTAATGCTGATAAACGCTTAAGCAATAAATGATTTCTAACTCAACAATCTAATTTGGATTATTTTAAAAGGCATTTTAAATATACCATTAGGACTCAAGCCTTTTTTCAGTTTAAGAGCTGATTTAATAATATAGCCACTGTCACAGAAACTGATGCAAAGGTGACTTCCTGAATCTAGAGAAGAGTACTTTGTTCATTGTGCTCTTAAAAGACGAATGAGACTTTAATGAGAAGTTCCTAGAGAGTGAAAGCTGTGAGGAATCATATTGCTGAGAATGCGACCTGCAGCCAACACAGGGATGTAAATGGAGGTCCCAAAAAGTAGCAGCAGCTGCCTTTCTTTTCTTTCTCTTCATAGCAGAATATCTGAAGAAGCAGTGATGGAGACCAAGTTTGCAACTTTATGCAAACTTGAAGAAAGTTCTATCTTACAACTATTGAAGGACAGAGCTTCAAGGTTACCAAGGAGCTGAGATTAGAAGCAGATTTGAAGACCATAAAACATTAAGAGAAACTGTAAACAACTTTCCATTAGTTGTTAAAGTACCTATCATCACTGAACCATCTCATTTTTCTTTTCCATGATGTTCAGCATTGTAACTCTTAGGAATCTAAAGTTGTCAAGTGCAAAACTGCAGTTCTCCTACAATTTTACACCTAAAAAGTGATCACACGGTCATGCATAAAAGAAAAAAAAAAAAAAAAGAGGCATGCCTAATGAATTAAAATATTTAAGAATTTTTAGAATTGTTTTTTAATGTCCTAGCGTTTTCCTTTTGTAGCACACTGAACAGCTGTTTTTGCTGAGCTTTCTAAAACATTGCCCAAGCCTCCTCCCTCAGTGACTACAATTAATTTAGAAATCTGAAATGCGTGTGAAGAACTCAAATTATCCCCTCTAGTAGGCATTATTATCAGCACTGAATTTCACCTGCCACATTCAATAAATTGACAACCATTCACTCCAATCCACACATCCAGAGAACTGTACTATAGCACTCAGTAAATCATTCTCTCTTTCTCAATAACTTTAAAATCTCATCATAAACTCACCTCTCAATAAAATCTGTGGGAAAAAGTCTCACAAGTGTAAGTAGTTAATGGAATAAGTTTCAAAGTTTTAAGAAATTTTCTTTCCATTGGCAAGTTGAAAATCAGGATGGATTGTCTTTTTCCTAAAGAATGTGTATCATTTCAAAGCAGACTTAGTTCAGGGGAGTTTTATGACCTTTACTTTGGAAGCAGAATGATCAACAGTCTTCTGTGAGAAAAGGTTTCACATTACTTTCCTCACAGAGTTAATGGCCTTCTCAGAGATAATTTTTCATGAAGAGGAAGATGTGATGGGATACTTGTACAATTACCATGGCAGTAGCTATGAGACTTGCATTTTTTGATATCATGATCTAGTAATCGCCAGGTTGTCTTCTGTGCCTGTTCACTTTATCTCAGCCCAACAAAACACATGAGGTTGTGACAGCAAAGAGGTAAAGCTTTCTGTAAGTGAAAGCTGTATATTTAAGCAAGAGCATCACCAGACTTTGGGAGGTCTGGCAGTTGATGCCTCCAGGGGACAGTACAGAAGCCTTCATGAAAAAAGGCAGGAAAAAAGGTCTGCAGAGGGACTAATATAGACCAGTGTGGGGTTGGAAGGATCTGGAAAAGTTTCATGTGGTTTTAGTGAGTGCTGAGCTGATTTGTACGGAAAGCAGTCTGAGAGAAATGGATCAAAAGTCCATTTTGAGGTCTGGGATGATGTATTGGCTCAACAGCTGTTTACATAAATGGCTTCATTTGTGCACATAAGGTCTAGACAGGTGGAATATACATATATGTTCCTTCAAACTTAACCAAAGCTGGTTTTCTAACCTATTATTAAAAATATTAATTAAAATTTGCTTGCAGACTCAAAATAAGCTATTTGTTTTGTTTGTTTCTGCAGGGCACATAGGGCAGCTGACACACCAAGTTTTGTAGATGTCTCTTTTCATAACAAAATACTTGAACCAAATATTGTAAAATCCTTACAGCTAATTAGTGTGGCAAGAATGTATAGAATGTCTGTTCCCAACCTTGTGAAGGTCATGAAACATTTCAGATAGTGCCAAATAGTGCACAGTTCAGCATTATAACAGAAATGCGTGGCGAGACTTCACTCTTCTTCTACTGATGTTATTTTTTTATATTCTTCTTTCCTTATTAACTTTAAAGTATTATAAATTTGTAAAACCAGGAAAGTATCTGAAATCTCTGAGAAACACTGTTTTGACTCTCATATCATGTGCTGAAAATTCTGCTGAAAACTCTGCTTAAAAGTGCCTTTCCATGTAATATGGATCCGGTACCCTCAGGGACTATTCTGCCACTCTAAAAGGATTCTAGAGTAGCTGTTCTTTTCTAGAAAGGCATAGAATCTAATTTTGAAATACTCAGACTTTAATTTCTGCACAAGACTGTTAAAGTTTGTTATGGAGAGGTTAATTCAGTACACTATGGACACGTATGCATAAAAATCATGGAGCTTACATTGCCTTAAAAAATGAGAGAAGAAGGAAGGGAGGGGAAGGGAGGAGAGGGGAGGGGAGGGGAGGGGAGCGGTGGAGAGGATTGTGCTTCCACCTGGTTCATCAGGATAAACACTTACACTGATACTTTCAAGTTGACTGAAATGCTTTCAACTTGAGGTTTGGCCAAATGCTTTGTAAAATATATAGAAATACCCACAAAGGAAGACTTCAAGACAACTTAAGTCTTTAGTAAAAGAGGAACCCCATGTACAAAAGCACATATACTGTTATAATTTATTTCCATATTCAGGTATTAGAGTCAATTTGATAAGTTGTATTTAATTGTTAGCTAATTTATAATGTCTTCTATTTAAATATATACTTTTAAAAATAACCTCCATAATGGTTAAATACTAGGTCTTTAAAAATCTGCACCTGTGACTCCTGTATTACTCACTAGCTTTAGAGATGTGTCGCTGCACTATACATTGGATCATATATCAAGTTCTTAAAATAAGTGCAAATTTTTCATACCCTTAAGCAAATAAATATAATTATATTGTAATAATATTACAAAATATGCAGTAACAATTAGCATGTTGTGAGTTATTTCTGTGAATAATTCAAACCTATGGAAATAAATAAATAAATAAATATGAGAAGAAAAAATCAAGTGTGCATTACAAAATGTATTACTATTTGTTTGCTTTTCAGTCACAGAATTCAATTACATTCTGTTCTCTCCCAGTAAAATTCTGCTCTCACCAATGAAATACTAAGACCTTTCAAAGTTAAAGAGCTTTCAAATAGACCTGTTCTTAAAAATGGATCTTTCCCTCTTTTAGTGTTATAAAACTAAGAACTCAAACTATTTTTTCAGCTTTTTTGTATACTTTCATTGAAAAAAGCCCATCAAAAATTTCTGCTAGTGTATACAGAAATTTCTCTCAAAAGCTTCAAATTTATCCAGATTTTCACAATATTTAGTAAATATCATTAAATATTTTCCATTTGCACTGAATTTACAAAAGTGTGAACCACAGTTTCACAGAATACTTTCCATTTTTACTTCTATCAGATATTTTCATGTTTGAGAAGCTGTTATCTGAACTTATGTATCTCAGGATTCCTTTAAACCCCTTATTGTAGAATACTGTAATTTTGGTAACTTCTTAGTGAAGTTGCTAAAGCACAACTCTTATTTTTGGAGACAAACACACTTTCCTTGGATAGCATAAGCATTATCCCAGATTCCTCAGGTTGCTTTGAATTCAGATTTTTACTATTGAGAAAGATCTTTATATCACACAGGTATGCATGAAAATTTCCTTCACAACAAGAGCAATAAGCAGTCTTTGGTCCCATTCTCCTTTTTCCTATTCTAACACAAATCCATACCATTACTTGTCCTGTCCCCTGTGGAGGGATTCCCACTACCTCAGGTAGCATTCTTCCTACACTTCTTCAGAGGGTGGAGAGCTTCAGACTTGTCTCTAGTCTAACAATCTATTGAAAGGGACTGGCTGAAAGAGGAGCCAAGAATATGAGCAAATGCTTTATTTAAAAAAAAATTAAAAAATTAAAAAAAAATTGATAACTCCTCAGCACCAGCTAAGTACTTTTCAAAGACCATCCTAGTCAAAGAGCTTGTTTAACTTGACAAAACCTAAAGAGAGTAGCTGTCACAAACAAACTTCTCCTTTCCATACCTCTCAGTGAAAGCTGTAGGTATTGCATAACTTGTGTTGATAATAACCCTATTCTCCCTTCATATGTGATTGCACACGTTAGCATAAACTGTCAATATGAACTGCTTAAAATACATACAATCAAAAAGGTTAGGAAAAAGAGCATAACAATGAAAACAAGATCAGGTCCTATACAGAACAGGCATCCAAGAGAGGCATTCACTCTTCTGATCCAAACCAGCTAATCTTTTAACTGTATTCCATATGCTTGTATGTAAAATTTTGAATGCATCTAGGGTTTTGCAAGCTTCATTGATGTCACAAAAAGAAGAACAACATGGGTAATTACAACAAATTCTCCGAAGTCCTCGAGTGGTAGCTTAAGCTATTTAAGCTTCTCATAAACAGAATGAGATATCTAACAGCGAACTTGAACACATATTCAATGTCAGTTGAAAGCAACAAATTATTATCTGGAAATGCATCCCTTAAAATCAAAAACCTGGAAAATTAAATCAAGGCCTCTTCTGGAAGACAGCTGAGTAGGTCAGGTGGAACTGTACACAAGCTACATATTGTGAGGATCATGCATTTCTAACTAGTATGGTTATAGCATAAAGCTTATTTCCCAAATAGAGCCATTTTTTCATGTTGTATACTATTCATTACTGATCTGAAGATTTATAAAAATAAGAAATGTATCTTCACAGATGCCTGAATTTTACATTGATCTTGACCACAAATTGTTAAAAAAATCTCAAATTAGGAAAATAAGGAATTAAAGCAGTACTGGAGACAATATTCATAAATAATACAATGCACCTTATGTATAAAAAATCTAATTTATTTTTGTTAATAAAGTGACAAAAGCAAGGAGCATGGATTTTTCTAACGAAAATTGCAGACTAGTCTAATTAAACCAAAATACCTTATATGCATTTACTGTGTTTGCAGGCCGATAGAAATGAGTTATGAATTTCACAGTGTGCTTGCATTCTATTTCTATTACTGTTACATTAACTGTCTCATAGTTTCAAAGTACCTTAATGGTTATCACTTGACCCTTCTTATTGTCCTTCACAGGCAATTTTACCTTGTTCTATTGTTTAAAATGCCTTTCATTTGATTAAACATACTGTATTTCAGTTTACTGTGAAATTAAGTTTATTATGATATTTGATTTTAAGTTTATTATTATATTTGATAGTTTTTTAACTACATAAAATAACAACACAAATTGGCAGTTAGGCAGAAGCTTTAAATTCAGACAGAGAGGCTCCAGAAGCAGAGCTCTTACCAGACATTTTTCATGTCCTATTACCAGCAATAAAGCCCAGAGATCCATACGACACCTTAAATACTATCATTTTACTGTAACTGATCTCAGTAACAATGGCTTGGCTTTTAATATCTTCCATCTTTACAACAAAATCTGTACATACTTAGAAGAAGTCTGTGTATCACCATAATTTAACATATCAAAGTTAAACTTTTAATGTTGCTTGTAAGCTCATGTTAATAACTGTGCTTCAATTAATAAAATGAACTGCAAAGACAATGTCTTAAGTTTATGTTACCTTTTCAACACTTGGTTGTGGAAACATTGAATTAAATCCAGATCCAGATATCCTCCCCTGCGTTACAGATTCATGCAAGCCTGCACATGAGGAAAGGCTTAGCTTAAAGCACATGAAAGTCAGAAGTTCATTATCTAAATGGGATATTATTAAAATCAGGATTAAAGTGGCCTCACCAGATGTTTAATCTTGTGAAATGCTTAAAAGCAGCACCAAGTTACACTTGCTGTCAACTGCTTACTCTCATTTTGATCAAGAACTGATAAACACGACTTTTTTAATATTTTCAGAATTTAAATAAACAATGAATAGTATTTGGGAAAGGCAGATATTTCACTGATATTGCTGGCAAAAATTTTATCAACTTTCTGATACATAATAGTGTGATAGATAAATTTAAGAGCTGCATTTTCAGATAATGTCCAAATAACACTCAAGGTTTTTATCAGCCTATATTTTACTGACCCAAAATTCAAACACAATCTCAGTGACAAGGGATCTGACAAAGAACCTCTAAGCAATGCCATCTGTGATGAGAATCTGACATGTTCAGCTTTAGAAAGGTCAATGCAGAAGGACAACCTTGCTTGCCGCATCCATCACGACGAAACTCAGCAGTTTGGATGATGAAAATACTTTCCTTTAGTCTGATCAATCATGCAATATCAGGGCAATGTCTTGAAATACTATGAATAAGCACTAACATGTTTGCAAATATTGATTTTTCTTTGATGCTGACACCTTCAAATCTGTATAGTGCTCCAGTTTGGGAGACCACTTCAAACCATTTGACATAGTGGAAAGAATGAATTAGAAAAGTTATCAGAAAAAATACTTGATGAAATAGTGTTTTCTTTAAATCACTGCTTTTATAATGCTTCAAAGTATTTGTAAAAATATGTCTTTTCTTAAATTGAAAAATACATATAAGTTTAAATTCTGGTTAACTAGTTATAAAGTTGTTCAGTAAAACAACCTCCAGGCCATGAAACTACTTTAATTGTTTTATTCCTTCATGAGTTATTTGATCCTGTCAATGCAGACAATGCCCTTCAGCAACTTTTAGTAGCTTCTGATCTGCGAGAACGCGTTGACCTTCTGTGCGTCTCTTCAAAATATGACAGTAAGGTAGAATTACTCACACTCCGCTTTCCTCAGAGTTCAACTTTTTCCATGGGCATGTCAGAAAAATAGCTACAGTAATCAGGTAACATTTGAGTCTTGCAGGAAACTTAGCGTTACTTTTTACTTTCATAAATAACTATGAAAAATGCAAGTAGAAACTGTACATGGAAGCAAGGATGGATGCAATGAACCCCATGCAGACCTAAGGCAAATTATTTAGAAAAAAAAAACAGTAGAAGTAATACTACAGGAAGCTACAGTGATAGTTTGGGGTGTGCTGCCACTGAAATCAATATTAAGCACTGCTTGTTCTCTGTGGTACACTAGTTCTACCAGATCAGTCAGAAGTCTACAAAAGAGTATAAGTGTGGCCCAGACTCTTCCATTACTTTCCACCATTGAGATCCCATATTTAATAATTTTACATATTATGATTTTTACTTTTTTTTTGCTTTGGCAGGATGAAACACTCAAGTAAAGTTGAATTAAATAATTTATTTTGTTCTTTAAATAGTTCATGGTATCTTTTAACCACTAATGTAACCTACAATAAATAGATTATAATTTCCAGAAGTACTACTTGCTCTAATTCTTTTATCCATGCATAGTTATTTCTCCTTTTTATTTTACTAGCTCCGAAAGAACAATTTGGTAATAGTCATATTTAGCATGCTGACTAGAAGGTCTCCTGCAACTATCCAGTGTAGTAGCCTAGAGGTAGAATCACAAGCATGAAATAAAACTGGAGTATGAAGAAGATGCTCAGACCTATGATAGTCAGACCTCGAAAATACATTTGCAGTGGTTAGATGAGTCAAATATGATGAGCATGATTTAAAGTTCATTGCATCTTTTAGCTGCTGTAGTGCCACCTAATGAGCATAAACTGCTAAAGTCACTTCAAATTCCACTATTTGTTTTAATTTCATGAATGCTTCAAAACAAGTGCTCCAAAAAAAATGTGGAGTGTGACATAATATGGACAGTGTGATGCCATTCTTCATGTTAGCTTAATATCTCTAAGTCCCATTGGAATGGTAGGGAGCAGGGAATCACCTAAGGCTGATATTAAGTAAAACCGTAAATGTGTTTTACAGCATCATCATTTGTGCCATAGGCTTCTTTAAACAAAACCTAGTACATGAAAGCAAGACAATTTTTGGTAAAATACATGGAAAGCAAGACAATTTTTGGTAAAATACATGGAAATTCCTCTTAGCACTTTGGCTAGTCCCCCTTGCTTGTGATATTTTCTAATATGTTATTTTTCCCACAGGGGTTCTCTTTTATAATGAGCAGCCACTCTTGCAGAGTCAGTGCAGAGTCACACATACACTTAGGAAGACTCCTGTCCCACCCCTTCCCTGTGGTGATGGTAGTAGCTGGCACATCTCTGTGCCAAGCACAGAAAGAGGAGGGGCATTTACTGGCCACCAGCTGTCATTCATCTCCTCTGTGACTAAAAGAGCAAGATGTCGTATTTTCCCGCATGCTACTTTGAAATAGATGGTTTATGCATTGTGAAAGAAGGTAGGCTGCAGTTTGGTAACCCTTATTTTGGACCGGAACAAGAGCAGCAGACTGTTCTGCTATACTCAAGATCAACTCAGACTTTAAGGCAGCACATTGCTGGAAGTGGTGCAGCTCCACACTTGCCATGAAGAAGTCCAGCCCAGACATTTTCATTACAGTGATACTCCCTTCCCTCACTCCCCTTGTACTGTGCAATGATAATTACTGCAAGCAGTGCAGTCTCCTATTTTAGCTAAGTAACTTCCAGACAGTTGGGATGAACAGTGACTCACACATTTTTAGAGTATGAAATGTATTCAATCTTCCAATCCTGACAGCTTGCAGCAAGCTCTCCCCAGGCCCAGCTAAGGGCAGGAAAGCCTGGCAGGACAGACAGGCAAAGCAAAGTGAAACAACTGCTGTCCTAGAGGCCCTCTGGGGCCACAGGCAATCAGTGCAAGTCAAAGAGTTCTCCATTTAGAGCCTTCACCTGTGCTAAAAGACTGGCTTCCTGAGAAACCAACCTTGCTTGAAGGGATGTTTGCATCATCCACCACTTAATTTTGTGATAAAAGCCACTTTAAAATAATGCAACATTCTGCTATTGTTATGTAGTATAATATGCAGCTATATGCTGTAGACAGAATTAAAAAGCCCAACTCCGAAAACAGACCAATGATGCCAGACTAGTATTATAAAATACAACCCAGGCAATACATACTTCAGTAGTGTTTTAAGCGAAAGCAAAGCACAAGTGATATGGATGAAGTGCCTAGAAAAACTGACAATTCTAAGATATCAGAATGTGTAGATCAGAGAAACTAAATGCCACTTATGCAAATATTGCTGGCACTTGTGAAGGAATATTTTAAAATAATAATAATTTAAAAAAACGAGTTAACATCAGTTAAGAATTACATTCAATTCTAACCAATTAGAATAATATCAGATTTCATTACAAATTTGATTTGAAGTTTTCTCCTGTTTCATACATGTTACACCATTAGTTCATCCTTTCAAGAAACTTTCTCAGAACATTTGATTATCCACCATTCACAGTTCACACAGCTACAGTCATGAAAGTTCTCAGATCTCTGGGATAAACTGGCTTGATTTCCATGGTCAAAACATATTGTACAAAAGATTTAAGCAAAGTGAGCCATCACACATCATGTGGGAGATTGTTAATTGCCAGAACTTCTCTGAGGTTCCTCTGGGAATTTCAGAAGTGGGTGTATAGGAAGAAAAAGAGGAAGAGAGAGAAGTGGAATATAAGTATTATGGAATACACAAAAAAAAAGAATAGCATAATAGCATGTATTTAAATTTATATAAGATATATACAAAGATATAAACAAAGGTATTTCTTAGCAAAAAAAATTCAATTGACTCTAAATAGGTTCGAATATGTGTCTATAGGAAAGGGTTTTCAGTATACCTATGATATGTGCAAACCATTTTTATGATTTTTCCTCACATAAGCCATATAAGCCATGTACAGTTTAAGGTGCCTGTCTTCCTGCTAGTTGATTGTTTATAAATTGCTCGTATTTGGAAATAATTCCCAGATCATTTTGTGAAATATTTTTCTCCATTTGAGGGAAAACATAAACCAAAACCAAATTCCCAAACAAAACGAAACCCCTTAAGGTTTTTTTTTGGATGCAAAGAAAATAATAATTTTCAAAAACAGTAGCAGCTGATGGATTGGCATCTCAAGGCTGATGACAGCTCTGAAGAATTTATGGTACATATATGCACTTATATGTTTCCACTCTAAAAATAAACATAAAACCAAGCTCAGACCAGGAAAGGACATCTATGCTACTCTTCTTGGTTACCATATAACCTGGTACATTTACATAAGTGTGTCTAAAGAGTAACCATAGCACAGCACAACCTCACGTCCCCATCACCTTCCAAACATATAAGAGGTGAAAGATCAAAATCCTCACAAATGATCATGCTGCAGTATAGCATCTTTTTTTTTAAGGAATAGTATGACGACTTATTTGGAAATATAGGGTTTGTATCCTGCAGGAGAGAAACACTGCTGTCAAGGGGAAAACTTGTGGGTATAGTATGATAAGAGATTCTTCTGCTTGGTTTCTTATGCCTGCACGTGGTGGTGCCATTTATAGCTGTTTGCCATCATAAGCACAGTGACCTAAAATGGAAATAGGAACCATTACAGAATGACATGCGTAAGCTTTCTCGAATAAAAACATGCAGGCAGCCAATCAGCAGAACTAAATTCATACGATCAACCTGAAGTATGCTCTAAAGCAGCTGTGTGGTGATTATACTGTAAAGGGAGAAAATGCAGCTGGAAAAATCTTCAACAACTTCAAGTCTTTGCCCTTTGATTATAAAGAAATATGAATATATATAGAGAGAGAGATCAACTGCACCGTGCTTCACCACAGCTTCTTTATGAATTAAATAAATTGCAATACATTTGGAGTTTGGAAGACTCAGACATTCCTTTATGAACAGCTATTTAGACAGTCTTCCTTCTTAAAAAGCATCTATTTTATATTCTTTCATGTGATTGTATATGTTACTTCCATTTATTTGCCCATTTGTCCCTGAAAACCTGATTGACACATTTCCTAAAGCTCTCCCTGCTGTCATTCCCCTGCCTTCTCTATGTTCTTAGACTTACATTCAAAGCTCTGCCTCTGTGTTGTTTAAGTTTTACACAGTTCTGGATTATTGTTACTTACACCTCACTTGACCTCTCTACAAACTCCAAGAAAATTTTGCCTTTCCTCCTCTTTCATTACCCAGCTTGGGATTTCAAATCATGAAGTCTGAGTGCCATACTTGCTCAGTCACTTCACTCAGGCTTTACCTCAGTCTTCTTCCCTGCCTTTTCCAAGCCAGCAACTTCCAGAGCAGATTACAGCCTTTCTGGCAATGGCCCACATGAGTCTACACAAGGCATTACAGGAGATAATGAGTTTGTTCTGCCACCGTATGAGCGATCCAAGATGAACCTGAGAGAGCCCAGCCTGAATTAAAAAAGAGCCCAGCCTGAATTAAAAAAGAGCCCAGCCTGAATTAAAAAAAGCCCAAAGAAGACAAAAGCAGACTCTTTTCAGTGGTTCCCAGGGACAGGAAATGCATCAAGAGGTACAAATTGACATAAATGAAATTCCCTTTATACAGAGGAAAAGTATTTCTCCCTTTGAGGTTTGTCAAGCAATGGAAAAGATTTTCCAGAGAGGTCTTGGAGTCTCCATCCTTGGAGACATTAAAAATCCAGTTGGACATGACTCTGGATAATCTGCTTTAGCTGATCATTCTTTGAGCAAGGGAGTTAGACTTGATCATCTACAAGGATGCTTTCCAGACTTCCACAATTCTGTGATATATAAGAACTTTGTGCCTTTGGTCCATTTCTTGCTTTTGAAACTGTTCATGACTGCTTCTTCTTTTCCCTTCTCCCATTCCTGGCCCTTTCTGCCTCTCTTTCTTGGAAGGCTCATTAATGTCATCCATCTGCAGAGTCAGCTCAAATCAGAAAGCAGCTCACCATCCCCACATAGTTTTTGGACCTTCTGAGAAATGCCACATGCAAGAAAGCCAGAGTGAAGATACTTGTGCTGATTGTACCCCCAGCAAGATTTACATACAGACCAGATAACTGATAATAGAAAGTTGATTTCATTTCTGTTCTCTCAATTCCTGTGCCCCTTGTCACCTTGGCCTAAAATGCCTCTGCTTTTTCTACCAGATAAGAAGTCAGACTCATTCTGACTCAACCTCAAACACTTCTATGACTCTCATTTATTTACTGTAATAGGCACAACCTGGCTTTTAACCAGGCATATCAAAGTAAAGAAGGCCTTAAAATCCTAAGATTTTAATGGAAGATTTACCAAATTTTAATTTCTTTTTTTTTTTTCAGTTAATTTACTCATTGTAAAATCTGCCTATTCAGAATATAGGTCTCCTCTTCCCCATTCCTACAGACCTTGGGTAAACAACAGATCTAATCATCCTCTCATTAATCCTGATAGCTTTGATGGAATTATTCCTTGCTTTTGTAGATGCAGTGGAGGGAAGAAGCTGATGTTCCATGTTGCAAGACACACATCAAAGTACTGGGAAAAAAAATCATCAAGATTTCTACTGCTCTTTTTTTAAATATTTCATTTAATTACTGTTATCAGAATGGTTGATCACATCCTTCAAACCTGGTTATATACGGCCACACATATAAGCTGACATAAAGGGAAAACTTCAAAGAGCCCTGTTTGTCCAATTGAGATGGGCTAGATTCAATTAAAGATAAGAAAAAGGCAAAGTAGTAAATTATTTAATCATCTGCATGTCTGCTTTATTAGAGATTGCAGTATAATTTAGCTTTCTCTAATAAGATTTCACTATATACAAATCCAAACAAATAAATTGAAACATCATCCTGCCTCATGAAAAATACAAACTACCAGTGCTACCAAAAAATGTTTTTACTCCCTTCTGTTATATAAGCTGATACTGCCAAAAGTTAGATAGTGCTTAAAATATGTAATTATACTGAATAACAGGGACAAAGCCCTGAGGAGTTTTAAAGTCAGAGATAAAAGCCAAAACAGTAGATGCAGCTCTGCAGCAGGGAGACTGGCGTTAGCGCTGCTTGACTTTCCTACTAGAAGTAGACTGACAAGATAAAGTCTAGCTATGATAAAAGCAGACACAAGTCAAAATGATTGAAGAGCTATCTGGAACAGAAAGCAGGGAAGGCCTCCTGGATAAGGCGCTCCTATTTTAGTTTGGTGCTTGCAGGGCCTATTAATGCCATGACAGCAACTTTCCACACTTCTCCATCAACAGAAACATCTCAGTAGTGGTTATGTTAGGGCAAGGAAGGCAGCTCACATGGATTTTCAATTCGACAACTACTTCTTCTGGTATCCCTGGCCTAGAAGTCAGTTTTCTAGGTTTTTCTGCCCATCCTCTTCCCAGAAAAGGAAACAAAATGAAAGCAGAATAATTTACTCTTGCTGAGGACTGAAGAAAAAGGCAAAGACTAGATATCACTTCCCATATAAAAGGACAAAGTCTGAAAATAAGACCCATGAAAACACATATAAAGCCAAGAGAGCACTTTGGCTTTCTGTGCCAAGCACCTTGGCAAAACCTTGCAGGGTTTGCTATAAAATAAAAAAAAGTATAAGACCAATCTGGAAATTCCCATCACTTACCTACTGGACATGAGCCATGTAAAAAAAAATAAAAAAATCCAGTGACAAAGAGAAGTGAAATGCAAATACAAAACCAATCAATGAAGGCAAATGAATAATGAAAACTATACTTGTCATTTGTTGGGCCTGAAACAAAAACATTACAATGGATGAAGAAATATGGTTGCTACAGTTTAAATGGACAGAATTTCAGTGTGAGGTTGCTTTCATTATCCACAAAACAGGAAATACTTAAGTGTTTTCAAGGAACGTTCATAGCTTTAGTAAACTTACATGGAAAAACAATATGACATGGCTACTATTTATTTTTCAGAATATATTAACTGTATATACTAGAGTATCATGTATTCAGAGGAAAATATGACTTTTTTTCCAAAAATAATAAAAAAATCTCCAATAAACCCAAAGCAATCAACTTTTCTTACATAATCACTTCAACAGTAAAAAACAGAATTCTGCTTAAAAACCAGAATATCCCTAGGTATCACCCAGCAGCTGTGCAGCATAATAAACAAAATATTACATTATTACATTACTCCTGCTACTGAAGACATGTCTTTCCTTACTTCAGTCAAGAATCCTTTTTTTTTTCTTTATTGAAGCAACAAAGATGGGAGTATCTGTGGAAATCAATTTCATCATCAGTGAAAATAAAACCTGTACTTTCATATGAATTCTCAGTTTTTAAATGAAAGGAGGAAATATTTTTGAAAAAAAAACCCTCTCCAATGATGAAATTAGGTCCTTTTTTGTTACTGAATCACAGAGTTTGACACATTTACTTAAGATTCTCTTGCTTACACAGGTACAAATCAGGAATCATTCTATGAAAGCTTATATGATTGATTTGGTACAAAAGTCATGCAAGCAAATGGAATACTCAGTGCAGTTTGTTCTAAGAAGGTGGTGAAATAAATACCTGTTAGCCTGTCTGAATTACATTCTCCATGAGGCACTGCAGTCTCACCTAAAAGAAACCAATGGGATAGAAGAGATCTAATCTAGTAAGGGAGACAGAAAACAAATGTCAAAATACTGGAATTGCCTCTGGACAAAATCTGTGATTCTCGTTAGCTCTAATGTGATGTGTTCAGATTTGGTGGCTGCCATTTCCATCAAATATCCTCAAATAAACAAGATCATAGCCTGGAGAGGTGACATTCTCAGTCCACAGCAGAGAGACTGCTCTGCTCCAGATGCACATCTGAAGCATCCACAAGACAGAAAAGCATTTGTGCAAAACTGCAGAGAGACTATCTGTGGAGTAATAAATAGCAGCGGACTGGCAAGTGACTCACCCTGAGAGGATTCAGAAGTTCTGTTCCTGCCTCTGTATACCTATTTGGAATTACTGATTAACGAGGAAGGCATCATATTTGAGATAACCTATCACGTTTCTCAGATACAAAGACCAAAATTAAAAGTCACATTAAATCAAAGTTTAAAAATAAGAGATCAGAGCAAATCAGAATTTTGACATAGCATTTTGCAATGAACCATAAAAAAAGTAAGGTTGTCTGAGTGTACAGAAGTAACAAAGTCACCTGCTTATCCCAAAAGCAGGGTAAAGTGCAGCTAGATTATATAGGTCAGATTTCTTTTTTTCCTTAAAATTCCCCAGTAAAAGAGAACACTCAGTTTCCTGTTAGTCAGCATTTCTGCATTTCATTCATAAAGGTGAAGGTTTTTCCACACACCAAATCTAAAGCACTGGCCTTTGATTGGTTGCTCCCTCTAGTTTGTTGTTTGGGGTTTTTTTAAAAACAAACTACTTATAACCCATTTATACACATGGATGTCTTGTCTATAATAATCTTTTGAATACTGAAAATCTATTGTTGTGAGTTCCACCATTTAGATGGTATCAATTAAATATGTCCTTTTGGCTCAGAAAGGAATTTTGCAACTCTCCTCTGGGCATGCTATAATTTTTAGCTCTTTTCTAAACTATGGAGTCAAAGAATGGACACGTCACTTCATAGTCAAGTCTTCATCAGGTCCAGTGTCAAATTCTTAACTAATACACCCTGCTTATGCAAATCTGGTTAATACAACCAGAATAACATCTGATATTTACTTTCAAAACAATCCTATTTTAGCTGACAAAGTCTGTGGTTCATTCTAGTATTCAGATACTGATATTCAGGATAAATACCTTGTTCTTTATCCTCATTTTGTATTTGTGAATTTCACTCTTACCACTAAGAATTTTACAGTTATTTATTACCAAATTTCAGCACAGTGATATAAAACATTTAAAAATTTCCAAGATAATGATCTTTCTTTCCTATTGTCAAAAAGCTACCAAACTCTCATATTTCGTCCATAAAATATATAAAGTATACATACGTATGTATATATATATATATAGTCTGCTACAAAGTCATTTATGAAAATGTTGAAAAAAAAAAACAGGCCCAGGACTGCTGACCCCTCTTAAAAGTCAGAATTGATAACTCAGCTTTAAGTATTGTTTCCAGCTAGTTATGCACCTTGTCTTAATTTCATCTAGATCATATTGTCCTAATTTATTTATGGACTTCTTTATGGGACAGTGTCAGAAACCTTGCCTGAAGTCAAAATTTGTCCTATCTGTTCTCAGATCCGATTAACCCAGAAATCCCATCAAGGAAAGTAATTAGAGTGCATTGATGTGATTGTTTTTGACAAAACCATTCTAGCTGTTTTCACTACTTTATCTTCTCTGTACCTACACATAGAATGCTAATAACTTGTTCCAGTAACTTTCCAGATGTTGAAATTACACTGATTCATTTGTAATTCTACAATAATCTATTTTTCCTTTTTTAAAGTTAGGTACTGTTTGCTAATGGTTCAGGGATTAAGCTGGCTAGGTTTTCTAAGTACTTAAGGGCAAATTTAATTGGATCCTGTCAACACGAATACATCATGTTACATTAATATTCTTTAAATTGTTCCTTTCCTATTCTGTTTGTACCTATCTGGCAATGTTGTGTGGTTAAATACATGCCTACAAAAGTGGATTTCCTTTTCTTATTCTTTCTTGCTAAGCAATGGACCAGCTCTATTCTTTTATCTTTCTCACACATCATTCTAACACCTTCAGAATTTTTCCCCCAAAGCATTCATGTTGTTTATTTGTGTAGCCTGATGCATCCATATTTCTGAGCATATTTCCTGTCTTCCCCATTGTGATAGTTTTCAGCTCTGCTTTTAACATGTGCTCTTTCAGTAACAGCTAGCTCTCCACTCATTTATCCTTTAGATTGTCTTCCCAGGAGATCATTTCTACTAGGTCCCCAGGTTCGTTAAAGTATGCTTTTTTGAATTCAGTTGTTCATGTTCTACTACTATGGTTGCTTCTTTCTAAACTCATAAATGTTGCCATTTCACCCCAACTTTCACCCCAACTGGCATCCAAGTGGACATTCTCATCCAGTTTCAGAAATCCCTTAGTCACAACTAAACCTAAGAAATGCTGATCATAATAAAAACTCTCTTTACCTTCTAAAATAAAGCTGTTTTAAGTCAGACCTTCTCTACCCTTACTTATCAATTCTGGAATTAATTATCTGATGCTGCCCAATTAAACCACACCAAGTCATTTGGATGTTTCTAGTGATTCTACTCTTCTCACCAAATGGCCAACAATAGATTCCAAGAACAAAAATGTTCCTTTTCTTTGCCCTTCATAACTGGTGAAGGTGTGCCTTCAAGAAGTCTACTTCTCACTTTCTTGCCTGAACATCTAAAAACTAGAAATACATTTTTCAAATGAAACATAACTCTACCAGTTTTCCTTACCTTGTCTTTTCTAAATAGGTCATACTCTTCTAATCCACTAGTCCAGATTCATGTTATCTCTGTAATCCACACTAAGTAATAGTTCTAGATGTCCTTCAGACATTTCTGTAGAGAATGATCCCTGTTTGGCAGTTTTAACCTTTGCTCTTTCCTACTATGCTTCTACAATTTCCATGTTCCTGCCTCAGTTTTCTGTGAATAATTCAACTTATTCGTGGTATCTTAACTCACAAATAGGTCATTAACACATTTCAAAATTAAGTGAAAAGGGCTGGAACACCTCTCCTCTGAGGAAAGGCTAAAAGAATTGGAGTTGTTCAGCCTAGACAAGAGAAGTCTCCAGGGAGATCTTATTGCAACCCTTCAATACTTAAAGGGAGCATTTAAGAAAGCTGGAGAGACTTTTTGCCAAAGCTTGTAGTGGCAGGACAAGAGGCAACTACTTTACACTGAAAGAGAGTAGATTTAGATTGGATATCAGAAAGAAATTCTTTACTGTGAGGTTGGTGAGGCACCAGAACAGGTTGCCCAGAGAAGCTGTGGATGTCCCATCCCTGGAACTGTTCCAGACCAGATTAGGTGGGGTTTTGAACAACCTGGCCTAGAGAAAGATGTTCCTGTCTATTGATGAGTTGTACTAGATGATCATTAAAAGGTCCCTTCCAATTTAAACCTTTCTATAGTTCCCTGAAATCTGACTGTCTTCTTGCCATGGCTGAGCGAGCTCAAAATGAAGGGTATTATCTTCCTGAAATTCATCAAAAGAGTTTTATTAATTGTGCGCCTATATACAGAAAGGGAAAACAAAGGTGTTTACAGAACACATACGGCCCATAATAAATGCTGTTAACTCTATTAATCAAGTATTTCAATATTAATACTTAAAACAACTTTAAATCTATTCTGTTGCAGATTTGTTTCTTAGGACATGAACACTTTTGTCATTGCTTTAGGCAGACGTAATGCAAACCTAAGTGCCTTTTAAAGTAGTAGGCATGATGTGAATACCTGTCAGTCTTGATTTTATTATGACCAGAATTTTTATTAAATTATCTTCAGAACTGTGAGGAAATTCTGAATTACAAAGATTATAATGAAAAAACCCTGTGACTTTACTATGATAAATTAACTAGTTTACACTAAAATAAGCACTGAAAATGTATATTCAGAACACTGGACAATACCTGCTGCAACTTGCAGCACAGAGGTAACAGTGCAAAAGGGCTATATTTGTAATAGGAAGTTCCAACACCAACAATTTAACACTCAGCTGCAATTTTGAGGCAACCTTCATCATGAAAGAGAATTTATGTGAATAAAGGTCTTTTTTTTTAATATTAGCAGACAAGTGAAGATTGCTTCCTCAGTGAGTATGCTTTGGACAGCATAGGGATGCACACATAAATTCCTCCACCCTCATAATTAGAAATATCCAAAGGACCACAATAACAGCTTGATTCCTACCATCGCAAGCTTGTTTTTGAAAGGAGGTGAGCATTTTTCAATATATCCTTCAAACCCTTTCTCACGACATATATATATTGAGACACTGAACCCATAAAAACTTTAAATAAAACATAGAATCATCATATAAGCATATGAAGTGATGAAAACACATCCACATATGCAAATATTTGCACAGTTATATATTATTTTAAATAAAGACATAATTTGTATTCTGGATATGGATATAGGAACACTTATAAAGTCTCTACATATTTTGCATTATATATGTATTAGGAAAATAAAATAAAAATTTAGAAGAATCCATTTGAATTCTAAAATCATTGCTCATACAAAGTTCATTTATTATGTCAGATAAATATTAAAGACTGATCATCTGAGTCAAAAATGTAGAACTCCTTTGTCCTAAAATCAAATTAAAAGAAAAAAGAATTCCAATAAATAGTAAGTTCCACTAAGATTGAATATTTCCAAAATATTCAATGTTATGTTTCATATACACTGCTGCAAAACAAACTGAAACACTTTTTAATTATCAACAGTGATATTATTTGCATTTTAACTGTTTAATTATGCTACTGTTGCATTTATACAAGAATTTCTCAGTACATAATTGTTTTAATCACAATTCTATACAGTAAAACTTTTTCAGTCTTCTGCAGTATAACATAATATTTAAGAGAGGGTTTCTTTTACATTTCACTACAAATGCTTGGCAATTTAACAATCTCTCTACAGTACAAATATTTATGAAAACGTCAATCATTGTGGCTTACATGTGCTTAAAAATACTTAAAGTTTCCCCAGAAGGCTGTAAGCTCAGTTCCTAGTCCTGTTCTTGATACAATAAAAGGCTGCTATCATTGCACATTCTCCCTGATTTTTCTTTTTCTTTGAGCTGGACCTAAATATGAGGAGAAGGTGGCT
The DNA here is from genome assembly GCA_013396755.1 of Sclerurus mexicanus. Classification (NCBI taxonomy): domain Eukaryota; kingdom Metazoa; phylum Chordata; class Aves; order Passeriformes; family Furnariidae; genus Sclerurus; species Sclerurus mexicanus. The sequence goes on from VWZF01004274.1 coordinate 2,740,710, forward strand.
TTTTTAAATATCTTTTCAAAGGCTGCACTAAAATGACCTCATCTCCAGCTCATTTGAATTTATTCTTGCATTCAAGAAGATGTAGGAGATGGATTCTGGGGTCTTTAAGGTTATGTAAACCTAGTCATTACAACCACCGTAGATGCTGAATCTTTCCCAAAACAAGACAGCTAGAATTATTAAAAAAGCTACCAGAGACAGCAACAAAGCATTGAATTTATTCCATGATTTCCAAAGGTACTGTTATCTGGTGTTGTTTCAGAGATGTTGTAAAGTGTATTCCTCCCACTGTGCTGAACAGAGCAAAAAGGAGAAACACTTTTTTCATAGTTTAGCCTATTTCAGTGAATCAGATAATGGCAGTTGATAAGGCAATGCAGTCTGGTACAGAACAGTAACAGAAATTAAAGAAAAGGAAGAGAATCTGCAAAGATCTAAATATTGAGAGATGACTTCTCTACACTAGCAGACAACTTACATAAGGTATAGCACAATAACCTCCGGAATTGTCTAAACATTCTTAACAACACAAATAGGCCCAATGTAAATTTTTTAGCTCTCTAAAAGTAAGGAGAACATTAAAATCAACGAAAGACCCACTAGCTTCAGCAAGACCCAGATTTCCTCAGGACACTCTAACACCATCATTCCACTGTCAAAATTTACTGAAAATGTCAAAGTTGAAATAAAATTGTAATGGTGAAAATAATGAAAAGAAGTTTTGAAAAGTGTAACACGGTCTATGAAAAAGTTACAGGGAGTTTCAAGGGAAATTCAAAAGAAATTCAAGAATTTCAGGATTAAAAAATAAAGGGGCCAGATGTTAGATTGAATCCATCTTACACATGGTAACAAAGAAATTTAGTCATCCTTGATGTTAAAATAATAACTTAGCTCTGATCTGTTTCTGCAGTAGCCTACACTGCCTGAGCCAACAAAGTAAGATGTTTTTACAGTTTCCATTAGAGAGGAACAAAGCTTTTTCTCTTATTAGCAGAAAAAATCTAGAAATTCAGTAACATGTTCCCAAAGTTCACCTTACACATTGAAGAAAATCTTGTAAACTGAATTTCTCTAAAATATTAAAGAAACCTCAAAGGAGATCATCAAAACAATGGTGGAATGTGTTCTGGTTTATAGGAACTTTGTCAAAAACAGTAAGAGATATTTTAGCTGAGGAACAGGCCTGTGAGACAGAAAGTCACTGAATTAAAAAGAGGTCAACGGGCTGGAGAAATGTGAAAAGAAATTCTTACTGTAGGCGCTTAGATGAGCTATATATTTTAAAATTTAATATGATTTACTAAAATCATATCCTTGCTATCAGATTCTCCAACAAACAACAAATTCATAAGTAACTAAATGTCATTGTGCTATGTATAGATTTTTACTAAATACTCTGCTATCCAGCAGTGGGTTCCAAGAATCAAAGTTACGATATCAGACAAAGGTTTGAACTCTATCAAGAACTTCTGACCAAAGCAGAATTCTGAAAAGAGTCCAGTGAAATCTAGAGTTCTAGAACGCAAACCAGAATGAATTATCTATTGCAGGCATTTAAGACAAAAGGAGTGTTTTGCAAATGCATATGGGTCAAGTCACAGTTCTTTTACCTAGAGTAGAAAATCCAACCTTTCTATACCAACAACTCTAAACAATATATTTCATTTCTCACACATGTGTTTTCATCATTTACAGGTTTTAAGCTTAAAACAAAATAACTCTGCCTTTCATTATTATAATAGAGTTCTGAACTCCTTTGGAGTCCGTTTCAGGATACATGCAAGAATCTGTAGGCTACAGAATGAAGATTGCAGAGGAAGAAAAGCACATAATGTTTCCAGGAAACAGTAATCCAGTAATTTATTCCCTGCAACCTTTTTTTGTACTAGGAGACTCGATACTTACACAAGAAGTAGGTTATCATAAATTCTGAAAGACTTCTGCTTGCTAACTCCTTTCTGAAAAGTGCAGTTGAAATTGGCACTGTTAAACCTTATTTTATCATGTACTAACATGACAAAACAGCTTTTTATTCATTAAGAACCTGCAACACTTCGCAGAACCAATACCCAAGAGATTTACATACACTTAGTAGTTCACAGTAGAAGTCTGCTCATGTAACTTTACCTTGGATTGATTGGACTTGAGGCACAAGTTTAATGAAGGAGACATATGCAGCTACCAAACCTAGCTTTCAGTTGTTTCTTTGCTGAATCCTTCAGCTTTATATTTGATTAATGCTCAGACTAATTTGCACCCTTCTATTTTTGACATGGCAAAGATGCTATATTTGGTAAGTCTAAATAGCTTTTGTCACACTGTCAAATGACAGGAAGATGTCAAATGAGCAGGAAGATGCCTTCAGAACATTAAGGTTAAAACATCTGCCCCTACTATAGAATTCACCACAGAAAATGTTACAGAAGACTGAATAGGGGTGGGGGTTTTGTCGTTGTTTTGTTGTTTATTTTGTGGTTTTATTCTGTTTTACTTGGTTTTGAAAGTTATCCTAAAATATGAAATATTTATGTGTAAGGCTAATCACTAAACCTTAGAGGCGAATGAACAGGAGTCATCATCAAGCAACCCATCAATAACTCCTAGCAAACATCTAGAAGCTAATTATACTAATTTCACACACTAATGGCTTTGAACTGCACCTAAAAACCCCTACAGCCACGTAGGAAAGAAAGGGTGAATTTGAACAACACAGAGTTCCTATTTACAGCTCTTGCTGCTGTGAAGTCATATTTATATTCTTACTCAGTAAGTAGATAGTGACACTTTTTTGCCTTATTTGTAAATCCAGTTGTATAAATCTTTATTTGTCCTGTGTTTAGCTCAAAGAGAAGAGCATTGGATCAGCTGAAGAGACAATCAATTTTCATTCCCTGAATGAAAAATGTGGATTGTGGGCTGCTCCAACAAACCCAATTTAATTATAGATCCAGGTGCAACATATCAAAACCACATTAAAAAGACCTATAACTAGACCTGGAACTGACTTTTTTCCTGACATACTAAGATAGCAGCTTGTATCATTTGTTGTTACAACTGTGCTAATTCACTTTCAGACTGAAAAATATGCTATCATCCAACTATCTTCCTACTCTGCAGGGGTTCCATGCTGCTTTCATTGAAGTGAAAGGGTTCTCTGCCTCTGACTGCAATACTGCTGTATATTGTAGCCTTTTGAGGCAACCTGTACCCTTCCAATCTATATTTTATTCACAATGATCTCCTAAACATCTTCATTTTATCTGTTGTGAATTCTATGGAGTGCAATCAGCTAATTCTGAAAAAAATTTAGATTTTATTGTGGATATGCAATAATCATAGCAAACACTAAATTCTCCCTATTTTCTTATATCCATAGTGCAAACAAGGCCACTTCAATATTTACTTAACTGCTATGACTGTTGTAATTGCTAACCCAGTTGTCAGTCTCTCAGGTCATTGCTAGCTTCCACTGGGCCATTTCCATGGCAACTCAGAGGCCATGTGGGGAGACTTGACCAATGAACCCACACAAGTGAATGAAGGGCAGTCACTCATGAAAATGTTCTTACACCTCTGCCTCTGGATATTTAATGAAATAAAATATTAAAATTCTTTTGGAACTGCTGAATTGGGAAGTCTGATTTCCTGCTCAACCTGTAGATGTCCAGTGTTCTTATGAGAGAGGATGATTTCTACACCACTAACTGATATAGGATTCTCAGTTCCCTTAAGTCTATCTTTTTTAAAAACACTGAGACCTGAGAATTTACCATAAAAACACTTTTTTTATTTAGCAGTCCAAGATAAATAATGTTCTCTCTAGACAATTGTCACTTCTGTAAACTATGCATTTTAAATCAGTATTCTGAAAAGCTAAAAATTGATTATTACATTGGACTTAGATTGCATAACAGGTGTCTTCAACTGTTTTATAATAAAAAAAACCTCAGACATTTTTTATTTATGGACATTTTACCTATGCAGTATGTCTTGCTTTTTTTTCAATGACAGTTTAGGGCCAAAATCAAATACAGAATCCAGCTCTTCTGGCTCCAGTGCTCTGCTGTGCCACCTTGGCACTAAATTTTCTCTCCTTACTTCAAAACAAATAGTGAATTACAGTGCCTACCTAACTAACTGCGTTAAAAATGTAATTTAAGCATAGGAAAACTTTATGTTAGTTGAAAGAGCAAATGTCCATCTTTCAGCTCTCATTAATTAAGTCTACTCCACTACAGCAATATCATCTTTTCAATTCTGACTTTGCTTAATTACAACTGCGGGTAAATCTCCATTGCCTGTTGTTGGCATAAAACATTTATATGTATGACCTACAGAAATTCAAAGTCTTAACCCTTATAAAATCCATTCTCACTTCATTTAAAAGTACTCCAGTATACTCTCCTCATTGCCTTAAGTATTTGCAAGATTAGAAAGCGTAATTTCCTGTTACAGAAAAAAAAATATAATGTAGCCATCATAACCTGCACAACATGTATCAGTGCTTTGGAGATAGAGCTAGAAATCATCTTAGTTTCCAAATACAGTATTAAAAGCAGTTGCACGTACACTACAGGCCCACAATTCCCACACCAATTTGTCTTCCTACAATCACTGTTTCTTAGTGTTAACACAGTTTTCTTCTACTCTTTTGTAGTGTAAAACACCTACACTAAAACTGAGAATAGATTTATTAGCACTCCTTTTAAGGAGATCTAATGCACAAAGATGCATCTGGAGCAACACTCCCGTGAAAGAGCAAAGTAACTCTGCAGCCTACTTGCCTTTCTCCAAACTTAAACTCATTTGCGCGAGCTGTGATGTTAGAGATACTGCTCCTACCTGGGACAGATGCTAGACCCAAGAAACAGCTACTGAATACAAGACAACATCTTTTCTGTAAAGGAGACAGACCACTCCAATTTGCTTCAAATATTACTGATGCATGGCAGAATGAGAATCACTAGTTCACTGATGTAGCACCACTAATTTCCTTACACATAACTGGATAGGAATATTTGACAGTAGCAAGCCTCTAATTGCAGGCACTGGAAAAGGATCTTCTTATGAAACAAGGGAAAGGCAAAAGTAGGGCACAAAAGCAAATGAGAAAATGACATGTCTGGCTGAAGTCCACACCCCTACTTTTCCCATTAGTACAATTTTTCTTTCCATTACATATTTACTATTGCAATCAGTGAAGGCCATAATTCTAACAGAGACAAAACATGACAAATACATTTTTTTCTCATTTGCTTCTTTTGAGAGGTCTAAACTTCACTTCCAAACTTGATTCATACTTAACTGAACCACATTCTATACGCAAACTATATGCAAAACAATGCTTCTTTAGCCAGCACTATATATTCTGCTGAGAAGAAACAGATCCCTTTATCCAGGCATCCAGTTTTCCATTATGAAAATTCTAACCTCTTCTTTATTATCTACTCAGACATTAAAGAAATGTGACAGTCTATTGCCACATAATAATAAACAAATTCCTATAAATAGTATCTAAATATTGTTAATTTTTCTTATTTTTCTTATTTAAGTGCAATCAAAAATTTTAGATTTCCTGTGAGTTCAGTGGATTGGTTAGAATTATGGAAGCACAGAATCACAGAATGCTTAGGGTTGAAAGGGACCTTAAAGATCCTCTAGTTCCAACTACTCTGCCATGGGCAGGAACACCTTCCACTAGACCAGGTTGCTCAAAGTCCTATCCAACATGACCTTGAACACTTACACACCCACAGCTTCTCTGGGCAATATGTTCCAGTGCTCCATCACCTTCTGACTAAAGAATTTCTTCCTAACATCTAATCCTAATCATGCTCTCTTTCATTTTAAAACAATTACTCTTTGCCCTGTCACTATCTGCCAATATCAAAAGTCCCTCTCCTTCCTTTTTCTAAGACTCCTTAAGGTACTGGAAGACCACAAGGAGATTCTCCTGAAGCTTTTCTCCTCCCTGAACAACCCCATCTCTCTCAGCCTGTCTTCACAGGAGAGCTGTTCTATCCCCTCCATCATTGTGGTCCTAAACCCTGTTGTCTTCTGTTTCCTAAACTACACAAATGGTAAAATGAAAAGCCTATAATCTATTCCTTCTTTCAGTGTTTATCCAATAAACACATATTATAGATGGGTTTATTCTTGATAAAAATTTCAAAACCAGGCCCTGTATCACAGCTTGGTTCAGTTCTGCTGTTCTCACTGAAAGCTAATCTGTTTGATAGATTTATATACTTTACATGCTATAAAGTTCCCTCTGTTTAAGCAGTGGGTGATAACCATGGTTAGTTTGGCTCTCTCAATCCAAATTCTAATCCGACACTAATCCAGGTGAGCAGGATTCTCAGATTCAGCCCTGGAACACCCCTTCATGCCTCTTAACTACCACAGCTAATTGAACAAATTTCTCCTAGAAAACACAGGACTATAACAGAGATGCTGGCTTATCATTACTTTTTCTAATAACAAATTCATAAGAGAAAGAATCCAGGCTTAAGCAATGGAATTTCTAAAACACACAAAAATGCTGTTCTCCTGAGAAAGAACATGAGTGGAAAATATGAAAGAAAAAAAAAAGAAAGAAAAAGTGAGGTAGTGGGGCAAAGTGAGCTCCTCAAGGAAACAACAGCCTCCTGAATGCAATTCTACTTATGAAACATCTAGTGAACTTTATGCTTATTCAGGAGCTACTTCATTTTCCACCTTCATAATCCATTTCTGGCCAAAAGCAGCCTGCTTCATCCAGAGAACATGCTCCTTTTAAAATTTTCTTACTTCTGCTTAAAATATGGCAGTTCTTTTTGCTCTAATGCTCCTGTCATGTGTTACGGGATTTCTGGCCAGAGAGCTGCTCGGAGTAAATGGCCCTGCCTAAAGCACATCCACGCTGTTCCAAAAGGGAATCAATGTCAGTAGCACAGCTTTTCTCTCTAACATCTTCCCACACTGGGCAATAGTTTCCCTGTAGAAAAGTTAACTCTTACAGCCTTAGCAACAGTCATATTCAATATAAGACTGAAAGACAGACAGACACAGAGAAAAAAAAAACCACCCCAAAACACTGAAGGATTCTAAACCCAGGTGGATCTTTAGCCATCACCTGGTCATAGAATGTAGAACAGCAAAATATGCTTCTTGAACCAGTGAGCACAGTCAATTTTAAGGAGTGATTCAACCCAAAAGAGTGTTTCTGTGAAAATAGCATCTCATAGCTCAGCCTTTACTGTATTTCAATGGTGTTTATCAGTTTACAAGTAACAAGATTATAATGAAGTGTGCCACTCCACCATCCAGCCAAGGGAAACTATGGGAAGAATAATTTATCTGGACTACTGCCCTTATCAGTAAATGTGGCCATTAATAACTATTTTTATTAAAAATAAAAATAAAATAAATAAAATAATTAATAAACAAATTAATAAATATAACAAATCCTATAGGCATATTTAAGAATTAAAACATTGCAATCTGTTCTAAATTCTTCAAATTCTGGGCAGATACAAAACTCCAAGTGCATGTTTGAAAAAATGTCTTTACATACTTTTTGAAAGACTAGTAACATCAGAGAGGCAGCACAAGTAGCTGCCACCAGAGGTGACTGCGAGTATTTGAGAATGCTGTTCTGTAATCACTGTTAAGTATTGTGGCCATTTTCAAGTTCTAGAAACTCATCTTACATAAAGCACAGTTGTATTACAATTAAGAATGAGGTGGCTTAAGCAACATTAAAAAACACTAAAAATAAGGGCTGGGATCATATCACCATACTACCCATAGCAGAGCATCCAGGACAGTGCTACCAGGATGGATGCTGCCAGACAGGAGTCAGGCAGGAAACATGGACACAATGCAGTCAAGAAGCAGCATCACACTTAGACTGTGTACCCCAGCTGAAGAGGAAGGCTACAATCACCATCATCTGCTGAGTAAATCCAGGCTATACGAGGATACAAATCACTATACCTCAAATTATGTGTTTTGAATGTCTGCTTGTATTAGTGGTTTAATTACTTTTCCATATTTTTAAAAACTATACAGGCACAATAGAAACCTTACCTTTTCATCATGAATCAATAACTGATTTGTAATATTTACAAGTACACTATCATCTGTGTTAGCAAAGAATTATGTTTTGGCAGCTAATCATTCTGACTGCACAAAAAGAAGCTCTGCCTTTCATAATATTTTAGGTAGTCAGAGGTTAAACTCTTGATTACCTAATCAAACAGCTGCATTTTGCAGCACTTGGCTGTGTAATTAAAGGTGCAGCACTAAGCCAGAGTGCTCAAGGTCAACAACTAAAACATCAGTCATGTAAGTAATAAGCCCTGGCTGACTCTCCTAAAACCATTCTTCAGATGCAAAGTGTTTCTAAATAGATCAAGAAGATGGCTAGGTTATGAAATAGCTGTATTTCTCACTGTCAGACCTTTTCAGAAGTTTTAATTAGAATATAAGCTTCAGACACCTCAGCATAGCACACCTATTAAGACTCAAATAGGTATAATCAGCAGTGGTGCTCAATTATGAGCATGTTATAAAATGGTTGGTATTGCTCCCAAGCGAAACAGTTCCCCTAATACTCTAAATATTATCTTCATTAACTGTTTCTTAATAATGCCCAGAACTGTGTACTGTAGGTATAGTTTATCATGTTTCATTAGGCTGTAATTCATGCATATATTTAACTAGTAAGAATGTAATTGATGTTATCTAACTCAACGAGTCTGTTTAAAAAGCTAAGAATTTCTTGAGGAAAGGTTGAAGGTTAGTACCAGCACAGAGACTGCAGAAGCAGCTGTACTTTAAGGCTGGTACAGGTCACTGGGAAGATTAAAGATTTGCTTGTGGAATGACCTTGTGGTACTTGGAGGGAAAAAGCCAGTTTCATACCTGCATCTCACTGAGGGATAGATACAATTAGTCTTTTTTAAGCAATGCTTCAGTCCCACTTATGTAATAGGCATTTTAACTGAGTAACTGAGCTAGAATGCAGCATTGATGACCTTCAATGATCTCTTTCAACTCAAACTATTCTATGATTCAATAATTGACTCAATAATTTGGTCCACAACTGCCTTTCTGAGTTTTGCAGTTCAGCATAATATAGAGAAGTCATCCAAAAGTTTCCTGAATGTTTGACTATGCTCTTCCTTTAGTCTAAAATTACCTCAGAGGAGCTACACGTCTCATTTTAGCTGTTTAAAAATGGAGAATAACATCAGCCACGTGCATTGAAAGTATTGGAAATATTGAAGATATAAATATCTTTATTTTTTCATAACTCTCAAGCACTTAAGTACATATTTTGGAAGGAAAGGTCATGTATTACCTTAATTAATGTAACTAGTTCAGTGCAACAATGTTCACAGTATTTGTGCATGGCAACGCCACAAAGAATAATTAAACTCATTTATGTTTACAGAGGATTTTGAGACATTAGAATTCAGTTTTAGTCACTGTTAAGGAACATAAAATTCTCCCAGACTCCAGTATTCCAGGAAGCAAATGCCTCTGTTCTTTTTACTCCATTTCTAAAATATTCTTTTTATTTGACTATGTAAAATATATTTAAAAGAAAAAAAAAAAGACAGAGCATAATAAAAGTGAGAATTACTTAAAAGCAGCTGCAATGGTTCACTGTTTCACAGAGTGCTGGGTGAAAAGTAAATGGTAGAAAGAAAGAAGAGTCAATAAAGTGTTTCAAAAAGGAAAGAAATTAATGCTTTGTAGTGTGTGTGTGTGCAATGTGAACCTGTTCTACAGTTAAGAGGAGAAAAAGGATTCTTCTTTCTTAAGGGTTAAAAAACCCACTTATCTAATTAGCATAAATACCAGCCCCTCCAAGAGAGAAAAAAAACCGCAAAAAACAAATAAACAAACCATTTGCAATAGAGTGGCTTTTATGAAAGCTATCATATGCATAATATCTTTAAATAAGAATATGCTGAATCTGCACTCTCCTCCCACTATAGCTTCCTGATGGAACTGTGTAAATGCTTCTGTAAAAAAAGGTACCACATTTTGTAAAGTATCTTTACATGAACTACAAAACTAAAGGGTTAGGCTTATGAAAGAACCACAACTTGACATTATGTAAACTAACTCTTTGCCATGTCAACATTTGATTATCATCCCACAGAAGCCATATATATCTGCCTATAGATCTGTTTGAACCCCATACAAAAATACAAAGCCTTTTAGTTTCAAAATAACCGGGAGAAGTTGGTGTTTGCATTACAAGAGAGACTAAGAACTGTCTTAATTCTCCGTACAGCAGTACATACATCACTTATGCTGCAAGTCATACCAGCTTGAATTTGCAAATCATTTCAGATCTAAGAGCCCTATATCACTCTTTAAGCTGCAGCATTTATTTTAGGGTATCACTTCTCCTTTGCAAATGGTGTTTCAAACAACTGCTCACAGTACAGCTAAATTTTTCAGAAAATTATAACCACTCTATTATATTATCATGGTTCTAGTATCTGAGCACGCATCATACAAAGTACTTTCAAAGACTAGACTAGAGACCATTCAGATCAATCCCATTACCCATCAAATATGACTTGCTTCCCCCTATTGTCTAATTTCAGTCAAGTGCATAAACCATATCTGGTTTGAACTCCACATTCTCAGAAACACATACACTCAGAAATAAAGAATTTCAAACATCAGCAAAGAATTTAAAGGAAAAATATTTTCTATTTAGCCATACTTTTCTATTCTTTTTAGGTAAGAAAATGATCAATACATATTTTCCAGTGCATTGACTGCAACAAGCCATTAGAAACTGTAACACACAGCAAGAGAATACGAAGATACACTTTCACATATTTACACTGAGATATATTTGGAAAATATTGATTTTTCTCCTTGTGCCCTGAACAGAAGTGAAATTTGCATGTCTGCATTTGTGTGACAAGCGTAACTTCAACTTGCACAGCATCTTGATGTTCCCATACATCTCTGTCTGCGTACTATCACCATTTGACTGATAGTTGCAGGGCTCTAGGAATAGTGACTGCTTTTCAGCTGTGTCAGCATAACAAGCAAAGAACCAAAACCAATGTGTACTGCAAAGAAGTAGTAATTTTAAAAATCCTTACATCATAATACAGTAACCGCTACCATCCTAGGTAAGGGGGTTCAGAAGATAACACTGAACAGCTGAGCCTGAATTGATGTCTGGCACACTACTACATAACAATACGCCTGTCTTCTGGCTACACTGCAAAGTAGTCTGATCACATTACCTTTGAGGACCTGAAGAAAAACCTGACATTTGTTAAAATTAAGGAATAATTTCCCCACAAATATGTAGTTCCAGTTACTTGTAGATACAGATCTTCAAAGGCATTTGGAACAGGAGAACAGAGTGACCTTAAGGATATTCCCTGAGCTCTATTATTATTGTAAAGAATCTTGTCTTTACAGAGGTGTTATTTCACTACAAAAATTCTTGTATGCATGCCCCTGCATGACAATATTAATTTTAAAAAAAACAACACACAAACAAACAACAAACCTCTGAATGAGCCTAGCATACTAAAAATTGTAATAAAATCTTCCATGAAATTTGTTTGTTTCAGTAGAAAACTGGAGCTGGTCCAGGGTATTTAATTTTGTAGCAGGGAAGGAGCAAGTCACATATATAAAACTGCAGTCCATCTGTGAATTAGATGTATTGGACTCAGAAGTCACAGATAAAAAAGTAAAGTTTTTCAAATAGTAAATTTTAGAGTAGTAGCTTTAGCTAGCTGGTACTGTGGAATTAAACTTTTTCAGTAGCTCATCAGCCACAGTTTAGCCCAGTCAAGATAAATTAAGGACAGAGGTACAGCTGCCTTTAGCTGATGAGTTCTGGGATAAACATTGCAGGTTGTCTATTGCTGTCACAAGCCAAGAAAATGTGCAGAACCGCATGATTCCCTTCAGTTTATATGGATGAGCTTAACACAAAGGCTTTCTCTTCACCCCTTCCCCATAAACTTTTTTGTAGGTCTATTCTAAAATTTTAAGCATATATTCATATTCTAATGTATTATTGAAATAGCTTTGGCCAGACCTACCTGTGGAATGCTTACTTTTCTTAAACACTTCTCTGCTACGCTTTGATATCTGCTTCACCTGCTGTGCCTGCAGTCATGCAGGGTTTTGTTCTGTGGTTGCTTCATCCCATATTCTCATTTGAGATGTTATTAAAACTCCATCATCCACGACATGGTTTTGCAAAGGGAGAACAGAATAAGGTAGCTAATGGGACAGTGTCCATGAAGGGACGTGGACAATGAGAAATGGAAGTACAATGGAAGAATAAAGATTGAAAGGTAAGGTTGAGGAAGGAAAGGGAAAGAGAAGGCAGAAAGCTTGGGGATATGGGACAGTTATAAAAGCATTCTGGGAGTAGAATTTTAGGTCAAGTTCAGTGGAAAAGGGAGTAAGGTAAACAGATAACGGCAGAAAGCGGAGAACAGAAAAAGGGAAGAAGAAAACGACAACAAACAAAACAAATAGGAAGCCATAGTGAGCTTTTTTAATATTTTAGAACACATTCACCTTTCTAATTTCTAGATATAACAGTGAAAAAATAGTTATGCCTATTTAAGTAATAAAGGATTTTTAAATCTCAGGATGAGAAAGCACAATCACCCTTTCTTTGAACTTTTAACTCTGTCTCCATCTTCTTACAGAAAAATATATTAGTTAACTTCAATTGATGCAGTCTGTTTCACCAGAGGAAGGTAGGGCCATGGGAATTCTCCCTCAGATATCTTCTCTTCTTAGATCCAAACATTTGTTTCATTCATAAGAAATAACATTCAAGATACTTCTTAAAACTCACCATTCACATAGAACTATGTGATGCTAACTGGAAATTCAAACAGTAGACAAAACAAAAACTAGCCAATGAAAACTGCAATGGAATTTGAGAATTGCTTGCAACACTTTTTTTCCTTTTTTTTAAAATCTCAGCATGCTTCTATTGAAAACAATAAAATCAAGCAAAATATCAAAAACTGTTTCCTAATGGTATGTTTCATTAGGTAGACATTTATTCTTATTTATTCTTTTTTTCAACCACAGTCATGAAAAGCAGCTACTGAGTTATTTAAATATTTAGCACTCTGTAAAATATTAGAACCAGACAACTCCTTGCAATATATTCCTGGTAAGGTATTCAAGTCAGGAAGAAAAAAAAAAAAAAGCAAATATAGCAAACCCAAGAATAAGGCAAAGCAGTCTATTTTTGGCTACTTACTTATAAAAAACCTGACTACTAATCATATTCTGAACAATCCAAAATACACACGCACAGATAATTCTGAAAGATTCAAACAGTCAGAGAAGTGAAATCCTACAGGATTAAATAAAATTCTGCAGCTGCCATCACTTATATTGACTCAGTACAAGCATGTCAAGATTCAGGCATATAAATGTGCAGCAACATTTTGAACATAAAAGCTCAATACAAAAACAGAGTGTGGAATGAAAACTTACCCTTTGTAAAAAGACAATTCTATTTTATCCTAATAGGATTCATATGCATATTAAATTTCAGTGGACATAAAAGAAATGAAAAATAACTGAATGTCTTAGAGAGCTTGCCAAAATCAACACTCGAACAGCCATCTAGAAGATAAATTTTAAATAAATGATTACTCAGGTTTTACAAATCAGCATTTACATTCACTTACAGAAAAATGCAAAATATAGTGGGCATCAGCATCAGCCAAGAGTTTAGCTTACCACAGACCATATGGGAGGATGTCCCCATAGACTGTGTGTCTTGTACTCACATGGCATCTGCAGTACATAGCAACACTTTATCTGATGTAATAACACCTTCTGCTCTTAGCCTTTCTGTTATAAAACAAATGATTAAGTGATTTCACCATAAGCAGCCTCATGGAACACTGACAGGGTGGGATGAATATAGGGAGTTATCAGTCCACGCGCCAGGCACCTTGTAAGTCAATATATTAAGAGTTACAGCCTAAGTTTATCCTTTTTTTAGAAGAACATATTGCTTTTAAAAAGAAATTATAACTAGTAAATTGAGTGGAGTCTCTTGAAACTCTTGTTCCTTACAATGCTTATATTAGTGGAATAAATAAATTCAATGAAAATATAATAAAATCAATGTAAACCTCAGTTATCAACAAAGTGCTATTGTGCTTTGAACTTATTCTGTTAGCTAGAATGCAGTAATCAGAACCATCCAAAGCAGCCATGGTATAAATTCAGAATGTGTTCACAGCAGTGCACCTTCAACAAATACTAAGAGAGCACAAATGAACTCAGCAACTTGTGTTATGAGCTGCAGTCTTTTAGAACAAAGAACCTTCCAATGGGATAGGTACTTCTTGTAGGCACTGTCTCCCATTGCATCTTTGGATTAGTTAACAGAAATGTTGCTGATATACACTGAAGGAAAGGTGGACTATACATCATGAGAAAGATGCTTTGCAACAAAGTCCCTGTCTTAATCATGTACCAAAGAATGATGGAATCATTAAAATTTATTGCAATAAACCAAATTGCAGCATTCTTTTTTCCATGTAAGTTTTGTCACCAAATATGACTTTTATTATTTTCTAATATTAGAATACGTAACTAAATACAGAGAGAATATTAATATCATAAAATTAAAGAAGAATGACATGTATTTAGGTCTTTAACCTTTGTCAGTCACCTGATTTACCCAAAGAAACATTGGCATGAAAAATAAACTCAGCCTCTGTTTCATGGGAGTCTCCATTACAGGAGAAAATTAGTGTAGAAGAAAACATACTCTAGAAATTTTTTCTGTTTTAGCAAATAAGTGTTTTCCAATATGTGTTCTTCCCTAAAAAAGAAAAGTCCCTCCAGCTCTTACCTTGTCCCGTCCTATGCTAAAAGCACTGAGCAGGAAATGCTCTCAGTGAAGTCATAAAATTAACAATATAATAAAAGTGTCTTCAGAGTACTACATCTACTAAGAGCTGTCTGCATCCAAAATGATAGTTCTACAGACAGAGCTAGCTCAAGACTACATTAGAGATTAGTTTTAGACATTTCTGCAGTGATGTCATGTTCTCACACAACAGGGTTTAGTCAATGACATTGGTCTCTTGTGTTGTTACAATCTCAAATTTAATATATTATGTCTGCTTTTAACGTTCTTCACCAATGTGTGAAGATCACTTGATCAAACTGTGTTCATCAAGTACTTGAAATTATTTTTCAGAATTAAAAGAGATGGAATCCAGAAAACAAGAAAGTCAAATTTCATACTGCTTTTCATTAAATATTTTTATCCTTAAAGGCTTTGACTCTCTAATCATCTCTCTTAACACATAAAAGGCATCTCTAGGCAATCTAATCCTGTTTAAGCAGGGGAAATATTTTCAGTTTTCTCAACATCTGTAAAAGTTGTGTCGTCTTTTGGCATCAGATAAAGACAGCCTTAGAACATAGATTTTTTTTCACCCCCCGGATTGCCTTTGATTAACATTCTGAAAATCAGAATTATTTTCTCTGTAATAAATATCTACCTAACAGACTATTTCCAATTGTCTGTTTAGAGCAAAAGAAACACAACTGCACTGATTATAAAAAAGATCGTGTAATTTTATGCATCTGAATTTCCTGAAACTGCCTATTAAATTGACTGCTGAGATTACAAAGTTTAAGGACTCATGATTTGAGAAGCTCCAATAACCTCAACTGGGTTATAGCTCCTGAGCATCCTGCACAAAAATGATATAATCTCCAGGCCTTTGTAGGTAAGTGGTCAACACTCAGCAGGGCTTTTGAAGAACTATCTTTCAATTCAAGTACTAACATTCCACCTGAATTCTCATTTATATGTCAGAAAGCTTTTTGGATATTTTCTTAAAAGGGATAACAGAGAAGAAACGTGTTTTCGTGTATGTTACTACATACTGCAGATTGTCCATTATCACTAAAGCATGTGATGTGTCAGGAGTTACTTCCTGCTTGAAAACTGCCCCAGTTGGCTTCATGCAGTACAGTCACTCCATAACTAATCATCAGTAATGAAAAAGTAACACATCTTCCTTCAGTAGAACAACTGCTAAGTAAAGTTGATATCTAAAAGGATCAAATAAAACCTTTAAATAACATGTCTTAGTTTAATTATCTCTCAAGCTATGCCAAATGAAACATACCCAGGCAACAAATGTGATTATAATGAAATAGGAGGGCCACTATTTTCCCATTCCAACCACTGATAGAGATCTCTCACCCTCATTCTCAGTGTGAACTTAAGGTCTTTATGCTTTTTGGTCTGAACTCAGATGTTATTACATTAAAAGAGGTCAATTTCAGACTTAGTTTTTTGGCATTGCCTTTATTTTTGAAGAAAATTCTCTAGGTCTTTTTTTCCTACTTGAATGTTTTTTATAAGCCCTCTTCCATATAATTCCTGTTTTCATCTGTGACTGTTTTCTTCCAGTTTGCTCTCAAAGGAGGATAAAAAGATGCAGACATGGGTGCTGGGATGCAGAATACTAAGCTTTGCTGGATGTTCTAATGTTTTTACTATAAATACTGTTATATGTAAACAAGATCACACAGTAAGAGCCAACAACACTGGTCTCTACCTAGAGGCAGAAAGAAACTCTTGGTTAAAGAGTAGGAAGAAAGCAAAAAAGAAAGAATGAGTAACAAAGATGGAGAAGAAAGAACTAAGCAAACCTGTGCCAGAAAAAAAAATTATTTATATTTTTCCAACAACCAGGGATGGGTATCAAGCTTCTACTAATCTCATCAACTGATTACATTTGTTTGACAGGTCCAGTGAAGGAAGATGCAATCAGGAGTCTTCTTTTCTATTTAAACTAGTAGACCAAGGAAAGCTGGATTTGACAGATTCTGGGAAAGAAGTTTGATATCAAGGTAAATAATGTTGATCCCAGGAAATGTTGTTTCTCCCCAGAAGGGCTTGTTTGTAACAACTATGTTCAAGCCTCCCTGACTTGCATGGGAGGGGAAGGGGAATTTCCTAGGCACAGCCATGGGATTAACTACACAACCTCCCCATGATAATTCTAAACTAAGAAAAAAATCATAGAATAATAGAATGTTAAAGGTTGGAAGGGACCTTAAAGATCATCTAGTACCAACCCCACCTGCCATGGGCAAGGACACCTCCCACTAGACCAGGTCGCTCAAGGCTTTATCCAACCTGGCCTTGAACACTGGCAGGGTTGGGGCATCCATAACCTCCCTGAGGCACCTATTTGCACCTATTTCAGTATCTCACCACCTCACATACAAAGATTTTCTTTCTAATATCTATACTAAATTTCTTCTCTTTCAGTTTGTACCCATTACTCCTTGTCCTGTCACTAGAGACCTATCAACACTAAACAATCAGTGGAAGAGTTGTCCCACTTCATTTGGTACTGTTGGAAGCTGGCCTTAACCAATCCATTACATTTCACTCAGCAATAATCAAGGGCTCAGCTGTTCTGCTATGAAATCATGGGAAGGCACAATATGGTGAGCACAGGAAAGCCTGCGAGCAGAAAGCAGTGAGACACATCAACATAGGAAACTATTTTAATGAAAATAGACTCCTACTCTTCTGCCTGTATTTCTACCTGGTCACCAGAATCTCCACGCAGTCTGGCTTTGAGCTGTAATGCTTTTGTTCTGCATAGGCAGTAAGCTGAATTTGAACCCATGTCAGCAGGATATAATGGTGCCAGTGGAGTTGCACAAGCTAGCTCAAATACTGGAGGCAGTATAGTTGCACTATAGAAGTGCCACAGCTAATTAGACCAACCACTGCATCATGTTGTGGGAACATTCCCTAGGAGAGTTCCAGAGATCTGACACTAGATTTCTCTTAGATTTTAATTTACAAGGTGGTGTATCTTTTGTCAAGCCTATACTGCTTCATGGCCTTTGAAGCATTTTGAATGCTGAGCTTTCCCATCTGAACTGACTCAGAACATCCAAACCAATTAATTTGCTTTCGGTGGGGCCTTGGCTACTATCACAGCTTCTTGGTTTCTTACTAAGTTTCAGGCTATTTTGTGAAGCAGTTCATTGTTATCAGCAAACACAATTGTCATCTTCTGTTCCAGACAGATGCCCGAATTACAACATACTCCAATAGTGAACCCTGAATGATGGGGAACTGTTGGAGCTCAGTCTTTAAAAAAAAAAAAAAATTGTCTTTGTAATGCAAGCTTATTTCACTTGCAGTGATTTCCCACATCTTCCTACTCTATGTTTTAACAAGAAATCTCTTTGCTGTTTGAAACCCTCAGCAGTCCAATAGTTTTATAACAGTTACAGAAACAGTACCTGCTATTCTTGAACCCAAACAGCCAGTTATTACTCATATCCTTCACCTGGAGAGTTCCTCTACATTCTGCTCTAAATATTTCACCTTCAAAAACTATGCTTTCACACTGTGATTTACAAGTGGTACTCTGGTACTCTGAGGAGCACTTTACACTGCAGGGTGGATGAATTTACCAGTTCATATTCCACTAATGTCTATCTTGACATTAGGAACTTCTTTGGTAAGTTTTTTAATAGATCTGAAAACAGATTTGAATCTTAAGTCTCTTGATTTATATAAAGAGATAAGCCTCTCTTACTATGCATACTTTCCTCCTGTAAATTCAATTTTTGTTCTTCATCTAGATACTGTCCTAAAATATCAAATGCTTGGTTAGGACATCAGCATTACCATATTTATGCCCATGCCTGCTTTAAATTTATAATCAGTCATAACAGTTCAGGGTTTTTTTCTGACCACTTAGCTAGCTGACACTCAAGAATCCTGAACCACACAACCTCTATTGAACAGAAATTATGAAAAATAAGACTAAAATGTTCCAGAACGTAATCACAACTAGAAGTTTATGTAATTATTTCTCTAAGGAAAATCTGGACTTCTCCTACCACCTTCTTAAGACACTGGTATGCTTATACATTTTTCTTTGACTGTAAGGACTGCCATGTGTGTTCAAATTTAAAGAATTTTGGCATGCAAGCAGGTTAAAATTAGAGACATGCCTGTCAGTGCTTGAGAAGGAAAAATCACATAGCATTAACTATTGTAAGCTTGCCTTTCTCACTTAACCTGTGCAGTGTTTATGCAATACTAGTTCAGCAATATTACTTAACAAAAAGAGAGGCTTCTGCAAAACTTTCCATATCCTAAAAGAAATGGAAAATTATCAATTTCTATATGGCCCTAATTACCACAGAAGAAATTCTGACCTTACTGACTTACTGTCTGCTTTTTAAACAACGCTCTTCTCTTTGGATTTAGTTTCTGAATGACAGGCTCCAGTTTATCACAAACTGCTTGCCAGACACTTCTTCCAGGATTTCAACATTCATTAGGATACAGTAGTAGGACAACACACAGACCTGAAAAGCCTGTGTTGATCAAGTTATTGTTCCACACCTCTCTTTATTTTTACTTTCTTTTTACTTTTCATACACAGTCACCAACCCAAATAACACCCAGTCAATTCCCAGTATGGTGGTCTGCCAAAGTTTTTCCATACAGTCCTTCAATGTCTGAGCAGCTTTGTGCTGTCTTTGCATCACACACATAGCAATGTCACACATAACTATCAGAAATGAAAACCAGATATTAAACTTACTATTTCCTTACTTTGAATTGTGAACGTGAACAGTAATTTGAATGAATGTTCAGCTTTAATCTACTATACAGCTGCAATGATTCTTTTAAAAAATCAGAGAAACTGTATATACAAATATTTTCAGAAACTGAAAAATGTTACGTAGCAATAAAGCAGCAAGTTGCTTGCAACTTCAGCAGGCAGATTTACACTGCTGTTAAACCTCTTTTGATAGTATTAAATAGGGCCATGATGCAAAGTTTTTAAATGCATGATATACTTATTTCTATGGAAACTGAAAGTTTGCTTTCATTTAGAGCTGTATACCAAGCAAGTCTTACAAAATCTATGTAACCTGTCTCAGA
The DNA here is from genome assembly GCA_013396755.1 of Sclerurus mexicanus. Classification (NCBI taxonomy): domain Eukaryota; kingdom Metazoa; phylum Chordata; class Aves; order Passeriformes; family Furnariidae; genus Sclerurus; species Sclerurus mexicanus. The sequence continues at coordinate 2,760,712 of VWZF01004274.1, forward strand.
AGGGAAAGTGCCCAATTCTCAAACAGTCACTTATCACATCACACCAGAAGTGTTTTCATACATTCAACCTACACACCTAACCAGCTTCACAATGCATGAAAGGAAAATAAATAGCTTGCAGAATTTTCTTGGACACTAAACAGCCTGTCCTCCAGGGGTTGAATAAAGACTCTGGATTCCTAAGACTGACCCCTGAAAAAGTAACAACTACCAACCTTGTGAGCTGTATGTGCACACATACACACAACTACAGACAGACCAGCAATCAGGAACACACAAACGACTGAATGACTTATTCTCAGGTACCAGAATCACTACTCTTAAGTCCCTCTTCTGAGAAAAAAAGCAACTGATCATCATCAGCTAAAGGTATGCAACACTTCCATTATGCATTATTTAGAAAAATACTTCTGTTTGACTGTATATTTAAGGCACATTTAGAAGTGACCCATCCCCCAATGAAATAGCTTTACTTCTTCCTTGAAATTCAGTACTATCATTTTCAGATAAAATCACAAAACTGTCTGCATTAGCAAGGGAATTAAAGCAATTTTAAAAGCATGCACGGACAAAAATAGAAAAAAATACTTCACATATAGGCATGAGTATTTTTCTGAAATTATCTTCTGCTGCACAATCTTTGTTGCAATTACCAGTTTTTGCATATATACCTAATGCAATTCTATACATAAGTTATAGAAAAAAAAAATTGTTTGTGGGTTCTTTTAATGTAATAATTATATCCATGCAACTGCAGCTTCTCATTTAGACATGGCTGTATCTTTTTCATATTTGATTTGACATACTGTAGTATCTTCTTAACTCCCTTCTTCCACATCTTGAAATAGATAAACTAGTATAGAGCACCTTTATGTTCAAGTCAATCCTACCAAGTACTATTGGAGTAGAGTTTGCTTCTTTACCTGTCTCATTTACTGCTAGGAAATAAATTTGTAGTAGGAACAAGCTGTGATGAACAGTTCTTGCGTTTCATTCCTGATTGCTGTTATGAAAACTTGTTGGGAAAGCATCTGCTGAAAAGGGGATATTGCTACTTCCTTGAGGAAGACACTGAGCCTCCTCAAAGAGAAAAAGGTCAAGCAAAGGAATGGGCATAGTGGTACACAGCTGAGAACATGCAATTCATTTGAGTGAAGAAAGGATGGCAAGGAGCAGACATTTTTTCCTATGGGCTCCACAGGATGGTGCTGAATCAGGAGGTCAGTGTGTTTTCTGGAAACAAGGATCAGCTCTAGGAAGGCACTTGTTCATAACTCCTTCTTATTTCTATTGCTTTTACTAAGATCTTTGAATTTTCTTAGGGAACAAACTAATCTAGTTTTATGCTAATAAAACCTAAAAGTAATTTACTTATTTACTTGTTTATTTAAAAATCTTTTGGTTTCTTTTGAAGAAAGAAATTTTAGAGACATCTGCCTCACAGCTGTGGCTGAGTTGGGGTATCATGACACTAAAAAGTAAGTTGTCAAATCAGGACAGCTTCAGAAGTTTCTCATAAAAAAGGAACAAATAAAACCATCACCAAAGAAATAACCAATAACAGCATCGAGCTGTACCTGGTCTGTTGGTCTTGCAAGCTCATAGATTTGGTTATCAATTCAAGAACTCAACCCCTCCCAACTTTTACCTCTGACTGCTGTCAGACTGCTACCAGAAGGAATAAGAAGTGCCTTATGAATAACAAAGTCATATTCAACTCAGCTATTTGAAACAATGAAAGCCGAAACCACAGCACAATCTCTCTGAAGCCCCATTACTCTTTACACTGTCAATGTGATCTCAAACTGGCACTGCCCAGAGAAGCTGTGGATACCCCATCCCTGTAAGTGTTCAAGGCCAGGTGGGATGGGGCTTTGAGCAACCTGATCTAGTGTCCCTGCCTACGGCAGGGGTTGGAACTAGATGATCAAGGTTCCTTTCAACCCAAACCATTCTGTGAATACTCCTCGAGTATTTTTTTACTCTCCTTAATCCTTTCTTTAAATCTAACTTTCACAAATGTTTCTTTGAAGCTTAGGATTTTCAAGTTAGTCTGAAATTGATCCTTTCTAATTTTAACAACAGCACACTGAATAATGTAGATTAATTTCAGAGCAATGTTCATGCTCATTGTAATGACAGAAGTATACCCATACCAAGAGCAGTTTCTGAAGCAACACACTCAAGGTGGGCAGTTGCAGAGGGTCAAGTGCAAGGTAACTATCCAGGGAATACACTAAATTTTGCTTGTCTGCTTGCAGCTTCTTTTATAGCTGTGCCAATCACCAAACACATACCAGGTAACATCTTTTCCCTGAGAGCCAGCCCTCTCTGCAGTTCTACAGAAGCTTAGATGTGCTCTGAGAATCCTCTCGTGCTTCTTTTTTCTGTTTTATTCATGTCAGTATTCAACAGATGGAAAATACCAAAAGCTGATTAAGGTAAATAGTCACTAAAGGATATTCAGCCCACTGCACTAACCAACAAGAATTAAAGTGTCATTTTTTTTTTTAGTAATAATATACAACAGAAACTTCTCCTTCTGTATCCCAATTGTGCAGTCTTTTTGAAAGGCAGGCCAGCTAATATGAAAAGTATTTTTTAAATATGTTGGATTTAATGGCATAAAGTGCATTTCACACTCTTAAATTTTGGATTACAGTCTTCTACTTCAGCTGAGCTATGAGATCATACAGTGCATTAATTGTGAATTAGAATATTTTCTTTCAGTTTCTCCTTAAATGAAGGGAAATGGGAATAAATTCTGTGTAACAACTTGGGGCAAAACTCTTTTTCCTTTTATCTAGCATGTAAATAACAGGTGTCATTTACAGCAGCAGTGCACTTGAACATCATTTTTCTCTGAGTAAAAACTGAATAAAATTGAAACTGACTTACCAAAAAGTTCTCTGAATCCGAAAACATGTCAGGAAAACATTGGAAATAATATACTAAAATGGATAACAAACTACGCATTGTTTTGGAGAACTTTGCTTGCCATTATTATAGTATTTTCAAAAAAAGTATTTTTTTTTCACAAAGCATAAAATGCATTTCCTATGGCATAGTTGAAGTTGCACTATCTTAAAGGAACTCTTCATTAAACACAAGTGCAAACTAAAGACGTACAAGCCTCATAATGTTTCTTTACCATTCATTCTTGATCCAGACACTTCTGTTTTAAATAACAGAAGACAACATTCAGGAAAAATATGGAGAATATTCTAATTTAATACCATATTATACAGCTAGACCATTGACAAGTCAGTTTAAGTATGGTATAATAAATTTTTAAGCCTACTGATTAGAGGTTCTACACCTTACTTTTAAACATAGCTAAGCCATTCAACAGTAAACCTAGCACAGTGATTCTAGTGTTTTGTCCAGGACTTTCAAATCTTTAAAAGAACAGCAAAGATAGATTGAAATCCTTTCTTCATTAGGTTCACTGGGAAATAGAGGCATTTCAACAGGGCAAAATGGCACAAAGGGATGTTATTAAAATAGTCAGTTTTACTAAAAGCAATGCTGAAACATCACAGCCAAACCCACACACTACATTGGTGGTAGATTTTATTTTCACATGTTCATCAGGTTACCTTGAAAATCAGAACTGGAAAAATAGGACATATCTCATAATCCAATGTAATTGTTAATTAGTAATCAAAGCTGGTGAAGGGTCTTGAAGCACTTTGAGCCATGCTAGTAGCAAGACAGCCATCACCTTGATTGATTAATGCAAAGAACCAACACTGATAAATCAATACTGTAAAAAAAAAAAAGCCTATCTGAAAATATACTATTTACATGCTATTACTTGAAAAGCAAAAAGAACCCATTCCCATCTTTCAGTACCTTCTTTAGAATTACAAATTATCTAACTAATGTTAATGAGATCAGTCTAATGAGATTTCATAACGGATTTTTATCCGTACTGTTGCAATGGTAGCTAAGGGAATTTATTTAATACACAGACAATTGTTTTTTGATGGTTTCTACAAAGATGCTTTAAGTTCTGAAGTCATGTTTTTTGTCAGATTTTTAAAGTGAAACTAAGCTTACATATTTGATTGTTTGGGAGTAGATCTAATCCATGTAATAACAATACCCAGATGTTTCACCTGTCAAAAATAATACAATCTAAAAAGAGAACCATGTAAACTCCAGATTTCAGCTATAATTAATCACCTAACAGCCTCATGTAGAGCACCACTCCCAGATTCAGAACCAGTTCCCCCAAGAATAATGAATATTCCTATACATGAAGAAAAATAAAGGTGATAAAGCAAGCCTTAATGAAAAAGAGAAAAGGACTTGTTGATTATTCACAGACATTGTGGACTTTATAATTTCTTGTAGTCAGAAATCTGTGACTTTTTCCTGCTGAAGCCATCAATGCTTCTTCACTGTAGTGTTTTATTACTGTGGTATATTTTCCAGATAAAAATGACAATTTCTTTTTCTTTTTATCATTATCTGTCTGCCTTTGAAATATATTGTGTATCTTTACAGTGACTTTGTAAGGTCTTCACATTCTTGTATTCTCTTGACTATAACTGAGCTCTGTATTTACTAATTCATCTTTATTTGGATCTGGCAGGTGCAAAGATGTTAGCTACACTCAGGAGACTTTGACATGTGACTTTATGAAATGTAGAGGAGATACAATTTTTCCTTTAGCAAATTATTCTATTTTGCGTTTTCAAGAAATGTGAGTCCCAAGGTAAAATGAGATTACTAGACTAACTTGTTCACTTTCAAAATAAGGATAATCAACATGCAGTTTTTTATTTCTAATAACCTTAGCTAGCTAAGTTTAGTTGATGTAAGTTCTGGTTAAAACAAAAGCAGAGTGCAAGGGAACAGAGGAAGCTCAGCTACCTGATTCTGAGTCCTGCCTTGGACTTACAAGCTGGCAGAGCTGTGAAGAGGATCTTTCTGGTTGAGGATGAAGCTGCAAAGAGGAATGGAGTGAAGGTTAGGCTCCTTTGCAAGCCACTGATGATGAGGAGTAGCACTGGTAGCATTTTGCTCAGTTGGTTCAAGACTCACATGGACTAATTATACAGTATGCCAAGCAGGGGACGTCTCTTCTGCAGGTTCAGATTTCATGCAGAAGATCAATTATATGTGCCAAAATTGAGAAGAGGTAGTCAGTCAACCAAAAAAATATACCTGAACTTCAACTCCCTGACACAGATATGCTCCCCACTGAACCCATCAAACAGCTCGTTTGTAATCCTTACTTAGTGCTGTAGTATAAGGATGGGTCATAAGATGAGCTATTGTATTGCTCAAAAGCATGCAAAAATACACCAGTCCAGGATAAAAACTATTTTCACTTGATTGACATGACCAGGATATTTAGTCAGCAGTAGCATGAAATAATCTCTCTTCCTTAGAAGGAAAATTGTGAATTCTTCAGAAACAGAGGGCATGAGTCATGCACATGCATGTAATGGTGCTCTGCCCTGAACTGCATGCACAGGAATAATTCTTTATAGATTGAACATTTAAAAATCAAACTAACCGGTAAAATTTATCTCCAAAGTCCGAGGTGTCAAACCAGTGTATACTTGATACATTATCTCTTCCCCCACTATTCCAAATTTTCTTCATACTCACAGCAGTTAACACTGTATAACAGTAACTTCTGTCTATTCTGCTTAAGCTCCTTACCCGCAGGTAGGCCTCAAATCCAAAACTGTGGTTTGGGTTGAATAAGTGCAACCAAGTGCAATAATAATGCATAAACAGAATGAAGGTCAGTTAACAGCATCAGAAGCAACTGACAACTACCCAATACTCTTTAACAAACAGACACAGTCATCTAAATACACCAAAACACATGGCAATTTTGGGCATAATTATTTCTGGGTTTAATAATTCAGCATATAATATTCTCAAACTCTTGTCAAAATTTCTATGAAAGCGTATTGTTAAAAATGGAAGAACAAAACTGTTTGAACATAAATAAAAGACCACCAGAGGAAAAACAGACTCTCAAGTCACGGAATTATTCTCTTATTTTCTGTTCATAATAATTGACAAAATGAGGGTACCCAAAAGGGACAATGATAAATAGCAGAGCCTTAAGAAAAGCACAAGCAAAAAAATCCCTCTGCTAGCTGGTGAGAAGCCTTAAGCATGTTGGTATAAGCCGACTGATGTCACCTTCCTGCTCTCCTCAGTTACTCACGAGGAGCCTGTTGCCATACCTTTTTTCTTCAGCAGAGCTAAATAATTCATCGGGGCACAGCGCTGTGTGAGCGGGCCAGACTGCAGGCATCAGGCCAAGACCAAGGTCGCCATGGAGACCTACAGGCATCTTCCTCCCCCACTCCCTCTGCTGCAGACAGAGCCTATGAGAAACGGCATCAGCTGAGCAGCCGTGCTCATTTCAGCAGCGAACAATGGGTATCATAAAATAATAATTTAAAATAGGGCAAAATAAATATATAAAAGCATTTGCTGTAACTGCATGGAAAGACTTAAATGACAAATGAGTCATTAAGCAGTTCCTACTTGGACTGCTACAACTATTATTTTACACGAAAGAAGTATTAATTCCCCCATTATTAGTAAGAGCTATTGCTTCTCTTCAAACAACTACATTATCCTACACATTGCAGATGGCTAATTACTAAAGATACATTCTCTTTATAACTAATTTTTGTTAATAAAATAGTTATAGGGGTAAAATGAAATACTAACACAGAAATATGATTTATTGCTTAGATTTCTTTTACCATCTTATGTATAGATACTGTAGAATACTGATTTTCAGAGTTCTCTCATCCTGCTTTAAAAAGACACGCATATTTATTATCTAACACAAAAAAATAGCAGTCAAAAATGCAAAAAACTACATCAAAGAGGAAAACTGCTTTTGAACTGTGTTTATTGAAGGTTTGTTTTATATCTTGCTAAATGTTTTTCATTAACATGAAACCAGCATTTTTGTATGCTTTATGAATGAAAAAATGAAAATCTATTCTGAAGCATTTATAGTGGCTCAGCTTAACTTCATAACCAGTATTCTTTCCTTTTGTTTTCCCATCTGTGTATTGCTGTTCCTTGACTACTTTGTTCTCCAGGCACCTGTTACTAAACATCACCTTATTTTATCACCCAAAACCACCTGTAAAACAAGGGCCTGCTCATGTTTTTATTAGATATAAAATATGAACCTTAAAACAAACTATATTCTGCAACCTCCTAAAGTTCTTGATATATTTTTCCTCACTTCTAAGCAGAAATCATATAAAACCACTCCCTCTAGCATATTCCCATATCCTCAAGCTTACGCATTTATTAGAAAAAGTGATTCTGTGGAATGCTGACATCACACTAATACAGTATAGTACTATATATATATATTATATATATATATATGTATATAACCTTTGCAAGCCACAGTGAGCTTGCTACAGGTGATAATGGGAATATTTACAGTACGAAACCTCAAGTGCATAAATGAGAGAACCACATGATTTCTGCGTGGAAACCCTGAAAACAGAAGAAGAGTATTTCTGACTGCTTGCCATGGAGGATCTTACAGAGCCTTCCATTGCCTCCAATACACTCCTGTTAGGGTTGCAGAACCTCATATGTAGTATGGACCAATCCTTTTAATTTTTTTCTCTATAACTGCCAATCCCACCTTCTGCTTAGGCTCAATGCTTTGTAGCAATAGTCTTGTCTATTACTACTCACAGATTTTTGGTTTACTAAAAACTGTAGTCAAAGTATAGGAGGGCTGAGTGGACATAACTCTTCTGATTTTTGGTACATCCTCCATTTCAAATTAAAATTCTTAAACAGAAGTCCCACAACATTTTGCAGCAGTGTCCCCTCCGGTAATTACACGTATGGAAGCCATACAGAATTTGAGACCATATTCTACCAAGGTAAAGCTGGCAGACAAAAACTGGAAATTAGTGCAGTCTGTGAACAAAATCTTTGGAGATAAAAGTCAGGCAACCCTGATGTCAGAACCATCAGGCCTAGTTTAAATCCCAGTTCAACGAACAAAACTCATTCTATCTACGTATTTCTTTTGTCTTTGCTGTCTAATTATTAAGGAGGCAAAAGAGTTAAAAATTAGCTTTTTATGTTATAGAGTTGTTTTTTGGTGGATTTTTTGTTGTTGTTGTTTTGTTGGGTTTTTTTAGAATAATATTTTGGCTTTGAACAGTTCAAAATCCAGGTACTATCACGTGACTGGCTCTTACCATCACATATTTTCTGGATGAGAAGGCATGTGGGACATCTTTTCACTATTTCATTCCACCAGCCTAGAAAGAGACTACTGAATCGCAAAGAAAAAAAAAAATCTCTGCTGATACTCTGATACACTTCAGACATAAAACTGGAACAAGCAGAGTCCCTTCCCTCAATTATGAAATGGTAAAAAAAACTAAGGTTAAATAAAGCCTTTCAGTTCAGGTAGGAATAGCAAGACCTGTTGCTTGACAGACCAATGGCCACTACAGGAGGATGGCAGATCTCTGAGGGGAGTTTTCATTCTTGATGATCTAACTGCAGCTTTCTAAGCCAGCTGGCCATTACATTTATTTTCCATTGGATTTGACAGGTCTGGTCTGCTTCCAAGGCTGCACACAGAACAGCCTGAGTATCATGGATCTGAAGACCTCATTATGAATGTGTAAAAAAACCCAGATATGGTAACACAAACACCAGCAAGTGTTGGACAGCTGAAGAAAATTGCTGATGATTTTGATACCCACACTGATTTAAACGGACTAGAAGAGAGTTAATTTTGAGCCAGCCTCATGTAATGCCAGAGTCAGGCCTTTTATCCTCTCCTGAACCTATATAGCTTGGAAAAAAAGCAGTTAATCATCCACCTTAAATTTATCTATCGTTTCATGAATATTGCACTTACACTCATGTAAATACTTGCAGTTACTGATGTTAATAATTCTCTTTTTTACAAACTGTTACTTGTAAAGAGAAAAAATATAAAACATATATAGCTCAATTTGCTTTATTTCTTGAATGTGCAAAGAAAAGGCATAAATTACAGACTGTCTACACATTTTTCCTTTAGAACACAGCATAAGTGGACATGGGAAAAACATAAAAAGAACAATTACCACAAAAACTCGATAGAAAATATTGATACAAATAGATTCAGTAGCTTCTGAGTGTAAATATTGAAGAAACAAAGGAAATAAAGAAAAATCACATTTCCTCACATACAGCTCCCTCTTCTATTATTATGATCATATGGAAGATAAAAGACACAGGAAATAGGTTCTTTTGGACTTCGTTTTCAGCAACTGGCCTGTTCTTTCAATCTTCTCTGCATAGGAGTCCTACGCTGAACGTAATAAATGTTATTTACAGAACTTAAGATTCCTTTAACAGAGAAGAGAGTAAAGAAATAGTTATTCACGTGAGGTGCATGAAATTTCACCTTGTCCCAAATCAATTGCTTCTTTCTTCTTTATACTTTTAGGGAAAAGGAAAGATGGGGTAGAATGTACAAGCCCTTGTCCTCTGTCACTTTCAACAGAGGGAGGCCATTTTCTCCTTTATTTTTTTATGGTTACTTGGTTCTCTTTCCATCTCCACGTTCCTTTAACATCTATTAAGCACTCTGATGTAAGTTATTTGATCCACATTTCTTTTTATCTTGTCAAGAGTGTGGCTTACATGCTCGCATACACAGGATTTTAAAGCTCATTAACAGGAGAACGTGTGACACAGTGGTCTGACACTGTTTTTCCAAAGATATTAATCACGAAGTCTGATTCTGTCTCTAGCAGAAGGTTTGGCAGATTAAGTGACGTCAGTTCCCTCATCTCTATACCTATGCCAGACTAACAAAAGCACCAAAGAATAATCCCATTTGACAGAGTGCATACTTTTGTCAAAGGTCTGCTGAACTTTCACAAGTCTAGAATGGTACAAACGTACTAGTATCAAGCATGGCATATTGTAGCATGCTTTTAATCACACAGATCACATTACCAAACATCCCACTTATACTTGAATTGTTATATATGAGGAAGTCTACTGGAGAAAGAACTTTTGGAGTCATACCATGATTCCTTAATGACTTTACCACTAAACCATAGGTAACTGGTATGGCAAGTGATAGATCCATAGAAATGACTGGGATAGTGGGTGTTTCTTGAATGGGATATTTAAACAGAGTGAGAATAGAACTATGTCTAGAACATAAAAGCAGTACAGACCGGAGACTCAAAAAGAACTACAGAACTGTGGCACAGTGGTTGAAAAGTCTGTCTGGACTGATGACTAATATTTTCCAGCATATATACACAAAGTTTCAATAAATGTCCTATAAAATGCTACAGAAATGCAGATATTACACTTTTACACAGCATTATTATTGTTAAGAGAATTTTTTTTATGCTGTTGGTCAAGCATTTGAACAATGACACACTTATATGCAGTAACAAAAAATTAGTCATATCTAGCTGCTGGTAACTATGCAAGAATGTAAGGTTCTTCCTCCAGACTACCACCATAACTTCCCTTCATCTTGGTACCCTGTATTTCTTCCTCTGCACTTGGGAATCATGGACAACCTATGTTTTGGTTCCACTATTTTAATTGCTGCTCTGGTTTTGATTGGGATAGTGTTAATCTTTGGCGTGGTAGCTTGTATCACACTGTGTTACGGATTTGTGAGGACAACAGTACGGATAAAACAGGGATGTTTTAGTTATTGCTGAGCAGCACTTACACAGCATCAAAGCTTTTTCTGCTTCTCACACTGCTCCACTAGCAAGGAGGCTGGCACAAAAAGTTGGGAAGGGACACTGATGGAACAGCTGACCTCAACTGACCAAAGGGATATTCCATACCATATAGTGTCATGTTCAGCATATAAAGCTAAGAGAAGAAGGCATGGGGGGACATTCACAGCTACAGCATTTGTCTTCTCAAGTCACTGTTATGTGACATGGAGCCCAGCTTTCCTGGGGATGGCTGAGCCATGGGAAGGGGTGAATCAATTCTTTGTTTAGCTCTCCTCATGTGCACAGCTTTTGGTTTACCTATTCAACTGTCTTTACCCCAAACCACAAGTTTTCTTTCTTTTGCCCATCTGATTCTGTCTCCCATCCTACTGCAGGGAAAGTGAGCCACTGTCTGTGTGGGGCTCAGCTGCTTGCTCAGGGTAAGCCATGACAACTGCTTAATAAAACACTAGGCTGACTAGCAAAATGAAATACAGTAAAATGGACCTTGAAGTTAGGAAGGGACCTCTTCATGATCTCTGTCCAAAAGGAGTAAAGTGATGTAGGTCTGGATCTACTCATGCACATACTAATTTTCTGTCTTTGAATATAGGGATTTTGGTGTCAGGCGGAGCAGTGCATGATTGCTATTGGAAGCCCAATCGAGTATCTGTACCCAGCAGGCAGAAGGTAGAAGGTAGAATCAATAGCAGTTTCAGGATATCTGTGTTTCACTCTGTACTGTAGGACAGACATGCCTTGCATATCACAAACAGTATTACAGTTCTATATGTCACTATAGTGACAAGAGCATCTCATATATTTAAAAAAAAAAACCCTACTTCATTTGGTCCTTGGCTAAAGAAAAGAGGAGTAATATTGCTGATGCCAATGGAGTGGCAGTGATGTAATCTATCTCACACTCTGCTCCTCCACATGGAAATGAACGGCAAATTATTTGTCCCAGAAGCAGTTCAAACAAAAAGGCTGGATCAGACTAAATTTAAGAGAAAATAATTTCAAGTTGGTGCAGAAACTATATTCTCATTTTATATCATGATAAAATATAAGAAAAATATTTCTAGTGATCTGGTATATATTTACTTGTTGGATATAGGTAAGGTAAACATATTGATAATTATTTGCCACATTTTTCTGTAAGTGACTTAAACTTAGGTACTGCCTTGAAAATTGTCAAGCACTTTATTCAAAGGATTTCTACTTGTTTCACTCAGTTCAAATAGCTGTGTTGCCTCACTTGATATTTTGTTGCATTTTAACATTTTTTAAATAAGTCTTAATGACTTGAAGCTACTTTGCCAAGTACACATGAAACATGTCTGGAAAATTATCAGCCACGTTATCATCCTGCAAGAAATACTCTTCTGAATTACATTTATCCCATAGTCTGCAGGGTTAGTAAAAACTAATCCCACGAGCAAAGAGCTCAGAGCAAAAGCAACATGAAACATTCTAGCTAGTGACAGGGGATTCACTGCTTCAGACATAACTCCTCACACTTGAATTGAAAGCTTTTTAAGAGAAGTGCTCCAGGTGAAAGTGCAGGCACACACACAGGTCTGAGTAAAACTCTAAATTTTAGCCAAGACACAATTTCACTGTAGGAATTTCATTGCCACTAACCTTGCTATATTTTCAATATCCTTTCTTCTACTTAGAATAAAGAAATGAAGTTAAAAAGCAGAGAGAAAGTACCACATATTATACGGTAATAACCATATTTACATAAAGAACAAGGGAGGATCTGAAGAACTGCAATCCAGTAACTCTGATTTCACTTTTAGAACATAAATTGCAAATGCTTTCTATGGCCTCATTTACAAACTTTAAAACTTTGTGCAGCATAGACCAGCCAGAGCAACTCAAACTCAAACTTAAAAAAACAAAGCAAACAAACAAAACAAAACAAACAAACAAAAAACAGCAATACTGTATGTATTGCTGATATGACAGATGATAAATGTGACACAAGGAATATTTTATTTATCTCAATTTCAAATCAGTTAATGCTGCATCACACAGCAGTTTCACCTACAAGGTCAGACATTGGAGAAGTTGCTCACAGAGATTAAGAACTGGCTTACAAAACAATAACAGAGGGTGTCAGATCAAGAGAAAACATTTGACTTATGTAGGAGTAATAAGCACAGTAGGTATCAATAGCTTGACTCTGTTCGTACAGTTTATACTGAAGACAGTATTTCACAGGCTATTAGAGTAGGCTAATAATATCAATGACAAAAAGCCACTGGGCTTTCTCCTTCTAAAGATGCTGACTGGTCCAGCTTCCCTAAACACAGTTCTCAATAGAATGCTTTCCCAGATCAAGGCTAAAGTCCTCTGCTGTGTACCAGGCTGAAGTTTATAGAGAGAAATGAAAAGGAATAAAGCAGAAGACGACTCATTTTTCCCCATCTAAGCACTAGTCTGAATATGATCTGAGAGGCTAATAATGCTACATCATGGCTACTACAGGAGTTCAGATGGCTGCTAGTACATAAAACAAGTTGATCATCCCAGCTCTATTCCCAAAAACACAGTACAGATCAATTCTCAGTGGCATTCTTTGACAGTCTCAGGAAATACCGAACGGCGAGGAGTGTTGGAAAGCATTCTTGACTTACCTCACCTTCAGCACACCCTTGTTCCAAGCACTGGTTTCTTTTTTCCCTGCATCATATTGCAAATATGAATCGTATCACCAGCAAACAACTGTCCACATGCCTCAAAGGGGCCTTTGGTTTTCCCACCAAAGTGAGACACATTTTCCAGTAAAATGAGATGAGCACACTGTGAGACAAACCCGGAGATATGGAATAGACCGTGAGGCAACAGCATAAGATTTGCATCACCCACAATCTTAAGGGAAGTTGTAAGGAGGTACTGGAAACATACAAACCGCAGGGCAAGGTTTCACAAGAGCCAGCTGCATAGGTCATCATCAGAGGCAACAATGTTTCTGCTTCAACTGAAGGTTTCTTTCACCTAGAGACTCCTTCTATCCTTACAGAGACCTTTTGTGCATCTATACCTAAAAAGGAATCTAACTCTATTAATATAAGCAACAAGCAACACCTGAAGGGATTACTTCCTCTGTTCTTTCAAAACCAAGAGTCTCACTATCCACTGCATTTCTGAGATACTAGTGTATTTCTGTGTATCTCTTACTTTGAAATTCATGACTTGCTGTCTCCTTTCCACTCAAGAAATGTTTTCTGAATTGTAGCACAGAAATGAGGTGACTAATTTAAATGGCCCCCATTCTAAGTAAATATTATTAAAATAATGTTGAATTCTCTACTTGCATCCTTGAACAAGTAGAATCCCTATTGCCAGGTTTTCCAAAAGCCATCCTCTGATTTTCAACTCCTGATTCACGCATGAAATTCAGTCAATATGGTAATTCTGGTTTAAGTTTATATTGTTAGGCAATCAGCTGTCTATAGTGTCATCCCCCTTCAACCAATATTCATTGAGTATGTATCAATTACTGGCATTTTTCACATGAAAATATCTAAGTAGCCAGCTTCCAAGCAGTCCTATCTTGTTAAATTTCATGTATCTCAGTCAAAGTGAAACAAAACAAAAGTGTTTGATTATGAGGCAAGATTTATAGTATCTAAATACTCATTTAAAATTCATTTATATTATTTAAATACTATTATCAAAATTAAATTCCTTAGTTTGGAAATTAACGTTTATGAATAAAAGTATATATCACTATTTTAATACATTGCTTTCGAAAATCTTACCCTGAACCTCTCTGACACTCATCCTACTCCACTACAATTCTATTTGTCTCTCATAGATGCTACAAAAAAACAAGTCAAGAGTACAAAAACAGAAACTGAGTGTAAAAGAAGTAAAATCAGTGAGTTTTTTGTTTTGTTTGCTTGGGGTTTTTGTTGTTTTGGGTTTTTGTTGTTGTTGTTGTTTTTGGGTTTTTTTTTCCAATTGAAGAAATTGCAGTACCTATAAAAATAAAAGTTAATTTCAGAAGAACTATCCAGGCCTTGCTGCTACAAAAAAAATTAGCATTTAAGTCTTAGAATCTAACAGGCTTCTCCTGCCACAGTGGTGTACAAGGTCAGCCAGTTAGCCCCTGTTAAACAGTTTCATGGTGTTATGCAAATTGCGTAATGTTAGTAGTCATCATATAATGAAAAACAGTGTTTGTCAGCACTTAGAAGTACTTCGACCTTTTGAAGTGGCAAGCTTTAGCAGAAGCAAAAATAGCAGCAAATACAATTTGAAGACAATCAAAACTGAAAAGAGGTATGAAGGGAGCACTGTGGCTGGTGTTAGACAGCTTTCATGTTAAACTTTTGGAAAGTTTCCTGAAGACTTGCCTTACTGTATATAAGGAAAATATTCAGTTTTTTCTCTAACTGTGAATTTCTCAGTCATTTCAGAAAGAAGGGGGGGGGGGGGGAAAAAAAAGAAAAAGAATGGGAACTCAAGAGCTTAAAAAGAAGAGGACAACCAAAAATATTTTAAAAACTCTTTTTATGATTTTCAAACCAATCTGGTTGACGCTACAGGCATTATTCACAATTTTCAGCACTGAATTAAATGTTGTTGGAAAAAGAGATTTTCACATATGGGGACTGAAAAGTGTAAATGAGAAAAAAAGCAATGAAACAGAGATCTGTATTGATGCAATATAGTCCACATTTCCAGTCAAATACAATAGCTATAGAGTTCTTAAGGTAGACAAACTAATGCAGAAGAATAAACATTACAGTCAATGGCTGTCATTAGAGCCATCAGCCTCACTGAATGAGGAAAATTACTGTTAGATGAGGATATAGAACAAGGAAGGAATCCAGTCCATTACTGCTGATGAGAGAAGCTATACTATGTAAGCCTCTTCATTAAACAGTTAGATCCCATCTCAAAGCAAGTTAACTTTTTCTCATCTGTATGACCCCACTACTATTCTTTTTGGAAAGAGGCTCAATAATACCACTCCTCTAATGATTTTGAACTCTCTTCTAAATACAAGAGTCAGCTTATACATAGTGTATCTTCACTTCTTTTTGCACTGACTTTATCCTTTATGTATAGGTTAAGCCTATGGATTTTCCCACTAATGTTTACCTTATGTATTTAATAAATATCTATAATAAACATATGTTATAATATATTTATATGAATTCCCAGCCTGGAGAAGAGAAGGCTCCGGGAACCTTCTAGAAGCCTTCCAATACCTAAAGGGGCCTACAAGAAATCTGGAGAGGGACTTTTGACAAAAGCATGTGGTGACAGAACAAAGAATTTAAACAGAAAGAGGGAAAGTTTACATTAGATATTAGGAAGAAATGTTTCACTGTGCCAGCAAGTGAGACACTGACACAGGTTGCCAAGACAAGACATGAATGTCCTGTTCCTAGAACTTTTCAAGGCTAGGTTGGATGGCTTTGAGCAACCTGGTCTAGTGGAAGGTGTCCCTGTTCAGGGGGGTTGAAAGTAGATGATCTGTAAAGTCCATTCCAACCCAAACCGTTCTGTGATTCTACAATATACATACTCTTAATTTACTCAGTTAAAATGTTTAGCAATTCAGTGCTTTTCAAACAGCATGGAATAAAACCTTGGATGCAATGAAAGTAATGGCACAATCTGGCCAGTTCCATTAAGTTAGAATCTCCAGTGAAGGCCATTAGACCCAGATGTTTTATTAGGCTAAGAAGTACACAAGAAAACAAATTACAGTTATGTAAAAGAAAACAGATTTAATATGGGTGGATTCCCTTTCTTCTTCTTGTCTCTAGTTCTTCTTATCACTGAAATGTAGGTATATGAAAAAAAGAAAGCCTGCAGCAAAGTATACTTATACTCTCCATTTCTATATAACTCTGAAGGCTGTTGACTTCTTTCAAAAACTCTGTGAATTCTTTGTTCCAAATGAAAAAAGTAACCATTTTTTACTAGATACTTCACCAAACACCATAACACAATTTCAACTACACATTCAGCTATTTTATTTCTAGAACCAAGTTAACACATACAAACCCTTTGGATTATAAGGCATTTAAAGTTCAAAGTCCCTGTCTCCTTTTTCTAGGTATCAGGATAAAGCTAACAGGCATGATGAGTTTCTCTATTTTATTACTAGAGTTGAGACATGAGAAAAGCTATGGTTGCTTTAGGCTTCCCTGTCCTTCATCACTCGTAACTTTTACAAAACATCACAGAATGTACTGTTCTAACATTTTAAAAGCTTAGTTTTGCCTTAAGAATCATTTCCTCTGCTGCTGAAAATTTAGACAAGAAAGGGAATATTCCTAAAGATATTAAGGAAAAAAAAAAAACACAAAACAAACCCCACAACCAACCCTCTTAATGAAACAAAATCTCTATTTGTAGCAAAGTATAGAGAAAGAACATAGTTCTACACAATCCAAATCTTTTGGTCCAATTTAAATTGACATCACCTCCTCAGGAAGATCTTGAATGTAGAAAAATTCTCTAATATCTCAGTGGAAAAGGCATCTAAGCAATTAATCTATGAAGAACAATGACTCTATCTTTATCTGACTGCTGGGACAAAAAGTGAATTCTCTTGGCAGTCAGGAAAAATGATGGAATTATTCACAAAGGATCTAAAATACTGTTTTTTCTCTAAATGAGCCTGTCAGTGCAAAACAATAGGGTAGAGCTAAATATTACAAAGGAAGCTCTTCTGGATTAAAAGATGGCAGATATAGTACTCTTCCTTCCCAATGCAGACCTAAAAATCAATAGCAGATCTAGTCTCTTTGTAATTACATGACAGCAGAAAACTCATTTAAGTAGTACATCAGGTAGCATATTCAAGTACTTCAAATTTTGGACTTATAAATAAAGTAAATAAGCAAACACACAAATACAAGATAGCCAATTACACACTTCATCTGACACATTTAGTATCATAGTTTTGAAGACCTAAAGCAAGTAGTATAAATAAATCAATGAAATTACATACCTGCCTATGATGAGATCTAAATTCTGGTATTAACACAGAAATGTAAATTTCTGTTAGGTAAACCCAAATTTTACTTTACTTAACACAAGTACTTTAAAACAGACAATTATTCTTGAGGGCCTAGGGCATGTATCCAAAGAAATCATTAAAATGTCATTTTTGTTTTATCTCTTTGGGAATTGTCTATCAGACAACAGACACTTCTAAAATATATTTTCTAACTACTTACTTTAAAAAAAATGCTTAACATTCTGTTGTCTTCCTTCAAGGGTGACAAATAGCTTTAGAGGTATGTAAGTTTAGGAAGGAAAGATAGCCTTTAAAATCATTATGGCAAGGGCACCAAATAAGTCAGGAGCGCTAAGTTTATAAAATCTGACATAAACATTCACTCTACTTTAAGTAATATGTTTTACACAGATTTAAACAGGTCCAGGCCTGGTCTCATTATGGTCAAAGGCAACACTGCCTTGTTACCAGTAATGTTGTGTTCTTTAAATGCCTATGCATTTGGAATGCATGAGCTCTTAAGATGCAAGACAGGGTTAGTCTCTTGCACTATGAGATAAATATATTTAATATATATATTTAATAATGTGAAGGGCACCAGAGAGACAGGGTAAAAATTGTAGTGCCATAAGAAAGAAGTTCTGCTCTTATTTTTGTCAGGAGTACAGGTGACTGGTATGATCTGGGATAATCTACCTTATCCAGGGGATGGGAGATATATCATCAGACCTTCAGAAGGCCCACAGTTTTCTGGAACAATATCTAGAGACCAACCAAGTCAGACTACAAGGCCTAAACAGCAACAGGTTCCTACACAAGAATAATGAACCCTACTATTGCAGAGGGAAGGGATTAAACCCCAGATTACACCATCTGAATGCCAGTGTCTACCTGGGAAAGCCCCATGGATATAGGTCTCAACACTCTCCACCATCACATATCATTAGGAACAAGATTTAATTACCTAAACAAAAATGTCTCATGTCATATGAGATGACTTAGGGCACACAGACTGGCTTCCTGTTGCTAGCCTAAAAAGATGAAGCTTTCTTTGGTCTGGTTATTCCTGCCAGCCTAGTGCATATCTCTGTCAAAGGCACCTTAAAAGGTGCTGGATACCTGCATGTAAGCAACTGAATCCCGCTACTGGTCAATATCAACAGCTTAGTTCAGTAAAACAGTTAAAGTCACTCTGGTACATACATTAACTGGTTGGTTGAATTGGTACTTATTAACAGGGAGGGTGGTTTTCTCTTTCATTGACTTCAGGGATCAGACTATTATTAATATATAGAAAACATGTAAAGAACATGTGAACACTTAAGTACTGTTCTCTCTAACTGAATCCCTTTCCCCATCTAACCCTGCAGCTTGCACACTTGCTGGAAAATATATCTCATGCAACTCATCCTGCACAAATCTCATCATCAGCATGTGCATCAGCAAACAAACTCAACTTTTACCCATAAAATATCTTGAGATTTTTGGTTTACAAGTGTTACATTTGCAAAGCATGGACATTGTGATCGCTCATATTTGCCAGTGTCACAGGCATCTTTAGGTCTGTGTGTGTGACCTTCCTAATGATGAAATGTGTGAAATACCAAAATGGAACTTTTTAACAGAGCATAATATCTAGATATCCATTACACCTCTACTAGTATCCAATTTTATTGATAGCAATACTTAAACACAAAAAGGCATAGTATTTCAAGAAAATCATCATAAACTAGCCCTCCTGAGACAGTGTCAGCAATCTACACACATCTACAAATATTTTAAAATCAGGCAGTATTAGTCCATTTCAACTGCACTAAGGATTTCAAATAGAGTGAAAATTTAAATCAATCCTTCATTTCTCTCACCCTTTCTGTATTTTTCATTCTGTAAAGCCAAAGAAACACACTGAGTTACCAATCAGTGTATGCCATCTATGCTCATACTCATCTTGGATTATAGGGCAGACATATCTTACAATCAGAAATTACCTAACCTGAGCCAACTTCTAAGTGCTGCCAGTAGCCAAAGGAAAAATCTATTGAAGAGAATTCTTCTGCTGTAGTATTCCCTACTGTACTTTTATTACATTTTTGGTGTTGTGTTTTTTTTTCCAATTCCAAATTTGAAAGTCTCACCACTGTGGATTTTAAAACTTGACTTGACAAAACTCCAACTATATTTGCTATATTGCTTTACTTAGCAATTCTGAATTGGTAGAGAAATAGGTTCTTGGTAAGTCTTTCCCATCTTTAATACATCCAATTCTATGGTTCAATAATGACTGATGATGTTCCTTGGCTGCACGTAATGGTCTGTAGGAAGACAAACTGAGGGAAAAGAAAAGAAAGAAAGAAAGGAAAAAAGGAAAAAAAAAGAAAAAAGAGAGAGAAGAAAACAAAGATGAAAAGAAGATATAAGAAAGAAGCAAGGGAAAAAAAAGTAAGGAGGAAAGGAGAAAGAAGAAAGGTCATAAGGTGAGCACATGGTACAGGAACCTTGAAGAACAAGATTCAGTTTCCACTTCTATCATATTTAATATGTCAGCACAGCAACTCTTACTTTCCTTATTCTCCCACCATTAAGTTTTTAACATCCAGGGGCATGTGAGCAGCATGTCTGATTGTTAGTGATGTCTAATAAAAAACATTAAATACCTGAAGAAGTGGATCATTTATTGTATTTCACAAAAATCCACAAATATTCAGATAAAAAAGGAGAAGTTTAGGTAACAGGATAACAAGGAAACAGCAATGTTTGTGGAAAAATTTACTTATTTAGGAGTACATTCATTCAAAAACAGAGCAGTTTTTAATTTTGCATTGTGTAGCATCTACAATATAATCCAAAATCAATTTATTTATTAAGACTTTTATATTTATTTAAAAACATTTTGAGGCAGACTATTTTCATATTTGGGTAACAAAAATTATTTTATTCAAATTTTCATTCTGAGAGAGACTGTGATACTGTTTTCAGTCATGTAGTAACATCCTTCACCTAATCCTAACAATGTTGTCTTACCAAATTTTAGTACTTGGTACTTTTAGTCTTTTAAAATATAAGATCAAAACAAAAATAAAAAAACCCCAACCAAACAAAAAAAACCAACTCAAAAACAGTGTTCAACGTGTTATATATATGCTTTTTACCGTTTCTGCTCTGGTACTTGTCTCTTGAACATATTCACTTCTGGAATGATTACACAAATGATTAAATTGAAATGAGGTATTTATATTTCATGATATTCCTCTACTACATTTTAGGAAAAAAAAGTGAAACAGTCCCAAGATAAGTGAATAATGAAGATAAATTTCTAGTTCTTTTGCATTGCTTCTCTTCTATTGCTCTTGATGTGTATTGGAAGAGGCTGAAAATACTCTTCAATTAGTTCAATGAACATTTGTGCAAACTAGGTTACAAAGATGGATAAGTCATGTGATCAATACGAAGACTCATGATGGAATTGGACCCACAACCTGGACCGGCAGACCCCAGCACAATGACTCAGTAACTTACAATCACATTATTTTGCCTACACACTTAAAAATATATGCAACAGAGAAAAATATAATAAGGACCTTTCCAACACTGACATTTCACGTCCTAGTAATGAACGATAGAAGTATTAGAGTCCAGCACTTCATAATCAATAAGGAAAACCAAAAAATGGAACACTGCCCTGTGTTGTTTGGTGTTTAGGGTTTTTGGGGGGTTTTTTGTTGGTTGTTTTTTTTATTATTTCATTTTTCTAAATACATAGAAGCAATGAAAGGAAAAAAAACCAAAAAACACCTCACTTGTCAAGACCAAAATCATGCTGTACAATTAGCAATATAATTCTATTATTTCTAGTAATACTAACAGATTTTATTGTGTGAAAGATAATTTATTTCACTTGCAATTAAACGTAAACCACAACATAGATAAATACAATCTGCCAATTTCTCTGCAAAGACCGTGGGTCAAAGCAATTTCCTAGAGGAGAATCACACAACCAGTGTCTGAGGTAAGAAAGAAAAATGTGACAGGATCATCACCTTGATTTGGATGCCGTACAAAAAGAAAGCAATTTCCTCTTTTGTACATTTTGTAAATATCTACCAATACATTTAAATGAAGTATTTTCCTCTTCATTGAAAGGGACGCTTATTTTTCTATTTTACAATCTGTTTTAAAGATACTGATAATTTTCTGTCTGCCTTTCAGCTCATAATTTTCTGAAAAGACAAGTCTCTCCCTTGCCAACCTGTATTTCACACCTGTAAGTGGATTTGTGATTACATGCCAGCAAAAATGAACTGCACCAATGAAATAAAACAACTTCTTCCCTACGAGATCATGAGAAAAAAGTACTAAGGACCAGATTTTCTGACATTAGCATTTCGTTTCAAATTATCTATACAGCTTTGAAAACAGTTCAACTGTCTCATAAAAGGGAAAAACACATAACACAGCATTCTCATATTGTCAGCATGTCATATGAGTGGGAAAACCTGTAAGAATTGATACAGATTTGACTTACGGCAGTTACTTTGTCCTCGTAACGTGGAATGGTATGAAGAATATGGGTGAGTTAAATCAATCAGAACCTCAAAGAGGGCATCAGTGCCAGAGGGACACTCTTTTACAGAATCACCGAATGGGTAAAGTTGGAAGGGACCACAGTGGATTATGTGGTAAAATCTCCCTGCTCAAGCAGGGCCATTCTAGAGCATGTTGCACTAGATTGCATCCAGATGGTTCTTGAATATCTCCAGTGAAGGAGACTTCACAATCTCTCTGGGCAATCTGTTACAGTTACCTGCACAGTAAAGGACTTCCTCATATTCAGGTGGAACTTCCTGTGCATCAGCTTCTTCCCATTACCTCTTGGCCCATTGCATGGCATCACAGAGAAGAGCCGGGCTCCAGCCTCTTGACACCCCCCCCTTCAGATACTTCTAGACATTGATTGATGAGTCTCTTCTCAGTCGTCTTTTCTCAAGGCTGAACAAGCCCAGCTCCCTCAGCCTTTCCTCGTAAGAGAGATATTCCAGTCCCTTAATCATCCTTTTTGCTCTCCACTAGACCAGTTCCATGTCTCCATGTCTCTCCTGTACTGAAGGGCACGGAACTGGACACAGCATTCCAGATCTGCCTCACTAGGGCTGAGTAGAGTGACAGGATCACCTCCCACAACCTGCTGGCAATGCTCTTCGTAATGCACCCCAGAATACTACTGGCCTTCTTGGTCACAAGAGTACTGCTGACTCATGGATAGCTTGTTGTCCATCAGGACCCCCAAGTCCTTCTCCAGAGTGCTGCCTTCCAGCAGGTCAGCCCCCAGCCTGTGCTGGTGCTTGGAGTTATTCTTCCCCAGGTGCAGGACCCTGAACTTGCCTTTGCTGAATTTCAGGCAGTTCTTCTCTGTGTATCTCTGAAACCTATTGAGGTCCTTCAGAACCACTCTGGGGTATCAGCCACTCCTCCTAGCTTTGTGTTGTCAGGAAACTCACTTAGGAGGCATCTGCCCCTTCATCCAAGTCATTGATGAAAAAGTTAAACAATACTGGCCCCGTGGGGGACACCACTAGTGACAGATCTCCAACTGTGCCACTGATTTCAATTTTCTGGAATTTGCTGTTCAGCCAGTTTTCAGTCCATGTCACTGTCTACTCATCCAGTCCATACTTCTGAGTTTGCCTATGAGGATGTTGTGAGAGACAGTGTCTAAAGCCTTGCTGAAGTCAAGGTAGACAATATCTACTGCTCTCCCCTCATCTGTCCAGGTAATTGTTTCATTGTAGAAGGCAATCAGGTTGGTCAACCCTGATTTACCATGCTGACTACTGATCACCTTCTTGTCATTCTTGACGATAGAGATAGCCTCTTTTCCAAAGCTCTGAATCAACCACCTGGGAGGCAAAGTTACAAAGGGGTAGCAGCAGAGACACAAATCTACTTCCACCCTGGCCACACAGTGCAGATGTTCTTTTAAGATGCATCCATAAGGAATATTCTCCAATATTTCTTACAAAGACATCTTCTACAAATACTCCATAGCCCAACCATACCATTCCACAAGGCTATTCTGCATAAGGGTCAATTGTGATATGATTCATAATGAATTAATACAGAAAGCAAAATATTTTTTCATCCACAGTTACAAAACAATTGTTGAATCATATGCTTTATGAACGTTTTTTTCACAGTGTAATAAAAACCGCTATTGTTCTACAGAGAAAAAGCATCAAGTGACTTTAATGTTCTTCAGAGCTATTGCAGCTTATTGCTTCAGCTGCACATCCCCTAGCACAGCAGTTTTAACTCCAGAATGTTAAATCCCTTTCCCAATAACAGTGTTCAAGCCTCAGCACTTGAGACTGGATTGCCTAATGTTAAGCACTGAAATCAACCAGGCATAAGTTTCCTCGCACCCTGAAGCATTGATCTTGAAATTAACAAGAGATCTTAAACATGGTAAAAACACCTGTACAAGCCCAAAAGTCAAAAGCTGAAATACCTCAAAAGGTATGCTAGAAACCTTATGATCACAGCTAAGTGCAGATAACTTCTCAGCCAGTATAAACCAGATGTTAATAAGCAGAGAAACATTGTACCAACAGTTTTGGTTAATAAGTAAAACTAGAAAAATATTTTTTTATCTTCAATTTATGTCAATTTTAATTCATCACAGAAACAAATTGTTACCACTTAATTGCTCTTACTGTAGAAGAAAGATGCTTATAATGAATGATGATAAGCAGGAACATGAATGAACAGTTGCCAGGCAACCCATAAATAAAGGTTTCAAACAGCATGACCTCTCTTTAAAGATAAAGCTCTAATCATAATTATTTTTCAAATCCATTTCAGTGCCAACTAAAATCATGTTTGTAGCACTAATCCTGGTCTTCCTCATACAAAATGAAACCAAATCTGTCATTTGACATATCACAGATAACAAATTAAACAGACTCAACCTGCTCCTTCAGATTACAGTCAACAGTGTGGTTTGAGGAGGGCAAACAGGTTGGACAATAAACTGGAATTTGAAACACAGAGCTGACATTTAAGCAATTTAAATAGGATCTTTTTTCCCCTAAAGTTACATTGTTTCTTTAAGGATCTTCAAGTATCAACACAAAATCCTCCAGTGTTTAACACCACAAAATGATCATTGAGTAAAGTAGAAGGATGAGAGAGACTTTAAAATACTAAAACCAGATGCAGTTTGAAATGCTCTAAAATCTATATAATACCACATTCTATCTTTATAAACTCTTACAACAGTCTTGCTGAGTGCATAAGCAGAGCTGAGGTGCCTAGAGCAAGCACTG
Source organism: Sclerurus mexicanus (assembly GCA_013396755.1). Lineage (NCBI taxonomy): Eukaryota > Metazoa > Chordata > Aves > Passeriformes > Furnariidae > Sclerurus > Sclerurus mexicanus. Next base: position 2,785,764 of record VWZF01004274.1, read on the forward strand.
ACCTTTTAGATGGATTCAAATAAAACTGACAAAGAGCAGCATAAATCTTAAACCAGTTAAAGAACAGAGTATATCCACTCTGAAGAAACAATGAATAGTAATGCAGGAGCTCTACATTATGCCTTCCAAATAATGGAATGGGGAGAGCTTGGGCTTGGTCAGGGTTTACTGGTGGGCTAATAAATTGTGTGTTTATTTTATTAAGCTCTCATGTCGGGAAACATTATGAATACATGCTTTTGTGGGTTTATCTTGCACTACATAAACTGATTACATAAATCTCTTTAACCATTTTGTTTATTTTCTTCAGTAGAATTGAGATTCACTAATAGCTGTGTTGCCTAAACACGAAACTGTCAAAAAATTACAAGAAGAAAACAAGATGAACTACAATTATAAACAAATATGTCTTGCACCTAAGGTCTAACATACTGTGTCAACTATGAACCCATAAGAACTGGAACCACCTTTTCAGCCTGTCTTTGAACAAAATACAGGCAACAGAATTCATGAACTTCCCTATAACATTAGTAGCACAAAATAATCTCATACTTTACAGTAGAAAATGCATTCTGACAACTAGTAGTCTATGTATTTCTTCATATCAAATGAGAGCCAGTTCATTATATAGTAGGTATTCGCCTTCTTTGATAGAAAAGCCTATCCATCAAACATATATAACTTTCCAATTATTTTCCTTACCTAGATATACCTGCACATCACAGGCCTTTATAGGAGGCTTTCTTTACATCTGTATTTTATCAATAAGCAAATAAGAAATATACCACATAATATCTATTTTTCCTTGACTAATATTTCACTCATTAACCACTTTCATCACCTGATTCAGTAACTCTTTTCAATCCTTCTAGTAATTTCAGTTTGAACTTCTTCTAACAAAAGCCCAGTTCATTTGGTCAGTATCTCATGGAAGAGTGAGATTCAGAACTTAAATAACGTAAAATCACGTAAATTTCTTTTGGGACACATGGCACTATTAATATCAAACCACCTTAATTGCTTCTCCATAGTTTTCAGCTTGCATTTTAACGGACTCTAAAAATACTGTGTTGTGCATACAAACCTCACAACCAAGCCCACTAGTTGAAAAGTGTGTAAAGGTGATATTGGAGGATTTTTTTCCCCTCCCAAATGTTTATTCCTTTTAGATTGCCAGCTGAAGAATGAAACTGGTCTGGTTTTACACTTAAAAGACTAGAAGCTTATGAAATAAAAGGTCATGCATCACCATTCGGCAGGAGTTGGAGGCTAATTGTAAAATTTATTAACAATGAAAACAATGGGGTTCTCGGCCTCTTATTCCCATGAAGAAAACTGATGGTATTTTTCTGAAGTTTGGATTCCACTGTATTTTGTTCCACAATATGCAATTTAACTATCCCACTTCTGAAAATGAGAGATGACTGCTTACACTAAAATGTCATTTTAAGATCTCCCCTAGGGATTCAAGTCTATACATTTAGCATTAGAAGGAGGAAAATAGAGCATAACTGCCAGCTTGAGGAAAGATATGATGAAGCATGCTTTCTCTTTAGTGTTTCCCACATCACAGATTCAGTCAATGAAATCAGGACACAATTCTAAAAACACTTCTTTTCTCAACAGGGTTTAAGCAGATACTCAGCTAAGTAAGAGTAGGCAGTATTAGGTTTCTGAGATTAATCATATTCTAGATACTGATCCTGTCTCCTGACGAAGGTATTCCTGTTTCAATAACCATTTTGGTTTACATTTTTTAATAGTGAATATTTAATAGTTAATTAAATATATGCATATTTATTATTTCAGTATATAGATGACATTAGAAGATAAATTCATAGACTAATACCAGCTGAAACAGTACAATATTATTAGGTTTAGGAAAGCATATATATATGTATATATGTACATATATATATACAGAGACAGAGAAAGAGAGGGAGACTAGATGGATGATACTTGCGAAGGACCATCTACAGACACTCCCAGTAATATGTGAAGGAGTTATCTTTGAGCAACACAAAATATTATTACTATAGTGAGGAGCCCAGTAGGGGGAAAAAGGTAGTTGGTTGCTCTATCATTTTTCAGTAACAAATTATCTTCTATGTGTTTGATTCAGTTTTACATTTAAAGTGTTCTTTTAATAACTGTTATTCCATTCACTACCTCACTGATGACACAGTCTTTCACCAACACACTTACTCAATGAAGGTATTGTTTTGGACCAATAGCTCAGCACTGAGGAGTTTTTCTCACGATGTCAGAAACAGTCTCACAGAAATGCCACTAGTAATCAGTGAACTTTGAAAGTTAATGCTAAAATCTTCCTACACAGAAGACTATGTGATTCCTAAACTTCATCATGATTTCCTAACCTATCAGTTACAATCATCTCTTATGCAGCTTTACCACAAAACTCTCACTGATAGAGTGTAAGCTTGCCCGTCCCCATGTCCCATACTCCATGATCTGAATCCTCTCAGCTGTGTCTGTTACATGAAATATCACAAACATGAATACATTTCAGGATTGACAACTCAGTTATCATTGGAAGTTTGAGGAATTCATCCATGCAGTTGTTTGGCTAAAAGAAATTTTACAGAGGGACAACCAAATTACAAGGACCAGCAATGTACATACAAGCTTGTAAACTTCAGCTTTGTGTTTTACTTTTAAAAGGTAACATTATTATTTAATATCTTTGAGCTACAGTAGTATCTCCTAAGAACTGCCTGGCTAACGGCACTAAAACAAATAAGCCAAAAAATTCAACACGACTACACAGATTTTGCTTATCAGTCTGGAATGTGGATTCAGCAAGACAGAACAACAAGAGGAAATAAATGATCTCCACATTTTATAATGTTCAACAGGTATTACATGCACTTTATTTAAAGACAAGAAAGAATGAAAAAAAATCTGCTTTACAACCATCATAAGCATTTTTTTCAGTGACACTTCATTCAACTACATGTAGCACACTTCTTTCCTGAAGCCTACTTTGCATACTTATTGTCGTAAGAAATCTTTGTTATACTTTCACACTTCACTATGAAATACATCTGCTTTACGCACAGAATTGTACAGCACTACAAATACTTGCTGTTGCCAAGTCCTTTGCCTCAAATTTCCCATGCTCTTAGCCTTTGCTATTCCCAGCAAAATAAAAATGAATTTTCAGCACTACCCAAACAATGCGAACATGGCAATGGCTCTTCTGGGACAAATCTCAGATTCATTTAGCCCAGGACCATGTCACTAACAGTGATCAAAGGCAGTGGCCTAGGTAAAAGCCCCATATCAGGACAACTCTCAAATACTACAGTAATTCCCTGGAACACTCTTCTGGCTCCCAGCAATGTGTGGCTCAAAGGCTTAAATATGAAGAGACTGAAAGCGTTGGCATATGACAACACACTTTGTCTCAGAAGGGCTAGGAAGAATGGGAGATGACATATATCAGAAAGGAGAAAATTGTGCCCTCGTCACATATACCTGCTACTTCATTCCATCCAACAGTGTTTCTTGCTCCTGATACTGCCTTTGCCCTCAAAATGTGCTGTTCTCCATATGGAAGAGGTTGCAAAAATGAAAGTGTTTCCCTTCTTCCCTCATAAAACCTCCTCCTGAGTGGAGCTGGCCTCCTGTTCATATTCCACTTGACTAAACCAATCTTTTTCTCCTCCCACACTAGCTCCATCTGCCGCCCGTCTCTCCAGCAGAGCCAGATGCCAGCAAAGCAGACTGCTGTGGGAGGAGAAAGTTCTGTCGCTGGAATTTCGTCCCTATACTCCACAGGGGGCTAGCCCGTGAAGCCTGGAGAGGATAGAGAGCAACTTCCTCTCTTCCATGGTGCCTTCTCCTGCTTATCAGTGAAGAAGGCAGCTGAGGACATCAGCAAAAGAAAGATAAAACTTCAACATGTGCTCTGAAATTTGCGGGTTTAGTGTTTATATAGCAAAAATATCACAGTTCTAGTTCACACTTGAGCATGGTACACACCACATAAACATGTGAGAAGGTGTGAGTCCTGCCCCAGAAAGCTTACAAACAGAAACAAAGACGCAAAATTGTGATAAGGAATGAAAAAGTGAGTAGAGTGCAGATGTCAGAGAAAAAAAGATTCAGATTTATAATCAGAAGAGATCTTGGTGATGGAGTAAAAAGGCAATGCCTTCTGGAGAGACAGAAGTCAATGAGAAGCTGTGGATGAGTGTTAAGCTGAGAGAACTGCATGTGCCTGTAGACAAGAAAAGACTAGGATGGAAGCAGACATGGAGAAAGAAAAACTGGGGTTTTTTATACATTTGAGGTGATCTTACATGAGGCAGAGAGAAAAGACGTACAGTTAAGAACATCAGACAAAAAGGGAGACAGTCTAGGAATGGAGGAGCATCTGCACAAGCAACCTTGCCAGAGACGGGAGCAAGAATGAGTGTCACTGAGTGAGAACAAGAGCTCATATAAAACAAGAAAGTGTGCATATGTGTGAGACAGAGCAAGAGACACAGACTTCATTTCTCTGAGAGAAAGAATTATGGGAACCCAGAAGACGAAAAAGACTTAGAAACAAAAAAGGCTGGTGTTCTGGTACACCAAAAAGTTTTGAGTGGGGTTGGCAGGATAAAAGAAAGTGAAGGAACACAGTGATGTAACAGAAAAACAGAATTATTTACTAGAAGTTGAAAGAGCACATATAAATTACAGAGGCATAACAAGAAAAATTAAGAAGTTGAATAGACAGGGAAAAGAAGAAGGAAATAGACACATCGCATTGAAATAGAATAAGGGCTCACAGCAAAGCAAATGGAGTGACAGGACAGAGGAAAAAATATATGCAAAGATGATAAAAGTCAGTAAAGGAACATTAGTTAATAGAAAGCATTATGTAAAAAGTCTCAACGGGAAGACTGGGAGCATAGACAAAGGTGGCTGGACACGGATGTTCACTGAATTGTCACTGTAAACTCTTAGGGTTTGCCCCAGCTAGGTAACCCCACATTTTAATCCTCATTTTCACTTGGAAACATACTGTTTCCTTGTCCTCCACACCCTCTAACTTCTCTGCTGTAGTTGCACCTTCATGCTGTTTGTTTCACTATTTCTAGTGGCAACTCTTTTTGTTACGTTTAAATGGGGGAAAAAGATCTAATTTGTTTTAAATACTCTACCACAAAGAAACGTGCCAAAAATCTCAAGCTTCCTTCCTCCTGTCCCCATAAGGCTCTTTCATTCATTCATTCTTCTTTGGAAAGAAAAAAAAGAAAAAAAAAAAAGGCTGGGGAAACTCAGCAACACAGCGGTATCTTAAATCCAAGACATTCGCAGAGCCTTCCCTGAGCTGCGTGTATATACTGCGCCTCAGGTTTCCTCCGTGCTCGGGTGAGGGTTTCCCGTCTCCCGTGGGCGAGGTCAGCGGGAGGCGCGGGCTGCGCTCCAGCGCCCGGCATCGCGCTGCCGGGATAACGGGATCTCNCTCTCCGCCAGCCCCGTGAGGAGGAATGTGGCGTCCGAGTGCAGCCGCAGCTCCTGCACAACTCCTCTCTGCCCAGCAGCAGCAACCACCTCCCCGTGTCCTCCCTCCCTCCNATAACGGGATCTCCGCCTGAAACGCATCCATCAGGCGGGGAACGCGGGGAGGGGAGCTAGCTACCGGCGGCTGGAAGGAAAGCCGACACAGACGTATGCCCTGGCTGCTGAAAGACATGGCTGGCTGGCTGGCTATTTCATTTGATTTTATTTAAGGGACATAAAAAAAAAGGGAAGGGAGGAAAGGGAGAGGGCACGAACGCTCGCACACGCATCCGGCTGATCTTACCTCCACATTGAAATACTGCTCCGC